>OY821761.1:39863759-40250445 GCA_963682095.1 Potentilla sterilis | reverse complement strand
TTTTCAATTCTAAATGTGTCTTGATGATTTCTAATATAATCCAATTCATTTTCTTCGACTGTTGCGTACACATCGACTAAATATTACTAAAATAATCTTCCACCTTTGAGTAAAGTATCTGCATTTTTGTCTCTATCATGAATATAATATGCTATGAAATTTCGCATGGACATTCTTTTCATTTTGCCTGGTTTCTTTTTTTCGGTGGGTTCTAATAACAAATCAATGTCATATCCGTCCTCACCGTATGGAAAAAGTAATGGATATTGTAATGACATTTTGGGTGTCTTTTAGAAATTCGCTTTAAATGCCCTTCACTGGATTCAATTATGATATCTCTATTTGAATTAAATTGGCCTATATCAGCAACAATCAGACCACCAATTTCATCGCCAGTTGGTTTATCATATTGTTTACCATCAGTTGGTTGACAACTAAGTACAGTCATGTGTAATGAAGGCAAAGAATCATTTTCAAATTTATCTCTGACGGTCTGAAATGATTTAGTCAGCTCATTAATTTGATCAAACATATGCATAAGTTGTTCAACAATTTCTAGTTTAATATTTTGATTATGATCAGAAGGACATAAAGCATTGATGCGATTAGAAATTTCATTTCGAGTATCATAAACATATAACTGTGCGTATCTAGGTCGTTGACCGTCAGATGGAAGGATAGAACCCATTAAATGATGCACCTGGCCACATATTTTGAAAACATAAGGGCCACCCCCATCATTTATATCTTTATCAATTTTTGCTCCCATTGAAGTGAATGCAAACATCGCATTATAAACTCAAACGTTGTTCCTAAAATTCAAATTGTTTTGACCATTGTTTGGATCCAACAATTGTTGAAGAAATGATGGGGTGGGATTTGATTGCTTAAGTCTTACTTGCCCTTGTCGACAACAACCTGTGTATATAATAGGTGCTTTTTTGGAAGATCGTTTGTTTGCTTCATCTAACCAAAAGTAAGCTTTACAATGAACACATCGAAGCAGATCATCACCAATATCCTGATATTCTATGACTGAACCTACAGTTATAATACGTCAAAATCAGTTTCAATATCATATTAATTATGTATTTTCAATTTTAGTGTTAAGGTGAAATCTAAATTCAAGAGGATTTCATTTTCAATTTTAGTGTTGGTGAAATCTAAATTTAAGAGAATTTCATTTTCTTTATCTCGTGCATTCTTTAATTTTGTATAAGACTACTAATGAAGGTAAGTAAAAAAAATGTAGTACAACAGATTAAAACCTATTGCTAACCTTGTCTTTTGTTTTGATATGATGCCTGTCCAGAGGTGGAGAGATTCACTATTGAATTTGCAGCTGCAAAATAACAGCAAGGTGTTGTAGGAGAAATAGATTGATAAATCTCTCTGTCTTTATTCATTGATAAGGAGGCCTTTATATAGGCATTACATCAAGTATCCCTGGCGAATAGGGATTCCCTATCTAATAGAGTATCTAGACTTCTAGTCTTATTAGGGCAAGACACACCACGGAAGTTACGGAGTTAACCTTCCTTGAACACAAGGAACATTAACTTGTATAATTAAAAATGTAACAAAGTATACATCGAATGCTATATTAGGAAATCATGTTAGCAGACCATGTAACAAATTATGTAAGTACACTGTACACAATTCAGCATCACAAATAAAACCAAACTATATTAGCAATGACAAAGAATTTTATTGTCAAATTAAATATGTGACATACCTATTAAACTGTCATTCTTATCCATTAATGACATGTTTTGATTTTGCAAATCTTCAGAGAAGATTACTGTTTTGGATATTCTTCTCTTAGCAGTCTCACAATTTGTGTTTTCTCGACTGATTTGGTTTAACTGACTTGCACTACTTGCTTCGCTATTTTCTATGTCAATTATTGTTCCAAGATATGACATTTCTCCACTCTCCAAATTTGTTAACTTCCTTTTCTTTGTATTTATCCTCCTTTGAGGTGGCATATCTGCAAAAGGAAAAACATCGCAACCAATTTAAAATGAACACACCGATGGTATAGCAGATGCATTTGTATATGACCACGACTAACACAATTTAAAATAACAAAAAATTGAATAGCAGATCCATTTCTATATGACCAAGACTGATGACAATGTTGATACAATGTTGATACAACAAAACTCATTTGATGGACACCATGACTGAAATTTCATTGCCAGTTAATGCATGGCATAAAATAACTAAACAGCCAAGCACAGAGCAACTGTATGTGAAAACAGAGTGTTTCACAAAACTGGTCAATGCAAGTTATGCAGCAGTTGAGTGCCAAATCTAAAAAAGAAAAAGACAAAAGCCTAAAATTAACGATAAGAACAATTACATATAAAATATAAATGTAGCTTAATTTGAATAGGCATGAATAACTGTATAATATATATTAATCTAAAAATAGAAAATAACTACCTGTATAACTGTATCTCTATTAATTAAGCCAATTTGGCTTATGAAACTGCTAAACAACTTATGCCTACAATGACCCTCCTAATATTAAATAAAAGAAGGTTAAAACAGTAATAAAGCAGTAAAAAGGATCTCATAGTAACGGGTTGCACGTTCTCTCCTTTATCAAAAACTCCTCTTCTGTCAAAAACTTTAGGAGTTGCATTCTCTAGACCGTGCAAAAGACGTTCTCCTCTTTGGGATTGAATCCTCATACGCTTCTCATGATCATACACTTCAATCGACAAAGAAAAGGGTAAGCTTTTACTTTCTTTTACTTCTCGGGTCAGTTAGAGCGAAGAGAAATCAAAATTATTGGGTTTTCATCAGAGAAACAAAAAGAATACCACGTTATGGGTATTTGATTTTCAATTACTTTTGTTTTGATTGTATCGATTTGGTGCTGACAAGATGATTCTGATTTCAAGTTGTGGCGCCGAATTGTCATTCTTCCAGAAAAGGTGATGATCGAACTCATCGGAGTAGATATGGCTTCATTCAGTTGCGCACGACCTCCTGAATAGAAATAACTGCCGGCCACGATCTTAACAGAGATGGTGACTCAGAAGGAGGTGGGAATTGATCGAAGTAAATAGGTACATCAACTCATTTTTCTACCAATTTACAGAAACAAATCAGACGGAGGAGAAAATTGTTATGACTAAAAAGGAGGAGAAACGCGGAGCAAAGATGAACAGAGTCAAAGCCATATTGGCTGAGGTCAGGGTAATTGATTTTGTTTCCATTAATTTCGATTATACTGATCCTTGGGTAATATATTTTAACACAAAATCCTTGGATAATTGATTTCAGGCACCACTTCAACCTAACATAAGACTGTTGCGTCACCGAAGAACTGCAATTGCAGCCGAGAAAGACCAGGTATGAATTTTGGCACTGACCCTTTCATTTTGGTATTTTATTGTTTGGCAGCCAGTTTTGAATTTTTAATTTGTTAGGTGCTCTGTTTTGATTTCAGTCCTACAAGGTTCTTTCTTTTGGTTGGAAGTTAGTCACCGTTTGAATCAATTAGTCTTAATGGTAGAGGCATGATCGATTCATCTTAGTTTTCAGTATTACATCCAACTTCTAATTACTCTTTTTCCCTCAAGCGTCTTAAATCAGAAAACAATATATTGTCAGAAGAGTTCAAAAGGCTGGATTCCAAAAGGATGAAAATAGAATTCAACTGTAGATGCAGTTTGGATAACTTATAAGATTTCCTGACTAATTGATTTTCTTTCCAACTTTTTTTTTCTCTGAAACTTGCTGGTGTCTGAGCAGTTATGGTTCGGGGTAACTCTTTGTACTTCTCGATCAATTGAACTAATTGGCTTTCCAATTGCAGAATTTTTTCTCATCAGATTGTTCTGTTTACTGAAGCTTTTTAATTTCTCTTTTTATTAATTCTACTGATTCAGATTTAAAGGTTTTGGCTGTTTGCTTTAGTATTTTGATGATCTGATCCTATGCAATGCAAGGAAAGGAAATGAACTAATAAGGTACTCAGCGCCCACGATCTCCAGAAAGAAAAGAGATGCAGCCAGCGCTCAACACAGAAAGAAGGAAGACAAAAACAATTCCAGAACGTGAGGAGTTATACAATCCCACCTTAACCAACAATCCACGTTCTGAATACAACGTAGGGGAGTTGTCGGGAGATAGACTCACCACGATTTACTGCCTACAAAAGGAGATAAGGTGATGATCAACCAAGAAAAAGAAAACAAACAAAACCAGAGTCCTCCAGTTACGATACTCAACTGAATCACGAAAATGTATTAGATTTTTGGTGAATTTAATTTTCTGTCCCCATGAGTTTTAGTGTCAGTTTATTAGTCATTAATTTTTTGGGCAAAGCTGCAACTGAATAATAGGAATGGTGATATCCATACTCTACAACCAATTTGTAGTTTCTTTGTTGAAGCACTATGATTTTATATCATTTTTTCGGGTTTTGTTTTGGTGCAGGACAACTAAGTTCGCTTAGGGAATCATCAGTAGAAACGTTCAGTTTTTAGTTGATCGATAAATTTTAATTTCAGGTATGGATATAGTTATCTTACATTCAGTCTACGATTATGATTATGGAATCACTTCGTCTATAATTAGTTTTCTCTATTTAGTCAAGTATTGATACTCTTCTCTCTTTCACTTCAGGTTCAAGGGGAATTTGATCTTTTTGTTTTTGTTTTTTATTGCTCAAGGGGAATTTGGCTCTGTTTTTATACATGAAGATATCATTGATTAATTTAGATACGGAGAATTTCGGCTTTTCATGTAGTTTTTCAATTCAAATATCCTAATTCATCAAGGTAAGCTGATAACATAGAGCCAAGGTATGGGTTAATTTTGGAGATTGAGGTACCATAGTTACATGTTGATTTCAGGTGTGGAGATAGTAATATTTTGGTAATATGATTATGGTGTTTTTTGGTCTTTGAAACTAACTTAATGTTCAACCCAATCATTTATTTCCACTTATAGAGGATCCCAATTGCTAGGACTTAAGGTCCTCAGATTTCCCCCGTTCTCAAGTTGAGCGCCTTGCAATTTGATTTCAGATACCTTTTCATCACATTTGTAATTATTGGGGTTCTCATTCGTATGTTTTAATCTACATATATATTCCATTATACTGCAACAAACTATGTAGTGGGTTTATATTTTTAATCAGGTGCGTATCAATTTCTTTCAACCCAGTTTTTTTAATTAATTTTTTTTATCTCAGTTGCTTTGATACATGTTGTTTGGCCTTTTAATGTTGTCACTGTTGTTATACTTGCTCAATGCCTTCCAAATTTCACTTACCAAGTTTATGGGGCGTGTAGAATTAATCATTAGAGGGTACAACAGATTGGACAGAGTATTAGGTTATCAAGAAGTAGGGTATTTGTTTTGATATCAAATTTATATTATGGGTTCAAACCAGGTGAGTAAATGCTTTTTTTTAGTTTGGTTTCTTAGATAAGTTGCCGAATTGTGCAAATTAAACTAGAACTGTGGTTAGTTGTATTATTAGTTTGGAAAAAATTCACCATTGGTACCCAAACTTACCTCGCTATATAAGAAAGGTACCCGAACTTGAAAAACGATCACCATAGTACCCAAAGTTTGAAATCCTATTATAGAGGTACCTAGCGCGTTTTGTCCGGCTGGCTACCCGGTTTTGGATGACGTGGCAGTCGCATTTTGATTCCGAGGGGCAAATGTCCATTATAACCCTCTCAATTACTATTCAATTGTTTTACTGTTTATCATTTTACTTTTACTATTTATCTTTTACTGTTACTTTTTATCATTTTACTTTTCACCATTTTACATATCACTGTTCATCTTCTTCCTCACGCTGCCGGAACAGTGGCGCCGTCGCGCCGCCGCCGGCAGCTCCGCCACCACAGTGGCCAAAACCCTACCAATCGAATCCAAATTCCCCTAAAAGGATCACCCCATATGCTATAAACTATCATTCATATACTATAAATTTGTGCAAGTAAGAAGCATAAACAATTAAAATGTGTACAAAATGCATTGAAGCTTCTGGTTTCATTACAGATTATGATCCTGTCTAGCTAATTAGCTATCAATAAGATAAAAGAAGAAAGGAAAAACAATGAATCTAATTTTCTGTGTATGGTACCTCTGATCCCTTTTCAAAAAGAGGAAAAAAAAATTAAAAAGAAGAGAAAAATTGTCCCTCCCAGGCTACCATGTTTACAAAGTTTCACCACCTTCTATTGAAGATTGTTAAACATCAGCACAATTCATTGGTGCATATCCCAGCCTAGACTTCTTTGTGTCATAGAGGATGTGAAAATTCTGCTGCTGATAGTTACCAATAATTGAAAGAGCAGATTTAGGAGTCCCCAAAATCGCTAAGCAGACAACCTCTTGAGGTTCAATCTGGATGAAGTAGTTTTCAACTGGGAAATCCCAAACAGCTCCATCTGCAAACACAATTGCAAATTCTGGTAGCTCCAATTTCTCAACTCCAGACACATTGTAGCAAGGATCCAAAATCGGAAAGTCCTTCACTACCGGATACCCTTTAACCTTTTTCTGAAATGCCTCCTTAATGATCTCATAGGCAGGATCCGCAAAGTAACTCAATGTAGTACCTGAATCAATGATTGTACCTCCAGCTCCTTCTGAAGACAATTTCCAAGTCTCCTCGGGTATTTTCACCGCTTCTCCTCCGACTAGGATAGATTTGATCTGAACATAATAAAATGTATCAACAGGGTTATCTTTGCCAGCAACCAAGGATGTGTAATTTAATTGAGGGTGGCTCAATAAGGCCTTGTCCTCCCCAAATATCAACTTGCTGCTGACATTCGTATCGCTGTTTCTATCAACAAGACAATACGAAAATGAATGACCATATAGTGATTGAAGCTGAGAAGCAAAGGAGAGAGGCCCTCTCCCTAGTCCCAACAACCCTGCAGCCCCATGGAACAAGCCTCTATTCCAATGGCCACAACCATCCCCGACACCAAACACAGCCCCAGCCGCCGGTACGGCGGCCCAGAAATTTCAAATTTCAAATTCCTCCAAAAATCGACCAATTCCACACTAAATTATACTTAATCAACTCCTTAACACCTCATAAACACGAATTTAACTTCAAAATTCATCAAAAACATCAAAATCACACTTTCCAATTTCACCCCAAAAACCCTAGAAATTCGAATTTGAATTTCTACTTACCGAGGTGGATTCGGGCTAACTCCTTCCATGGAGTTGTCGAGCAGGATGAAGTTTCCCTTTTCCCCCCTTGAATTTAGCCGATCGGTGGCCGGAGGTGAAGATTTCGGGTCGACACAGTCGACCCCTCTCCCGAAAAACCTAGCCCAACGGAGGCGATTGGGACCACGCCGCCGCTACAGAAAGAAAGGGGAGGCCGAGCCGGTCCGAACGTGACCGGTGCGGCGGTCCAGTTCGGCCGGACGGCTGAGGTAGATGGAGGAGGGGAGAGCTCGGGTCGGCCGATCGGGGAGAGAGAGGGGGAGGAGAGAGAGCAGAAAAGAAAGAAAGAAAAAGAAAAAAAAAAAGAAAGGGATATTCCCCTTTAATTAAGAATATTCCTTTTTCTAGAAATCAGGTACCTCCATAATATGGTTGTGAGAGTTTAGGTACCTCCACTCGTAGTTTGTTAGGCGGAGATTACAGATTTGCCCCTCGGAATCTTTTTGGGAACTGCCACGTCATCCAAAACCGGGTAGCCAGCCGGTCAAAACGCGCTAGGTACCTCTATAATAGGATTTCAAACTTTGGGTACTATGGTGATCGTTTTTCAAGTTCGGGTACCTTTCTTATATAGCGAGGTAAGTTTGGGTACCAATGGTGAATTTTTTCCTATTAGTTTTAAAGAAATATAGTTTATGATCTCAGAATTACTCATCATTTTGTTTGCTTAAATCTGATTTTTTTTTTCTTTCTCAAACATTAGACTATTTGCTCTGTGTGTGTCGATTTTTGAAGCTATTAATGATTTTGACATATATGGTATCTTGAGCTGGCATCCCCCCAACTCTTAAACAACAAATAAGACTTAATTAGCTGCTCTTTTATTGATTCCAGTTCTGCTATTGAGGATTACGAAGCTAAATTCAGTGGAGCCTCCCAGAAAAAGGGGAAAAAAAAAAAGTCTTCTAAGCAGCCATGCGCTTTGGTCGGTTCAGGTTTTGGCTTCTTATGAGAAGGGGAAGAGTGATCTTTAGTATTGGAGGTTAGTGCTGCTCTAGATTTGAAGAGTTGTGAGAGATGACTTAATGTTATGACATATATGTTTGGTCATACAGGTATTTTGGGTTGAATTTGGCTTTGGTTGATCCAAGGTCGTGGGTTCAAATGGAGTGAAGTTTTGTATTTGTGATGGGGAGTTGTTGCCATGGGTCATGATGCCTCTTCAGATATAGAGTGCATGTGAAAGAAAATAAAAGTTGTAAACAGTCCATGACCTCTTCAGATATGAATCTATGCAGTACATATGAATGTGGTATGCTTTGCAGATTATTTAGTTGTGAACCATTCGGATTTTAATATTGTTTCTTTTAATATTTTTCACCGAGTATCTTCACTTAATTAGCAATACTTTGTTTTTTTTTTTTTTTTTTTTTTTTTGTAGAAAACTAGAACAAGTAGTATGAGTTGTGATTGAAAATTTGAGTAGATGCAAGATTGCAACTTAAGTGTGAGGAATGTATGATCCAATGTATGTGTCTAGAATTCGAAAGTGATAATTCACACATGTGAGTGTGGCATTTCTGCACGCGCATATGAGTGCACTACCAAGTTATAATTTTGACCACGGAGAGACAAATTTGAACAGTGGTGTTCACTACTTGGCCAGCAACTTATCAAAGTAGTTATACCCAATTACCCTTAGGTTTGCATAAAATAGTGGAAAATAAAACAACTCAACTTAAAAGTAATTCTCTCTACATTTTGAATATACATCCAATGGTGATGAATATATATATTCTTGGTTCAATAACTTACCAGTGAACATTTATGCTAATTTAAATAAAAACGAAGCTTACAAAGGTATAATAATTGACTTGAGAGAATTCGAAGGATAGAGAAACGAAGAAGAAGAAAGAATTGAAAGGGGAGGGGAAGAGGAACAAAGAAAAGAGAGGGGTGAGGCGCGCGACTCATCAAAAGAAAAGAAAGAGGAAAATGGGAGACAAAGAGATTAGAAGTGGGAATGGAGTTTTTGGTTGCGATAGTAAATTTGAGCATATAGGCATGAGTTGTGACCAGAAGTTTGAGTACATGCAAGATGCAAGATCAATGCAACTTAAGTGTGGTAGAAGCCACATACTTATTCTCTGTCATTATTGCAAATTCGATGTCAATTACGTCTTCTCATGTTTGTTTTACGACTTTGTAAATAAGACTAATGTTCATAATTTGAAACCATATGTCATTCATAATTTGGCATTTTCGCGTGCGCGTATATAATAGAATTTGCATGTGTCGAAGGGATAAACAGCCTGAAGGCTTATTTTAAAATATATTGAATTTGTACGTGGTGTGAATATTCGTGTCAAATTAATGCAAATTCTACTACATAGTCAAATATAGTTACGCGTGTATGCGAATATGCAAACTCTTAACCCTTCCGCAACAGTTGTCAACTTAACAATGATTCCCTCACCATAATCAGTTTGAGTATTAAACGATATTGACACACAAAGAAAAACATAAAAAACAATATATGCATGTGCAAGTCGCAACAGCTACAAACTCAACAGTTTGTTATCACCATAATCAGTTTATTAAGCGACATTGACACACACAAAACAAATCAGGAGAAACAATATAAGCACGCGCAAGGCGCAACAATTACTAACTCTACAGTAATTTACTCACCATAATCAGTTTGAGTAATAAGCGACATTGACACACACAAAACATAATATGAAAAACAATATACGCAAGCGCGAGCGCAGCCCTTCCGCACGTGCATCGCGCGTGCAGGAAGGCTAGTAATATATATTAAGTATATAAAATATTAACTGTATCTAAACCAATGCCATAAGTCTATGTATAAATCAAAACAGCAATTGACCACTGTAAATGCCGGTTTAAAACACACATGAATCATACTAAACGATATTGAATCATACTGAACGATATCAACTAAGATCCATAAAAAAACAACACTCATAATTAACAAAAAGAAAAACACGAAGAAATAAAAAAAAATACAGGAATCGTTGTTTAAAAACCTAAAATTGTTACAACAGATTATACTGTGTTTAAAAAACCAATAAAAAAATTAAAAAAAAAAACAAAAAAAATCAAGAACGTTTGCTCGGTTGTGCAATCCCTGATCTCCAATCAGGATTGTTTGTAGGAACATATATTATACAGTTATACTGTGTCGGAAGAACCCAATTCCAGAATCCTTAAAATCGGAAAAGAAGAATCCCAAAATTCCAGAATCCTTAAAATCGGAAAAGAAGAATCCCAAATTAAAAGTAAATCAATGATAACCCGCTAACCATCTGTAATCAAAATCCCAGCAAAAAAGAAGGTGACGAAATTGAATTATTAATCGCTGAAGACATACCGATCAAGGAACGAAGAGAGCCAAATTCCTGAACAAAAGAGAGGAGGACGCAGGGCAAAAAAAATTGGGGTATTATAGAAGCCGCCAACAGAAGTGGTTGCCTTCAGTATGCCAAGGAAAAAACAAAACCCTTAAAGACCACCACCTTGTAAATTAGTTGAAAAGCAAAGACAACAAAGTCAAAAACCAAGCTACCGACCACTCACAAATTGTATATACTAAATTTGGGGATTCTCTTGGTCGGTTTGTCTTTGTCAAAGATTATCGGAGGTGAGGTCGACATATGTGCATTTTCCAGAACCAGTGGACCGATTGTTTTATCGGATCGATTCGGTTTGAGTCGGTTTGTTTGTTATGAATCAAGACACTAATACGATTTAGTTATATGTCACGTAATTCTCTTTTCGCTATTATATTTGAAACGTTAGATAAATACAAGTTTTTCTCTTCAGAACACGAAATCACCTATAGATATCAAATTTGATGCAGCCCACTCCACTAGAATCAAATTTTGTACACACCTTTTAGTGAATGCTCTAATTATCTGAAATTAACTTTTTGCTAAGTCGAATTTAAAATGTTAATACTAATCAAGTAAGAGTTACAACTCACAACCATATATATTCTTAGAGCTTCCTTTGATCATCCATACACAAAACTAGTCCATATGTTCTCGTGGATATGTAATCAAGAGAACAGAACATCCAAAAATATGTAACAATGCACTTCTTAAAACCTGCGTCTGGTTGAGGACCAAGTAGAGCTCGAGCTCCTACTCCAACCGAAGGAGGACGGTTTACGCTCATCACTGCACCGCCATGTATCATTTGATGACTGCGACAGGCGGTCTTCAGTTACCCGATGTTTAACCACATATTTAGCAGTGGATGGTGCAACGGTAGGCTCAACGGGGTGAGGCTGCTCAGAGGGATCAGCTGGTGTTCTCAGGCTTTCTTTTTCTTCCAATTGCTTCTGCCTCTGAGCTTCTTCTGCATGGTTCACAATGGCATTAGCTAATGATGATAAAATCAGAAAATTAACAAGTTACAATACTAGCCATTTTGGAAAACATAACAGTCTTAAGTAACTGAAAGCCTACTAGAAGTATATCAGAGATCAGAAAATTGGCTGTGAGGAAAGAACTTCTAAAATGCTGTTTTTTATTGGTTTACACAAAAACTCAATAAATGTGTACCTTCTTGCAGCTTTTTGAGTCTTTCTTCTTCACATCTCAGATAGTATATCTTCTTCCTCATGGCCTCCCTTTTTGGTTTCCTGCCCTCAATGATAGGAGTAACTTGTTCCTTCCTTTCTGCCTTCCGTCTCTCAAGTTCTGCCTTTCTATGATCCATCACCTTATCCTTGAGTTTTGTCAATTGAATTCTGATCTGCAACATAGAGCATATGGTATAAGGCTAAAAATTTTAAATGATTAATTGTATAGGGAAAGAGAGGGTCATACAATGCAGACACTAAAGAATTGAAAGCAACCAAAAATAGAAGCAGAAGAAAAAGGGTAAGGCTCAACTTTGAAAATAAATTAGCATATAAAAAGGGAACAGGGGAAAAGAAACACAAAAGAGCATAGAATTGCAGACAAATTGTAAGATGTTACCACCTAAAACTAACTAGACAATGTAAACTTGACATGTACCTGCTGTTCGCGGTTGTGACACTCCCTCACTTCCAAACCTTGTTGACAACTTTTCTGATCTGCAGCTTCAATCAGAGGAGCAGACTCTTCTCTTCTTGCTCTTTCCGAGTGATCTATTGTTTTAGCAAGTTTTTGATCCTTTGTCTCACTCTGCCTGATTTTGTCCATTGAAGTTTCCTTAGTTGCTGCAACCTTTACCTGTAAAATAAATATGATAAACCTGACCTTCCATGCAAACTTGCAAGGCATAGGCATAACTAACTGACACCAAATGTATACTTACCCCATCCGAAATCAGCTTCGTCAGTGTGCTTGTTCTTCTTCAAGTTTTCTCTCCACCATTTCCCTTTGGATCTTTTGATGTTCACTGGCAATCCTTTTCTGCTCGGCCTCTTTAGTAATTTTCTGTAACTCGAGTCTCTTCAACTCTTTCTCACGGTCCTTAAAAATTTAAAATATACAAAGTTAGTCCAAGTCCTGGTTGTTTCTAGACCGAAAATTCATAAATTCCAGACAACCAACTCAAGGCAGAAGTCAATATTGCATACCCTTTCCAGAAGTTGACGTTCTCTTTCTGCCTTCATTTTATCAGCGATTGATAGAAATAATATTCCTCCTCTCCTCATCAAAATTTTCTGCTGAAGAATGCAGAACTTCACCGAGTTGTAATACTCTCTTTGGAAGAGGAGGGTGTATCATATCACTTGCATTGTTTAAAGACTCAGCAAGAATATTACTCAAGTGATCAAACTCCAAACCCTGAAAGATTTAGCGAAACCAAATGGTCAAAATCTAAACTGTCACCATATACACAAACTAATATACAAGCAGTTAGTGCCAGCGGCACTCACCAAGTTACCAAATGAGATGACATCTTCCATATGATCAACTTTCATGGGGATAGATATAAACTGATGCTTAGCAGCATCCAAATAAATCTTCTCAACAACAGAAAATCTATAGAATGGGATTATCGAAGATAAATATTGGATCTTCATCGTTTGATATACCTGAGATACCTGAAAAATGTATAGGGAATAATTTAAATCGAATACTGTCAAATCTATAAAACATAAGGGTACAGTACTAAATATATGAAGAATCTATGAAGCTCAAAGTACCCTGCTCTTTAAGAGCGGGGACGTATTGAGACAGTTGCAGTTCAGGAAGAGAAGAAGCTGAAGACAGCCTACCCCCAGTTTTTGAAATTTTGGTCAGTAATGGTTGATGTTTAAAGCAAGATCTGTAGGTAGCAGTTCATGCTCATGCTCCAGGAGTTGGTAGAGATCTTTCACTTCCTGGGTTGCATAGCTCAAAACACCAGTCGAGACCAATTCTGATAAAAGAGTTGCTCTTGAGAGACCACGTCCTCCAACTGAATTGGGATCAATACTAAACTCAAGTAGATTATCCATCCTTGAGTTGCACTCTATCTCTTTTTTAAGTTCCAACTGAGAGGCAGCACTATAAGGGGCAACTGAAAGTGCAGCCAAGACAACAGATGATGCAATCAACTGCAAATCCATCTGCCTTAAGTTCCTGTTTGAGAGGAGCTCAACTGTGAACAGCTTGAGCAATGAGTAGGCGTGATGGAGGTGGCTATCGGAAACCCAAAAAAATTCAGATAGTTTGGTATGGTAAACCACTATCAACTTAGGTGTTCTCTCAACCATGCACATGAATTTATAAATATCTTCAAGATAAGGGAATACTTCCTGCCACAGTTCAAGTTCAGTAGTTATCTTCAACTGTTAAAATCTTGTATCAAGATACAGTTGTTAGCTCTCAGTTGAAGACAAGCCAGCTTGGTCTCTATGATCTATATTTTTGTTCGGAATGGCAAAATGCTTCGTGATGGTTCCACATAACCTGTGGAACTCTGTTGTTCGCTTGTATTTCTTGCACAACTGCAAGGCTCGATTTTCTGTTATCTGTAAATCAAAGATTCAATGAGGCTCTCATAAAAGATCAAAGATACTTGTACCATTTAAACTAAAGGAACTGTAACGTCTTAGTCGGCACTAGCTAAACACACTGTTCACAAAAATAATCAAACTAGAAGGTAATAATACTATGAACAAGCCAAACAAATCCACACAATAATAGAACCTTTATAACATTTAACAATCGAGAAAACCCTCTTCCAATTACTGAGCTGGTTTTACTACTAGGAATTAAGGGTGTTCACTAAAACCTTGGAGAACACTTAATAATCTAGAATCTCGACTAATCAAGGATAGGGCTAACCTAATTACCAAGTGTCGTTAAAATTGATATATCATATATTGAGGAGCAGAGCGCAAAACAATGAGTCAAAAGTTTGTTGTGAAAAAGAATAAGTATAGTACCGCATAAAGAGTTTCAAACTTTGAGTTGTTCCATAAGATATCCAGCACTGTTTTGTAGGATTCCCACAAAAACTTGAACCAAGGAGTAGCATCTCTGCGGTCCTCCCTTTTAACGTAGCTCAACAGCAGATCTTCAGGCTTCTTATCTGCTTCAAGGTCATCAACATCAAGTGCTTCTTCCTGAGTACCAGCCTGCTCAGCTTTCTGAGTAGACAGTTTCATAAAGTGCTTGATGATCGACCTCTTCCAAGGAGCTGACACTTACTTGTTGACAGATATTTCGATACTTAATCATATCATCCTTTGCAAAAGTAGCCTTGCGCAACTCAACGCAGAGCTCGAGGTATTTAAACATAAACCTCTTGAGGGGTTTTTGCCATCCTCTAGACCTCTTTGAGGTGATAACACAATATATGAAGAGATTGCAATGCATTTTGCTTTTTGCCAACATTGATCAACTCTGCATCCATTCAAACATCACAACTGTCAACCAAACGCAGAGAGAAACATGCAAGTAAACATCAATCTGACTCAAAAGAGGTACCTGACGTATGTCCAATTGGACATTTTGGTACTCAACGTTTCAAAAAAGACAGTTTAGTACATAAATTTAAGTTTTATGTGACACTATGACACTTATATTGACTTCTTTGTTAAATGTAAAAGGGAAAATTGACATTTAGATATTATTTATATAAAAAAAAAAATTAAAAACATGAGTGTTATGTATGAGTGTTATGAGGAGGTTTAAATACACTTCCTTAACTACTTAATAGTTAATACACATACACCCTTGATATTTTATAATTTAAATTAGATTTTGTAGTGATATGAAATGACCAAAACATCCATATATAACAAATTTAAAATATAAAAACAAAATAAAATACATAAATAATCAATTTTTAAAAACTAATTAATGTAGTAAAAGAAAAAAATGTAAGAAAATTTGAGTTAACATATATTATAATGGAAGTTTATATGGAAAATTTGGATGATTACACGATTCATTTATTTCTTTCCACAAATTAATTCAATTTTTAAGGTAATTCATGTTGAGTGATCGACTGGTATCCTCATTAATTTTATCTTTTTCTTTTTCTCCTCATCCATATACACCTTTGACTATTTTTCATCTAAACACAGCCCATGAGGCGTTGAGATTTGTGTTCTTCATAGTGTTTATTGTTTTATATTTATGATTTGAAGAACAGTAATCAATTTGAATAATTGTTTAAGAACAACACAAGAAATCAATATTGACATATATTGATATATAATAATCATACTAGATAAGATATAGTCAAATAATAATGTATTTTATGTGGTTAGGAATATTTTAGGTACTTTGGATAGTGTATTTACCATTTAGTAATATATTAGAATGAGAAATTAAAGTAGCAGCGTATTAAGTAGAAGGTGTGTCATAAGAGTTTTTGGGAGTGTATATAAAATTTATGCATCTAAAGCTATTGATTATTATTTTGATATTCATTTTTTTTATATCATTTGGGAGAAAATAAATATGATTTAATTTTTTGTCAAAAGAAAAAATATGAATTAAACTTTTGAGTTCTGTTGAATGTAAAATAATTGAAATTTTATTTAATAAATCTAGTATTTGTAATTTGAACATCCACGATTATATATTTGGTTAATTAGATATAACTTCACGGAGTAGTCTTATGAGTATTTACATTACCACGATTGAATTTCTTAATTTATGTTTCTAACATAACTAAATAAACAATAAAAAAAAATGCATGTTTTTAACCCAACATATTAAAAAAATACAGGTTTTTATTTTATTTTTATAGATTATACTTAAATGTCAATTTTACAATTTTATTTAATAAAGAAGTCAACATAAGTACCAAAGTGTCACATAAAATTTAACTTCAGGTACTAAACTGTCCTCTTTGAAACATTGGGTACCAAAGTGTCCAACTAGCCGTACGTCAAGTATCATAGGAGGAATTTACCCAACTCAAAATAATCTCAAATTTTGAAATTTCAACCAACATTCTGCACTTGATTCCACATAAAGAGTATGTACCTGAATCTTACTGAATGAGATGCATTGGAAGATTTTGGGTTTCTCATTCTCTGCTTAAACTCAGCAACAACTAAAACTTTACGGTAAGGAAAGCATGGCGCTAAAGTTTCATTTAGGGCATCTCCAACAATGCTTCAAAAACCCAAACTTAAACTAAAAACCTATAAAATATGATCTCCAACCATACATACCCATACCCAATTATGGGTTCTCTCCCCAAAATTCACCCATTTCGGGGAGGAATTGAAGAAAGAAACCCATTTTCCCAATGGCGGAGCCCTTGTCACAGCAGCAGTCCACCGAGAAGAAAATGATTAAAATTTGAATATGGGTATGAGTTTTGACAAAATGGTTAGAGATGAAATATGAGTTTGAATAGTAATTAGTTTGGGTGAGTCAAAAAATGAGTTTGAATTTGGATTTTGAGTAGGGTTGTTGGAGATACTTTTACATATAGGAAGTTCCGGAGTTAAAATGATCGGCGGGGCTTTTTCTTGAGACAGTTGGACCCAACAGAAATCTGAAATCCTATTGGGCCCATAAAAAGCCCAAACATTTTGTTCTCTCTAAACCCTAATCCTCAATCTTCCAGTATTTAAGCGCAACCAAGCCTATACCAAATCTCCCAAGTCGCAACCTTCTCCTCCTCTTTCCCTTCCTCTATCTGTGTTCTTAATTTTGCTCTTCTTTGGTTCCCAAATTAAGTCTTTCTGTTTCTATGTTAATTTGTATGGTGCCTCTTATACATCCTTGGATCTAAATTTTGTGGATTTAGGGTGCTATTTGGTTCTTGTAATCAAAAGGAGGCAAATTCTTGCAGGAATGTTGAGTCACTTGGCCTACGAGTTTCCACGGGCTCAGTGAATTACATCCTGTGACATCCCTTTTGATTCTTTTTCAATAGAAAATTCTATCTTTCCTTGAATCTTTTGTATGGGGGTTTCCTATGATGGCATGAAATCTTTGAGACCTGATCATCCTGTTGATGACAACTATAAGCATAATTTCTGAGGATCCCTTACTCAAATTTTATGTTTTCTTTTTTGTGTCGACTGTTTTGACTTTAAACCCAGATTGATTGGATATGTATAGGTGATGATCATGCACTGGGCTCTGAGCAGCTCAAAAGAGCTACTTTTTGATGGACAATGCCGCCTAGAAAGCTGTATCTGATATACTCCTTTGTTGATTTCAATTCCATTCAACTTTTCCCTTATAGTGAAAGTTTAGACATAATGATTTTGAATAAATTATGATTTGATGAAATTGGTATGGGCAGAAATTGGTGGAAGAATTCGGTAACAGCAAGTGAAGATAGAACCAAAGAATAATGATGTAAAGAACCGGACCTTAAGTCCTAATAACTTCCATGAAGAACTGCAGAATGACTGACAAATTAGACCCAATAACTTTGTGACAGATAAAAACTGAAGTTGCAGACTAATATGACCTTAAGTGAAAAGAAACCATTGAATCCCCAGAGCAGCTATTCAAACTTGGTCCAGGTTACACAAAGTACTTGCTGTAGCCTCAGGGCAGCTAAAAGCTGAATTTGATTAGCAAATTTACTATAGACTAAAGACGAGTTATGTCGGTTATTGATCACCGGACTTTTCGGTGAAGTTACCGTTTCACACTCGATTTTGTGTCAATTACTGTATTGAGAAAGGGCAGTACTGAGGGTAAGTCAAAGATGTTATAGCAGTTGCACCTATCCATTGCTATTAACTTGATATGGCTGCCAGCAATCTAATGCATATGGTCACCATTGCCATGTTCGCCATGCATTCATTGAGGAGGAGAAACAGCTTGGTGGTGGCAATAATAAACCCAGCAAGGCAATCAGGTAAAATTTGATGGAAGACACAGTAAGTAATAAGAGAAAGAGCTGAGGTTAAGTACAGTTGTGATGTTAATATTGCATGCCCTCAGTATATGTCAGGCATGTGTTTGTTAGAACAATCAGAGTTGGTACAAAATGAATCTTATGTTTTATATAGCTGAAGAAAATTTAAGGATCAAAGCTTTATGGTGTAATCTACTTTTACTCAAATTTATTAGGCAGAGAAATGTGCTACAAAATTTCAATGTATTCCTACTCAATGTCAACATTGTGTTTCTTCTACATTTCTTCTGTGTAAGAGACGTTAGTGTCTCAGGATACAAGATCTATCAGACGGTTAGCGTACAGGGTTTGAGAAGAAAATGACGATAAAATATACAACGAATCCAGCAAGAAGAATCCCCCCATAGACGTATGTTTGAGATGACTGCACTGGATATTTGTATTCAATGTTGCAGCATTTCATCTTTTCCCTCTCGGTCACCAAAACATGATCTACATACCTGCATCACCAACATGTACAGTTGAGAAAAACCCCTCACCCGTTGATCAATTCGGTTGACCAAACTATAATCTGTGAAAATAGTTAACGATAGAAAAAAGAACTGAAATATTGAGAAAAATAGGATATGGAAACTTACTGCTGGGTAAATATGGAACTCTGGAGAATCTCTGAACTGTTCGAATGCGCATCTTGTAACCGGTGACCATACAACGATGAAGACAAATCTACAAGCTGTTCCTCAAGATTCTGTTGTGTAGTCATGTTTAAAAAGTGAGTATTTAAAACACGTTAATAATCTTTGAGATGTTACACTAACATGGAAATCTAAATTTATGACGGACTTACATTTAAGAAGTTCTCCAATCTATCAACTAATTCATGTGGGAAAGGTTCAGGCAAGTTGGTGGTTTTCTTGTAAAACTTCTCCACCCATAGCTCAGTGGTTGTTTTATTCTTTTTTCCCTTCACTGGCTCGCCAAGCGGAGTTTTTAGATACTCAGCAGCAAAAGTTTGCACAGTCTGCAAATGACAGGCTGGAAGCCATAAACTTAAAATCATACAACTAAGAAATCATCAACTTAAAAGAGAAACTTACCTCCGACGTGTCACGAATTTTGTGGAGTGCAGAATCTACACGGGCATATATTGAGTTCCTCTGCCAGAAAATATAGATACTTTAGATATCACAATCCTAAATAAAGTGTCTATACATTTATCTGGCTATGTGGCACAAAACTTGCCAGCGTGTGTAATCAATGCAGAACTCATATCTACAACACGGTGAGACTAGCCTTACCAATGCAACATCTTGAAGCATTTGGCTGACTTGAGAAGTATTAGAGAATGGTCCGAATGGATGACACCCAACTGCCCACAGCCAATTCACTACTGGCCTTTCATGGACATGAGACGCCTTCTCATATGGTGCACTCAACCCTCCCACTGCAGAGGCAAGCCCTGCCAATATATGGCGCTGTACCTGAGATGGTTGGGCAAGCCTTCTCTGTGTTTCTGAGACATAACTGCCCATGAAGACATTTCAGGAAGATGGTAAAAACGGTTAAGTTCTTACGGAAGCTAGAAAGACATGATGGTTTAGTTAATCAGATAACAGAATGCAAATAGCAACATGAATTGTACATATAAATTTTTCACCTAAGAGGGATATGCTCATTTTGATGCTCAAGTACAATCACGACATCTTTGCTTGTCCATACAAGACTTTCGTCTTCCATCATAAGGTGTGGGTCCACATCAGCCAATGATAGCACAAAGCTGTGCAAAAGGAACACGACATTTATATAGAGCAACGATGAAGCATAAACAATGATGGATAGTGCATGTTATATTGTTATTTTTGCAGTCAAGCATAGGTCATGATACCCATTACTTCCAAACTTACAGTATCAAAGACCTTGGTGACAGTTTATGTCATTAAAAGTTTAGAACAAGTTATACAGATTAGAACACACTGTGGCGCTCATTCTAAGCAAAAGTATGTTATGTGTGTAGATAAACGAAGACAAAAATTTCTGAGAATGATATTTGAACAAATACTGCAGTGCAAGGGAATGTGGAATACTCACACAGGAATTACTCTGGTTCCATAAGTTCGGAATAGATCTCCCTGTTTCCTTTCTATATTCTTTTTCTTCTTGCCACCTTTTTTGTCATGAGCAGACCAAACAGGTTTATGTTTGAGTATAGAATCACTTACACCATCAGATTGATCATTCCAAAGCTGAGGGATAAAAAGTAGAAATCAGGACAATGAAGACTTCAATGGACGAAAACTTAAATATCCACCAGAGTTTAATTTAACCAAGGAAAAAGGTAACAAAACCTAGAAGATAATATGACATCCTTATTAATAACCCTCACAAACAGGTTTTACTGTTTCAGATTTAGACAAACCTGGCGGTTGAAAAATTTACTTGAAAGAGATGGGTCAGCCACCTCAAGCAAACCAGCAGCAAGCACATCAGCAGAACGTTCCATCTCCTGGAATGAGCATTTCCAAGTTAAAATAAATAAAGAATGATGATATGACTTGACTAACTTAAATGCCATCCCATTATGAAGAAAAAAGAGGCAACAATAACTCATATTTGGTAAGAATTATATGTAAAGCCATAAGTAAACTGAAATGCCTCTAAAAAGACACTCATAAAATCAAGCAGATATACAAGATGTCACGCTACCCTAATGAATAACATTACTGAAAGCACAAATTCTTCTACAAGCACCATACACCCAAGTAATTACAATTCAATCAACATTAAAAAACTTAATTAAGCACTCACTTCTTTAAGAATAGCACCATCCAGATATGTCTTGGCTTGAACATGGAAGCGTCCATCACTCCTAGTTTCTTGAAGGGAATGGCCTCGCATTGCTTTTGAAACAGCAATTGCCAATTTCTCATGGCGATGTAATGAATGTGAACCCCCAACAATCACAACTTCTTGCCCCTCATGAACCATTTTTTTCACCTAAACAAGATAGATAAAAACAAAATCATAAAAGTTTAAATGGCTTTGGGTATGTATCTTAAACAGAACCATGGAAGTAATTCTAAAGGTGAAAGAACATTTTTTTTTTCTTTTCCTTTTTCTGGCATTCACGAGTGCCAAGCAATAATAAATAAATCGAGTCCAGAGGAACCAGCTCACCTGTGCCTCAATTGCTTCAATATTTATACTGTAGTTGTGGCCCTTCTCTATAATATTGTACCGATTATGATTTTGCAGGACAATTATTGGTAAAAGCAGCCTTGTTGTCAGATCAACAGTTTCGTATCTGAGTTTAAGAGTATAGGTACATCATTACCCACTAAAAATATACACTATAATCAACCACATGCTAAAAGAAAAACCAATTAACCATGGATATATACATACAAGCCAGGTTCACATCAACATGTCAAAAGAAAGATCGATTACCTAACATCTGGAGCTATAATATGTTCAATGGTGGTGGATACTAGAGAGGCAAGTTGTCCAACAAATACATCATGTGAAGAATGACCACTAGCTGCACCAAATCCTCCTGGAAACATTATATGCCGTAGTCGTGGCAGGGTCCGAGAACTAACAGTTCCCTCTTCCGTTTCAATCTTTCCATATGTGCATGGGCCAGCTGAGAGATCAATCACTACATACCTGAACAGAATAAGCACGAAGTTAGGTACTTATTCTTGAAAACATCACGTCTGTGATAACTAAGTAAAATAACATCATGTCTGCGTGTATAAGTGATAGGGAGCATAATTAAGTAAAATAACTAGTCCTATAATGCATAATCTATTACCTCATTCAATGTGAAAGTTCAAAAATAAGTTAATTAAAAAATAATAATTGGAATGAAACAATGTTGCAAACAACCATTATAAGCAATACAGCAAAAGTCGAACGACTTTTTGAGCTGTATATATGAAGACAATAACACTGGTGTATTTGGGCCACCCACCCACCCCCACACAGGTTACACAAGTTTTATTTGGGTTTACCTCTTCGATCTGATCTTTAGTCATTGGCCATCCTCATAGTATTACACCTACCATAAAACAACAGCCTCCTACATACTAGTCCCACAGCTTACATAAAAGTATACTTACAAGAGAAAAAGGACAACGGAACAACGTGACAACTGATAGCAAACTACAGATAGCTTCACATGTGCACTGATCTATGTTATCCATTTACTTGAGGTTGGTCTCAATCTCTGTCCTGGTCTATCAAAGAGTAGAAATTATATGTTCATGACAAAAATGGATTGCTGAACAAAATTATTATATAACTAATTCCAGTATCAGCAAAGCCAAAATTATTATATAACTGATTCCGGTATCAGCAAAGCTCGGCCTCATTTAATCTATTTCAAGACCAAGTTTCTTCTATAAATGCTTGAACAAGACTTAAGTTTGTTACAGTACCTGCCAGAGCCCAGCCAAACTTGAGACGCACCTCCTCCATTGTACCGATAGTGATAAATATAGTCTCCCTCTTGTTTTCGCATATCATCCTCCATTAGTTGTCCAATTTTTCCATACATCAAGTTGTCAAGATCAATTTCCTTATTCCTAGGGTCCATTCTGACCTGTAAAACAAGTAAAAAGACTGTAAGATAATGAGTAGAGCCAAACTCAACTACTTCAGGGACTAAGAAGTTTTTCATTCTAGAATCACTTCATAGGAATTTTCAAGCAAATATGATACTAAATGACTAACAAGACAACAAAGAAAAACAAACAATTTCAATTGCTTGAAGGCCATACCTTATCAAAATTGACCACAAATATTGCGCTCGGCACTTGGCGGTCCAACTCCACAGCAGAAACAGCGGAGTTGTCTGTGTTGAATATATAGGAATACAACCTCTGAAATACCGGCTCGACTACAGTTGCATCCACCTCAAAAAGAGGCACTTCCCTTCCAAACTCGGTCTAAATATTGAACACAAATTCAAAACTTGATCCAAAGACATAATGGCACTTATAACTTCTCCAAAACACAATGCCAACTCACCTCTCTCGCATTTCCTGCAGGAACCATAGCCTCTTTCAGCGCCTTCTCGAGAGCTATAAGCTCCGGCTGCCCCGCCTAAATAATAAAAACAAATACAAAATCATATGCATACTACGGTACATTCATATAAAAACACTCAACTGCTGCTTACAGGGAAGGCATTGTAGACAATCTGATGCTCGATATCGAGAGGTTCCCCGGTCTCAAGGCACGCAGGCCGGTGCGTCGGAAAGCTGACCTTGAGCACCTCCTCCAATTTGTGCGCATCCACCGAGTACCTATAGCCTCCATCACCGTTGAAACCAATCAGCACCACATTCACTTCCAGCGGAACCTGAAAAGGTACCTACACACACACACACACACACACACCATGTCACACATTCAATTGCTTCGAAACCGAAAACCTAGACTGAATTTCAATTTGCGTCAAGAGAGAAATGAATTAGGTGAGAGATTGAGAGAGAGAGAGAGGACCTCGGCGCGAGAGTGGAGCATGCGGCGGACGTCGGAGCGGATGGTGTCGCGGACGTCGTGGAAGGCGGAGTGGTGCCAGTGAGGGTGGCCGGGATCTCGCCGGAATGCTTGAGGTTTGGACTCGGATTGAAACGCGAGCAGGCTCAGGGAGAGAAGTAGAGCGTAGACTATTGGGGGTGATTTTGAAGCCATGGCCGGAGATCAGCCGTGTCGTATAGCTAAATCGAATTGAGAAAATTGGCTGAGAATTAAGAAGGCTTGGACTTTGGCATAGTTGGGGGAGTCCTCGTCTCAGACCAAGAAGCGACTGCCAAAATGAACCCCCTTATATTTACCACCACCGGTAAAAGTGACCCCTACGATTTTACCTGGCGGGTTAAACTCCGAGTATTTTTTTTTTTTTTTTTTTTTTCTGATAGTTGTCCAAGTATACAACGAATCGAAGCTCCAAACATTCAAAAATTAATAAGAAATTATGTGATATGAGAGAGCTTCTCCGCAGATTTCATAATTTATCATCCAAAACACACCGTCAATCTCATCCTTGGAAAATTTGCAACAGAGCATTGGGGCTCCCACGTTCAAGAACAAAGGTCCTACTTCTTTAGCTTTCGCTGCTTGTAAGGATCATAATTCAAATAGCTCGTTTGTTGCACATTAAAACTAGTTATTTAGACTAGCAAAGTCTGTTAGAGGTACCTTCCCAAGCCTCAAGGGTCAACTTGGAGGCCTTCTCTCTAACAAGTGAAACAGGTAAAACTGTAAAGCTATGGTCTTGCTTCGAACTTCTAAGCATCTATATTGCCTTGAACTCAAGAGTTCATAAAGAAGCTGGATAGAACGCCCTGCATATACAAGGGACACTTGCTTGGTTTCGGAAAAATTATATAAACCAAGTAAAATTTCAGCTCTCACTTTCAGTATTTGAGAGGTAAACATCATGGATTTAACAATTTATGGCAGGGTATTACATGAATATCTATAGAGCTATTTTCAAGCATTTAAAAAAAGCTTAAGCCTCTGGTAACCAAAAAAGCTTTCAAGCCTCTCAAGTCTCAACTCATGAACTGTCTTATCAGTGCTACTCTCAAGTTATGCATCATGAGGACTCTTTATCGCAGGGGATTGACCAAAAATCAAGTGTGGCGGAGACATGTCTGGTTACATATAACTATTAGTGATCAACACCACTTCTTATTGAGATTGGAGGTTCTTGAGCGGTGCCTCTGGAGATTAGGTCATGGTTCAAGAATAAAACAATAACAGTTATGTCATCATGAAAATGCCGCCGCACCTTCTTGTCTATTTTCCGAAGATCTGAGTAACGCATTTCTCGTTTTCTTGCAGCTTCCTGGAGGGCTGTCTTAACAAGTCTTTTGGCACTTCCCTGCATTGAAAGAAGAACTCAGCACCGGAAATTCAAACTGGGATAATAATCATACATGAGAAGTCAAAGCAGATGTATATTGTTGTCCCGTATAGTCAATTTGCACACACTAATTTTTCAACTGTCCATTACACTCTTCCAAGCACATAACAAGGTTAACCACATCCTATAATATAATCATAACTAGCAGGTGTTTTAAAACACATATCCATTAGATGTCATTTCAGTAACTGAGCAGAAATCCTACAAACAGAACAATCTTCCTAAAAACCAATTATATCGACTAGTTGTGCAACCAGCTCTTCTACCGCTTAAAGTGAAAACAAAAAACAAAATAAAAAAACAGCATATATATGAAATTATACCACTTTCAGTATTTCATGATTGACTCTCGAAAAATTATTAGCCTGCATAGTCCACTTTATTGTGCCGTTATCCTGATAACTAAAAGTTTATATGGAAAAAATATTAGTTTCAGTGCTCAGAAAGATGGAACAATCTCTAATATGACCTTTCGCTACAACAAGGTAAGCATGAATGTATGAACAGTGCCACTGCAAATATAATATTTGCAAGTTCAAAAGAAATAAAAAGACCAAAATCTCACCGCATGAGGATGCTTGTGAACAATCTCAACAGCTTGTTCATTACTTAAATGTTCCCATAAACCATCAGATGCAAAGATAAGAAAAGAATCATTTGGATGTAGAGCATGAGAAAGAATAGTTGGAGTGGCAGACATGATAGGCATGTGCATTGGTTCAGGAAGTCGGAACTTGGCAGCAATTGGCTCCCTGTTAAACTGTGCATGTTTCATATATACATCACCGATGGATCTAGAAACCTGCATAAAGTACAATCAAGATGTTATCACATGATATGAGTTATTAAGGATGGACATGGTTACAAAAATTGTTGTGCGGCAGTGTTTTCACATGATATGTTTTGGAGAATAACTGAAGCATCAACTCCAAACTAATATGAATCTAGAAAATGTCAAATATTAATGTCATTAAATCCCTGCAATTCCATGAACTGCATTAAGGACAACAGAACTACTTAAACAACTCAAATAGTTCTATGACTTTATCACTAGCACAAAACTTCATAAATGAGGACAATTAACTGTGGACCTAATATAAATGATTAGTCCACTATTGTTTGCCTTTAGAACCAATTATTAGTAATCCTCTAAAACTAACAAAATTGCATTTAAAACTTCTACTATTATTTTTTCAGTTTAAGCTGAGTCACATTAACATACATCAAACGAAACACAACAAGACCATTTTGATACAATGATTAGTTGATTCAGCTAAACCTAAAAAAATATTGAAGCTTTTATTGTTCAGTGTGGAGTGATGTTAAGTCAGCCCATATACAGGGAGCTCACATAGGAGTTCAAAATGCATATCAAAATGCTAAGATTCTTTCAAAATCAGAAGTTATTCAAAACTTATATAGAGCAAGGTAACATTGCTACACATAACAGTTTCAGAGACAGGCAGGAAAATGCAAGAATTAATCTCAAGACTTTAAGCATTAAAACAGCTAAATTAGCACCCACTTTAATCAATGAATTCTTAAGTGAACAACAATATCCTAAAGTTACCTGAATGATGCCTTTTACTCTCCAAACTCCATGCTTCAAAACGACAATTTGGGGATCATGCGAGTGCTGCTCTTTCAGCTCGTACCTAATCTCCTCGAGATTCGCATTGTGTTCCGTGGATAACTGAATAGCAGCAACTTCCCCAGTATTACCCACTTTCTTCCCCAAAACAAGTCGGGAATCTCCAAGACTTGCCACAAACAGCGTCCCCTGACATATCACTCCAACTAAACAGCACGTTCCAACAGTTGCTAAATTCGGTCTAGTACTCCACAACTCAGAAACAAGGGCTGTAAATCCATCCTCTGTCCGACGAAATGCATTTTGTATAGTATCTGCTGTCACAACGCCCTCGGTCTCCGCTGATACTGCTGCATAAACACAATGCCTAAGATAGCCAACATAAGAGCAGCTCATTCTTCAATAGTCAAACAACAAAACCCACCCCCAGAACAACCAAACAAACCGAAAAATACACATTAAAAAGAAAGAATCAGTAAAATCACTACAATAAAGTACCCAGTCCCTCACATTTTGGTTCCTAACACGACTTGGAAGTTGAAACTCACTAACCAAATTAAGAGAGCAACACCAATGAATTTCCCGTGATCGAAACTAAACCAACCAATCAAATCAAGATCGACAAGAATCAAACGTGGCCAATTCAAAACGACTCGTAACAACTATTTAAAAGGCAATCACGAACCTTGAAAATGTCTAAATAGATTATCACAGACGTAGTGAGCCGTCTCGGGGCCACCGTGGCCGTCGTAAACGCCGACGAATGTCCCAAAGGGGCCGGACTCGATCTGGCCCTGGTCCTCGAGGACCTGATTGGCCTGAACAACAGCCATGGAGAAATCTCCCCACGCGTACTTTCCAATATCTCTAAACCAAAGCAAGCTATCTTTTCCATCTCTTCCTCCTCCTCCTCCTCCTCCTCCGCCGCCCAAATTGGCGCCAGCAATTCCGACAGACTCGACTCCTCCCTCACCGTCGCCGCGCCCGAATGGCTTCCAACACAGCGAGAGAAGATTCATGAATGCATGAAGCATCCCACATCTCTCTCCGGAGAAAACCCTAAACCCAAAACCCAAAGGACGGATTGGGGGAGGGAGAGAGAAGGAGAAGACCTAGGTTTTAAATTGGGGGAAAAAGCTATAAAGGGGGTGCGTAGGATAAGGGAGGGGGTGGAGGTTAAGAGGAGAGGCGCAGGTTAGAGATAGTGGGGCGGGGGGGTTGTGTTCGGTGGTAGAGGAACAGAGAAGGGCCTCCTCCTCGGCTGGTCTTGTGGGCAGAAGATGCTGTGGGGAAGCCTTTTGTATGTTGTCGCTTTCACTCTGTCTACTTATTTTTTTCTTCCAATTTTTTTTTTCATTTTAGGAAATCAGGAATATTCCGATTGTTTTTCTTTGGATTTTGTCATGTATTTATTCTTATGTTTTTATTTTTCATAATAAAACTGTAAATTGGCTCAAGACAGTTTAACTTCACAATAAACTGAACTAAATTCAGTTTCAGATGTTTAGATTTCCCTCGTAGAAAAAATTAACCATCTTCGAGCGTACTTATTCTTGAAGTGCTTAAGTGTAGAGGTTCGTGAGTTTGTATTTTAGTGATCAGATAAATCTAGTTCAATTGACTTACTAGAATTTGGTTTTATAGCGTGAAATATCAACAATTTATATCATACTAAGAGCTATTTTGCGTGTCATTTACAATTGAATGTTACTGACTAACCAAGCATATGCTCGAACCTCAGTCTACTTAAACTAAAATATGAAGACTTACTTGACTCAGTTTAACTCGATCATATACTCACAACAAAATATATATATGAGAAAAAGTTATGTATATACTAATTATCCACCATAGACCAGCTTAAAGTTTCTTACTTCCTTTAGATGAAAATCTACAAGCAATAGTTTCTTTTCGAAGAGCCGATAGAAACAATTTTACCTATCTTTGAGTATAAGGACCAATAATTTGAACCTAACAAGCTAATATTAGAATTGCAACTCCCAAGTCCTACGAAGTTTATAGGGGTAAAACCCTTTTGATGCAAGAACTAAGAAGAACCTAACAAGAAAAACATCGACAGGTATTGGTAGCTGTATGTCTCACCTTAGAAAAAAGATAGGTCGACTTTGATGGAGGAGTTTGACACGGTTCAAGTTGTGGGGGATTCAAACACTCTGATTTTAGTTATTTACAAAGACGTTTACAAGAAGTTGAAAGGGATTCAAGGTGGTCTGTTGTAATTAACTGACTATAAACATGAAGCAATCACTACCAGAAAAAAGGGTTTTCCCGACGAAAAAAAAAAACGGCCGACGAATTAAAATTTTCGTCGGTAATTCTAAGGAATAGCCGACGATTTTATTTTTCGTCGGTGAAAAAAAAAATCGTCGGCCATAGTTTAACCATAGCCGACGAAACCGTTTTTTCGTTGGTATTTTCAAAAAATCGTTGGCTATATTCATATTTCAGTCGACGATTTGTATTTTCGTCGGCCTTTCTCCGAAACATTAGCCGACGAAATTTTTTGGAAGTATGGCCGACGAAGTTGACATTTTCGTCGACTATAAGTCTATATATTTTCATATCTGGGCAGCAGCTGCTCATTTAAAAAAAAAAGGGAAAAACGGGAGAAAGAGTGAAAAATCTGTGGGTATTGTTGAAATTCGTCATCTCTTACATTGTGGAGCTATATATAGGTACGTATATGTGTATATATGTTGATTTTGAGTTTTAGTTGAGTTGATTTTAAGTTTTAGTGATTTTGATTTAGTAAGTGATTTTTTGTTTTGTTGTTGTTTTAGTGTTAGAATGTATGTATATATGTTGATTTTGAGTTTTAGTTTAATTATGTGTTTTAATTTGATGTTATTTTAATTAGTGTTAATATATATATATATATATGTTAATTAATAGTTGTTGATAGTGTAATTAACTTAAATAATGGTTGATATATAGTGTAACTTAAATAATGGTTGTTAATGATATATATATATATGAGTTGATGTTGATAATAATATATATTGTAATGTAATTAATTATTAAAGATTTATATATATACATATATGTATGTATTAATTAATTTCTTATTAATTAAAGTTATACATATATATTATTATCAGACTATATATGGATCTGGATAAGAGTTGGATTTCGCTTCCAAGGCATGACCGACGATACACTACAGGAGTTGTGAATTTTTTGCAGTTCGTCGAGGAAAATGCAAACGGGAATGATTACCATTATTGCCCGTGCAAGAAATGTAAGTGTCGCAGTGATATGTGTCGATTTCCGATTAGGACAGTATGGGAGCACCTAAAGAGTAATGGGTTTTGGCCGAAGTACAAACGTTGGATATATCACGGTGAGCCATCATTAGATGGATCGCATGATCATGGACAATTTTTTAAGGCGGGCAGTAGTAGTACATCCAACGATCCAACAATGGCATTCGTCAACGACGTGTTTCCTTTTGAAAGCGGTGTACGTGGGGAACAATATATGCATGACCCGGTGCTGCCCTTCCCACAAGTTGTCAACACTGCTGCCTTTGACAAATACAACAAACTGATTGCATTGCAACAGACCCCTGTGTCTTCAAGTTCTGAGAAGACAGTTCTTCAAAGTGTGATGGAGGTAATGAGGATTAAAGTCGAGACAAAATCGACTATCAGGCAAGTGGATGAATATCTACAGTACACTTCTTCGTTGTTGGAGGAGGGTCATCGTAATCCTACCAATCACTGTAAGGTCTGAAGTATCCTCAAAGATCTAGGGCTTTCCTACATTAAGATCTATGCATGCGCATTTGACTGCGTTCTCTTCTGGGGTAAAGATGCAGAAGGGAATGACCTTGCTAGCCTTGACGCATGTTCGATATGTCAGTCTGACCGATATAAGTTGACGGGAGCAGGCAATAGGAAACCTGTGAAAGTGCTTCGGTATTTTCCGTTGAGAGATAGGCTTGAGCGGTTGTACATGTCAGAAACCACCGCAAAAGCTATGAGATGGCACGGTGAGCGGGACGCGGGAGACACAGATATCATGACACACATCTCTGACGGAGCGGCTTGGAAGCATATAAACAATGAGTTTCCTCATTTTGCGTCAGATGTCAGAAACGTCAGGCTCGGGCTCTCAACCGATGGGTTCAACCCTTTCGGCACCATGAGTCTTTCATACAGTATATGGCTGGTGGTTTTGGTACCTTACAACCTTCCTCCGTGGATGTGCATGAAGAAGGAATATAATATGTTGACGTTGTTGATTCCGGGGCCTGGTTACCCAGGAAAATGTCTCGATGTGTATATGAGACCATTGATTGAAGAGCTTAAGGTATTGTGGGACGTTGGTCATCCCACTTTTGACAAGTACAAGGAGGAGACGTTCCAGATGCATGCCATGGTTATTGGTACCATCAGTGATTTTCCTGCTTATGGGATGTTATCGGGCAGCGTTGTTAGGGGATACAAGACTTGTCCAGAGTGCCTCAGCGATTATAGGAGCACCCCTCATTGCAACAAGATATGCAGAATGGGTCATCGTGTGTTCCTTCCGGCGGATCACCACTGGAGTTACGAGTCCGCCGCATTTGATGGAACCGAAGAACACGGTGATCCTCCCAGAAGATGGACGGGAAGAGAAATTTTAGCAGTGCTTAATGAGTACGATTTTGGGCCCCTCAGCAATCATCCCGATATTGTAGCCGAAATACCTGAAAGACCTGAGGAGTACAAATTCTGGACACATAAGAGCATATTGTGGGAACTCCCGTACTGGTGTGAGTTGCTGATCCGTCACTTCCTAGACGTTATGCACATAGAAAAAAATGTTTCTGAAAGTGTGGTGGGCACAACGCTGAACTTGGAGGGGAAGACGAAAGACGGTCCTAATGCTCGCACTGATCTGCAAAACATGAATATCAGAAAACAACTATGGTTGAAACAAGGGAAGAGAAAAATGCCTCAAGCTCCTTACACCGTCAAGCCTGAGCATAAATCAGAAATTTTCCATTGGATAAGTCGGGTCAAGTATCCTTCAGGCTTTGCTGGAAATATAGCCAAGTGTGTGAACAGACAATTCAACAATCTTTACGGGTTGAAAAGTCATGACAATCATATCCTGCTACAACGTCTCTTCCCTGTTTTCATTCGACCGTTCCTTCCCCGTCACGTTGTGGAGCCGTTAGTAGCGTTGGCAAGATTTTTCCAGAAGGTATGCACACGGGAAGTGAGAAAATCTGACCCCCGGGAAATGCAACAAGACATCGTTCATATCATGTGTAAATTTGAGATGATATTTCCTCTAAATTTTTTCGACATCATGCCTCACCTCATGATCCATCTTCCTCGGCAGTTGTTGCTTACCGGTCCTGTGCACTTCACTTGGATGTATCCGATGGAAAGGTACGTATTTTACACCTTATGTTAATTTCCTCATCAATATATGTGATTTAGTATTAATGTATTATCATAACACTTTAAAAACTTGATTTATAGGCAACTTGGACAATACGGTGATTTTGTCCAAAACAGGTCCGCACCTGAAGGATGTATAGCTGAAGCATATATTGCGCACGAGTGCGTCACCTACATGAAGCTATATTTAAGAGCGTTACAGGAAAACATACCGGAAGATGTACCTTCACAGTTCAATCTTTCCATACTCTCCGACGATGTTGTACTCGGTGGAAACATGCCAGTTTCCTACAAGTTGCAAGATTATGAGGTAGCCATTGCACATTGGTGGGTACTAATTAACTGTTTAGAAGTTCAGTTTTGGAAGAACATGCATCTAAACTGTGAACAAGTAGGAGGTGATCTCGATTACCACAACCGGACATTCGCAGAGTATTTCGGCCGCTGGGTACGTAACTTTAACATTATTCTATACGTATTTATATATTATTGTGTATAATTATTCATATTTATAGTTGATTCTGATGGTTGCAGATGGGCCTCATTAAAAATGATAATCACCCAAATTGGTCGCACGAACTCAGACTGCTAGCGATGAAGCCGGTCTATTCAAAAGTTTATGCGACGTGCAAGGTGAATGGTGTGTTATTTAGATGTGAAGAGAGAGACATCAGACTGAAAACACAAAATTCAGGGGTTATGGCACATGGTGGGGATGATGGAGTTGACTATTACGGTGTTCTCCATCCAGTTGTGGAACTGCATTATGGGGAAGGCATGAAAGTGCACCTTTTCAAGTTTAGATGGTTTGACACACGGCCGCAGAGCATGAAAACCGATCAATACGGCATAACTTCTGTGAACACTAGTACATCATGGTATGAGGATGACCCGTTCGTTTTGGCCACATGGGTGAAACAAGTGTTTTATCTTGATGATCTCGCCAAGGGGGACCCGTGGAAAGTAGTCAACACTATCCATCATCGCAACATTTACCGGGCGTCTACACTTGGAGTGGCTGAAGAGAACGAGGAAGGTGGCACCGCGTATCAAGAGCCCAACACAAACGGTATTCCTGACTCCTCTTTTATTCGCCTAGACACGCCGGTACGAATTCGACGTGAAGAGCCACTGCTTGTTGATGTTGATCCAAATGAAGAAACTAACGAGGACTCTAGTGGTGAGGAAAGACATAGATTACCCCTATCGAGCAATTCAGAAACCGAAGAAGACTCATCCGATGATTCCGATTACAATCCGACGGATTAAGTAATTTAGATGATGTAATCCTTTCATTTGTAATCCACTCATTTCTAATGAACGGGCGTAGGGATTAGCCTCTCAGCTAGGCTGGGTTCCAAACCCCTTAAAAAAAAAATTTGGTTAAATTTGGGTTATATATGTTGGCTGCTGGGTTTCTGTTTTTTTAATGTTCAATTTTGGTTATATATGAACAGGATATAATGTTCAATTTTTAATGTTCAATTTCTGTTTTTTTATTTTTTTTCATAGAATAGCCGACGAAAAATGCATTATTTCGTCGGCTATACTGATAATAGCCGACGAAAAATGCGTTATTTCGTCGGCCATAACTATATTGAAAAATACATATTTTATTTTAGACAGAAAACGACAAAAGAATAGCCGACGAGTACTAGTTTGATTTCGTCGGCTATGATAAAATAAAAAAATAAAAAAAGACCAGCTTCCATTTTCTATCACTATCGACAAACCATTGCTTCATCCTTCAAATGCAAATATGTCGTCAAATAAGATATGACCGAAATAATGAAATACGTGTACGGTTGAAAAATGACAAGATTCCGACAAAATCTGTGTGCCGAATGTTGCGGTTAACTGTTTTTTACTTCCATTTTCCTATGGGTAGCCTGACGTTCAGTAAATATTTTGAGGAAAATTTTTAAATGATTAGTTGCGTCTCATCGATTTGAAACTATTATATGTTGAAGGTCAGGCAAAAAAACGTCATTTAGACAGGCCAATTACCATTTCTAAGCGTTTAAAGGGTTGACTCACCTGGTTGACCGTCCCGATCGAGCCTTTAACGTTGTCAGATGTAGTTGGATTTTTTTTTCATACATGTATTTAATCTTAACGGTGATATCTGATGGTTGGAATAGATTTTATAAACTTTTAGATTCAAAATCAGAACATAAGCACTAATGTTCCTTAACTTGTTTACTAAGTGTTTAAGTGAATGTATAGTTTCAAATAGTTACTATACGTACACTCTTCAAATGCAAATATGTCGTCAAATAAGATATGACCGAAATAATGAAATACGTCTACGGTTGAAAAATGACAAGATTCCAACAAAATCTGTGTGCCGAATGTTGCGGTTAACTGTTTTTTACTTCCGTTTTCCTATGGGTAGCCTGACGTTCGGTAAATATTTTGAGGAAAATTTTTAAACGATTAGTTTGCGTCTCATCCATTTGAAACTATTATATGTTGAAGGTCAGGGCAGAAACCGTCGTCTAACTAGACTAATTTCCGTTTTAAAGCGTTTAGAGGTTTGACTTAGTGGTTTGACCAACAGTTTAGCCGACGAAAATTATATGTCGTCGGCTAAACTCTTGCGATCCGCTTATTGTCCGCCGTTGGATGGCTCAGATCCAACGGCTGCTGATTTTCTAAAGCATAGCCGACGAAATATTTGAATTCGTCGGCTAAACTCTTGTGATCCGCGCCTTTTTATTGTCCGCCGTTGGATGGCGGAGATCAGACGGCTGTTGATCTCCTAAAGAATAGCCGACGAAATTTAAAGATTTCGTCAGCTATTTTGAAGAATAGCCGACGAAATATTTTTTAATCGTCGGCTATTCTTTCTGCTATAAATCAGAAACTCTCGAACCCTAGCCAACTTTTTCCTCTCCTCCTCCTCCTCCTGCTGCTGCTGCTGCTCCAATCTGCCGCTCTCCTGTTCCAATCCGCCGCGCTGCTCCTCCTCCTCCTCAAATCGGCGGCGCCACACTCCTCCAATTCCGGCCTCCTCATCCTCCGATCCTCCTCCTTCTTCAAATCCTCCTCCAAGCCGGCCTCCTCCTCCTCCTCCTTCCCCTCCGCCTTCCCCTCCTCGTCCGACCTCCTTCCCCTCCTCCTCCGGCCTCCTCCTCCGATCCGGTTACATTTTTTTTTTCAATTTAGTTTAATTTTATAAATTGTTATATATTTAATTTTAATTATATAAATTGTTATATATTTGTTAATAAATTTAATTTTAACAAATTGTTATATATTTGTTATATATTTTATTTTAATTATATAAATTGTTATATATTTGTTATATATTTAATTTTAATTATATAAACTGTTATATATTTGTTATATATTTGTTAATAAATTTAATTGTTATATATTTGTTATAATTTAGGTATATAAATTGTTATATATTTAATTTTAATTATATAATTTGTTATATATAAATTGTTAAATTAATTATATATATAAATTGGTAGTCTAATTATAACCATTTATATATTTTTGTTAATATATAAATGATTATTTGTATTTATATATATATGTTAATAAGGAAATATAGTTATATTTGTATATAAATAGTTATATTTAGGTTAATGGTTAGTATTATTTAAAATTAGTTAAAATTTAAATATTAATTTGTTAGTATGTTTTCAAATATGTTAGTATTATTGGTTATTATATTAATTAGAATTTGTTATTTAATGTAATATAATTTAATATTAATTAATGTATTAATGCCTCAAGCTGCAGATGGCCGATGCATTGAGACAGTTATTCGGAGGCCGTCGTTCCAGATATAGGGGTTCTGGAAGTTCCGCCTGTTCCGCAAAGTCCGACAGGACCCTTGGCCAGCCTGAGAGGACCACCACCCAGCCGCGGAGGAGTGTGGATTCATCCCAGCCGCGGAGGCCTGTGGATTCATCACAGCCGCGGAGGAGTGTGAGTTCTCGGCACCAGACCCTTCTCCAGGCAGGGCTGCCGTCGAGCAGTTCACGTCCCCCTGTCGGGCCAGATGCTCCGAGGTTCAGTAGGCAGCTATTTCAGGACGAGATAGCTGCAGACGTTCCTCAGGTCCGTATGCCTGAGGTTCATCGGGAGCCGATGACGAGTCCGACGATGTCTGCTGCTGGCTCGACTGAGGGGCCTACTCTCCCAAATCAGCTCTACCTCCCGTACAACATTCCTGCGATACCCGAGGTCGACTTTCGTGGTGTGCCCATATGGCCTGCTATGCCTCAGTACGTGAGTGTTGCAGAGGCATACCATCAGCAGTCATTTGAGAACCCTGACCTCCTGATTTCGGCGAGGAGAAAAGGAAAGTCGACAGACGAGTCATCCAGTTCAGGTAACATTTGATTTTATTAATTAAATGTTTTATTAAAATTAACACACTAATATTTAATTTTATTAACCAATCGTCGTTTATGTGATAGGGACAGCCGCTAGCAGTTCAACAAGGAATACGAGAGGTGTCATATGTTTTGACACGCTCAGGAGAACTGTTGCGCTCCGGGGGAGAATCCAGATCAACGAACCTCCTAATCAGGAGGTTCAGGGGAAAAAATGCCGCGACTACACGGGTTGCGTGGGGGCACTGATTAGGGACAGAGTCCCTATGTTGTGGACACGGTGGGCTGATGTGCCCGAAGAGATCAAGAGGGAGGTGAACAACGCCGCGTCGGTGAGTAATTTAAAAAATTTAATTTATTTATTGTAATATTTAATAATTTTCGGTATTGTTATAATTGTAAAACTAATAAAATATTATCTTTCAGACATACTTCGAGATTGCAGAACACAAGCAGGATTGGGTGGACTCGATGCAGAACTTGAGGTACGTTGGGAATTCCTCATCTTATAATTTGAAATATTTTATGATATTAATAATATTTCTAATGCACTTTTGTTTTTTCCGTAGGTTCAAAGAGTGGAAGAACGAGCTCCGTTCCCACTTTAACGAATACGACAACCGTGGTCGTATGGGTACTCCCAGAGAGTTCATGTTCAGGGAGTACGAGTGGCGTTGGTTGAAGACAGTAGACTTCAACAACCCACTTATGCAGGTAAATACTAAACTTAACTATAAATGTTTATTTTGTTAAAATTTTAATTATTAGTTTAATTATTTTATAATTATTACACTAATATTTTTTTATGCATTTTTCTAATATTTTATTGTTTGTTTGAAGCAACGGTCTCGGATAAACTCTGCGAACCGCCGCCGTAACACAACCCCCCATCATGGTGGTTCTAGGCCATTTGCATAATATCAGGAGGAGGCGCTTAGAGATCATCCTGATAGCAACCCGTACGTGGAGACGTTTAAGATCGCTTATCCACAAGCGACAGAACAGCTCGTAAGTCGTTGATTACGATTTTAAAATTTTAATTATTAATTTTACTTAATTATATATTTGTTAGAATATTAATTTTTTTTTTCCCGTTCAATTAGGAGAGGGTGAACCAGGCCGAAGAAGAGGTGTTCCAGCAAGTAGTTCGGGAGACACAACCGAACATTTCAGAGGTAGATCTGCAAGAAGCCCTGCGCCAGGTCGACCGATCGAATGTCCAAACAGCAGCGAGGATGTTCGACGCAGCCTTCCCACACCGGTCAAACCAATACTAATGCCGGGGTTTGGGAAGTTCTGGAATAGGGCTCCTGAAGACCACTAAGGGAGGTCAAAAGAAGGGAGGCGGGGAGAGCCAACAGATGAGGGGGGAAGTGCAGAGATTGGCCGCAAGATTGGCGGTCGAGGCCCAGAGATCATAGGAGCAACGCCGCAGAATACAGCAGTATCATTTGGATATGGCCAGTTGGCATGCTGAATGCGAGAGAATTCGGCAACACAACTACGCCGACCAACAAAACTGGTGGTATGATATGTTCGCGGCACAACAACAATCCCTTGAACCCCCGCCCCCGTTTCAGCCGTTAGTTGAACCTCCAATGCTTCAACCTCCCGAGGATGACGAGCATGATGGAGAGCAGGATGCTGGGGATGACGTGGTGGACTTTAGTGCTTTAGGTGATGATTAGGGTTATATTTTATGTATATTGGAACAAATTAAATAATAAGTCATTTAGACGTGTTTCTTATTGGTGTAAATGCATGGATTGTCTTTGTGATTTGCAGGTTGCTTGGAATGGTAATTTAGAAATTAATTTAATTTTTTTTCCCAAAAATTAAGAATAGCCGACGATATTGGCATTATTTCGTCGGCTATAAGTGCTATAGCCGACGATTTTTACCAATTTTCGTCGGCTATAACTAATAAATGCCTATTAAAATATTAATATATTTCGACGAAATAGATGAAATCGTCGGCTATATTTCAGAACAAATAGCCGACGAAATTTGTCGGCTATAGGTTACGATATCGTCGGCCATGCTCGAGAATAGCCGACGAATTTCGTCAGATATTTTGTCAAGGTTTGGTCGACAAAATGAATTTTCGTCAGTAAAATCGTCGGCCATACTCGAGAATAGCCGACGATTTCGTTATTTTCGTCGGCCATTGGTATTACCGACGCCGTTTTTCCGACGAATTATAGCCGACGAAAATTTCGTCGGCAGAAGGAATAGCCGACGAAAATTTGGCATAGTAGACGAAATTTTTTTCGTCGGCTATTCTCTCCGATCTGGTAGTGAATCGAAATGTTTTGTTTTCCATTCTTGAAATAGTGAGTGATCATGACCAGGGTTTCTACGTGAGCTCTAGTAAATTTGTATAAATAGCAATATAGTGTTAAAGACTTGATGTATAAGCTAGGTTTTTTTTTTTTTTTTTTACTCTCTGTACTTGAGGCCAAGTCATTTCCATCAATGACGGCGAAACTGTGTCAATGAAATTGATGCAAAAAATATAGGATGTTTCAAATATTATGTTATCGAGAGAAGCAAATAGTTATGTTAAGTTAATCTTAACATTTGACATTTCGCTCGTTTTAGAACAATATTAAGTTAAAATAAGAGGGTTAAAGATTTTTGGTTCCATATGTCGATCCATGATACAAAGCTAGATTTAACTAAGAGACCAACACTCACTAAATCAGTAAAAGATTTCAACTCGTAGTCTATGTTTCCTGACAATTGTGTATCCTTGTCTTTGATGACCAGCCATGTACCAGATAAGAGGGAATCCATGTATTGGAGTTTATGCTACTCCCAAAACTTCATGCATTTCTTCTTGTTTCTGTCGAATTGAAGTAGGGACGTTCAACACAGAAATTGGTCATCAGCTTCCCTCTCTATTTGCCCAAGTGTGCCAAATTAGGGGGGCATATATAGTATCCATTTTAAGCTCCCACCAATTGTAATGTTCTAAACCAACTGTAACCACCGTGATCCTGCAGTTGCAAGCTGCAGTGTACAAGAGCGACATTGCCGTGGCAAAAATGGGTCCGATTTCGGTGACATTTTTCGTGACAAAGTCTCAATCGGAAGCAAATCTTCTGGACGAGGTTGAGGACTTTGGAGCATGTTAGATGATACGAAAATATGAGACACTAGCGAAAGCCCCCTCTCAACTGGCAGAAGAAACCATCCTAATAGAAGGATACAGAGGAGGTCTATCATGACAACAACCCAAAGAGATCAAATCAGTGCCCACCCGGGGTGTAACCCTCAATGCAATCCCAAACAAATTATTTTCAGGACGGACTTTTTTATTCAAGACTTTGTCTTCACAATGACTTGATTCATTAAATAGTCAATCATCTAATTTTGAGATGCATACTAAGAAATTTTTTGAGCTATATAGATGGGTCACATCATGAAACACTGAAGTATGTGAAAACTTTATCAGTGCACAATTACTATGACAACCAAGAAAGTAATTTGGGTGGGAGTCTGCTACTTACGTATATGTAACGTATCACACTTTCCGGTCACATATGGGTTCGGATTTGAGGTTCCGAGCTTGAACCCTGAACTGATGAAAGAGACATCAAAGATTAACTGAATCGCCGTCGCATTGCCAAATCACGGCTGCGGCAGCCGTCCCTCCCTAGCGGCTGCTCGGGCCTTAAGTCAAGTGAAAACTTCATCAAAATTATCAAAGGGAAGGTATAAACCAGTCCATATTTGTTCACTAACTAGCAAGTTACTTCTATGTAACTATGTAGTTAGTGCCAGCAAGAACATTTAAACTAAGATATCTGAGTAAATAGAAACGAGTAAAAGACTCGGTCCTGTTGCTTTACATTGTCAATTAGAACTTACCATTGTTAATAACCTAAAGAGCGTGCATATTTTACTGTTTGAGTAATGCTTTTACCTTGAGAATAGAAACTTATTTACCCATCCAGAAGTGACCCAAGAACGTAAAACCAAGATCAACATCCCACAGCCACTGCAGCACTGACATCCTTCACATCACTCTTCTCCACCTTCTTGCTTAAAAAAAAAACTTGCTCAATTTCCCAATAATCTTCTTAGCAATGCCAATCTTACCTTTCTTAACCGGCTTCGTCTTAGCCTCCACCTTAACCGGCGTCGTTTTAGCATCCACCTCCAAAACCTCAACTCCATCCCCCAAAAGAGTCCCATTCTTCTTGAAAACCTGTACAAGTTGCGGATACAACTCCTGCATTGACGCCTTAAATTTCTTCGAAACTACCGAAACTGCCCTCGACTTAGTAGAAGAAGAAGACGCCTCAAACTCGCCCCCATCTCTGTAGTACCCGACCCCCACGCGCCCGCTCACGTACGCGCCGCACGCTCTCAGAATCCGGCTCCCTCTCTCCCGGAAATGCACCGCCGTGAACGCCTCGAAATTCCTCGGCGGTTTCCGCAGCGAAAACAGCGTCGTTTTGCACGTCAGGACAAAAATGTCCTCGCTGTAGGCCCGGGACTTCTTCTCGGTGACCGACCCGCCCGGTGACCCGGTACCCGGTTCGTTGAAATACGGCTTCTCGTTTAGCACCAGGGCCTGGATCGAGAGCAGGACCTGCAGGACGGTGGACTGGGCCGGGTCCCACTTCTCTTTCTTCTTCCCGGCCCAGGTGTTGAGCAGGCTGAGGCACACGCGCCCGCTGGCGTAGAGATTCGGGTTGACCCGCAACCCGTATGACCGGTAGTGCACATTGGGGGGCCGGGTCGGGTAGTCGGAGGGGAACATGATGTCGAAGAAGAAGAGCGCGTCGTGGTAGGGCGTACCGGCGGCGCCGACGATGACGGCCCTGAGGAGCTCGATGCGCGTCTCGTACACGCGCACGTGGATGGAGTCGGGGAGGTTGTTCTCGAGAATGCGCCACTCCTTCATGATGGTCTTGTGGACTGATCCGTCGTAGGTTTGTTTCTTGTTGGCGGAGGCGGCGTAGGCGTGGTCTGAGTGGTCCGAAACGACGTCGAATCGCTTGAAGAGTGGAGTGGCGTCCTCGCCGTTTTGGGCCATGGTGATTTATTTGGAGAGGGAGACAAATCAGATTGGGGGGTGCCACTTGGGAATGTTTTTGGTACTTTTGATTTACAAAGGAGGCGTCTTGGATGTTGAGCTTCTCTGTTGACTCATCATTCATTCAATAGATAATTACCAATAACTACAATTTTGTACTCATAATTACCAATTACAAGGTCTGATTTTTTTATACCACTAGCAGGATTTAACACTAACAGACTTTTAATCCGTCCAATGTTAAATGACATAATTAACCCTGACAATTTAAAAATTACAACATATGCCATATATATATATTAAAAAAAAAAAAAAAAACACAACAACCAATCTGCTCTTCTCCTCTTCTCGATCTGGAGCCACCTCTTCTCCTTCCCGATCTGGAGTCAGCGAGAGTGAGCGAGCAACGGCGCGAGCGCGAGGTGGACGACGGCGCGAGCGAAGGTGGACGACGACGCGAGGTGGACGGAGGCAGAGGAGGCGTGCGAGGAGGCGCGGGAGGCCGGAGGCTGGAGGCGCGAGGCAGGAGGTGGACGACGACGCGAGAGGAGGAGGCGCGAGGGAAGGAGGTGGACGACGACGCGAGAGGAGGCACGAGGGAAGGAGGTGGACGACGACGCGAGAGGAGGAGGCGCGAGGTGGACGGAGGCAGAGGAGGCGTGCGAGGCTTGAGGCAGAGAAGGCGTGCGAGGCTGGAGGCAGAGGAGGCGTGCGAGGCAGAGGAGGCGCGGGAGGCCGGAGGCTGGAGGCGCGAGGCAGGAGGTCCGATCTGGAGGCTGGGCGAGGCCGGAGGCGACGAACGGCGAGGCTGGGAGGCGACGAGCCGCGAGGCTGGGAGGCAACGAGCGAGGAACAACTCCGGCCTGTACAAGCTCAGCTCCGGCGCACCATGAAATTGACGACCTCCCTCTCTCTCTCTGTCTCTCTCTTTGAGTTTGTGTTGGTTTTATTTTATGTTGGATTGATTTTGTGTGGTGGGATTTGGAGGCAGGAGAGGGCCATGGTGGTTGGGATTGGATCGGTGGAGGCCGGTTTGTGGAGGGGTGAGAGATCTGGAATTTTTTTGAGGGAATTAGGGTTTTGAGTGGGAGATATTGAGGGTCAGTAGTATTGGAGCGCGGCGGAGGACGGCGGAGCTACTGAGGGTCAGTAGTATTAAGACGGCGGAGCTACTGAGGGTCAGTAGTATTGAAGCGCGGCGGAGGACGGCGGAGCTACTGAGGGTCAGTAGTATTAAGACGGCGGAGCTCACTGAGGGTCAGTAGCATTAGGCTCACTGAGGGTCAGTAGCATTAGGCTCACTGAGGGTCAGTAGTATTAGGTTGAATTCTGAGGATCAGTAGCATTAGGCTTAGTAAGGGTAATTGTGTAATTTAAGACTTAACTGATTCTGTTAGTTTTGGATGGAACCTTGTTAATGGTAATTTAAAAAGAAGACCTTGCTATTGGTAATTATGTACCCAAAATTGTAGTTTTGGGTAAAAACCCCTTCATTCAACTATTATATACAGTAGCAGTTGCATTGCGGTAGGTTTTCCTCCTCCTTTGTTGTTTGGGTTTTCCTTATTTGAACTTGGATTGTGTTTTTGGGCCGGCCCCATTTTTTTTCGACTATTAAAACTAGATTCAAAAGACACTTGGGATATGGCTCAAATATTAGTAATATTAGTGCACGTTTGGTACGCGGGAGTAGTGTGCACCTCTCTAATTGACTAGTGAGAGTAGGCTTAGACTACACTGATTTTGTCCTATGTTTGGTACTGCCAAGCATGAACTACCCATATTTTTTTAGGATTCCAATGAAAATAAGAAAAGAGAAGATCAAGAACAGACCAACCACTTCAATCCAATCTGATTCATATCTTGCAAAATCTGAATGATCCAATTTCAATTCTATAATACCCAAATGTCATATTTCCATATTGTAAATCTCATAAATTCAAATCAAATTCTGCAATACCCAAATTCCCAATTACTTACAAGTCTCCTTGATCTGGGTTCCTCCTCCTCTTCTTAGTTTTCTACTTTTTCTCAGTAACCCAACCAAAGCTGAAGCCTTTACATAAATCGCACAACACCCATATGCATAATCCAGAACCCAATCTCTGAAATCAGCTCCCAAAATCCATAGGAAGCCCTTTTGGTTGCCGACTTGCTAAGGAGAGAGAGAGAGAGAGAGAGCCCAGTCTCTGAAATTAGTTCCCAATCGAAAATTTCTTTTGCTTGCCGACTTGCTGAGGCGAAGAGAGAGAAAAGAGAGGAAGGGTGACTGGTGAGAGAGAGAGAGAGGAAGAGGAGAGAGATGGTGTTAACTTTGGAACTCATAAATGAGTACCCATGCACAATAACACTGGCTAAGGAGGTCGAAAGAAAAAACAGGTGTTAAGTAGTACCATTAAACTTTGCACTCTCACACACCAAACACATCTCACACTACCTAACACCTCTTATTTAGTGCAATACCATTTAGTACCGTGTACCAAACGTGCACTTAATTTATAAAATTTTGAATTGAAATCTTTGAAATTAGTACGATCTTAATAACGTGAGGGATCGGAGAGCCTATTTCACCTTCATCCAATTAGGTTGTGTACGTGTGGTCCAAGTAACCTAATTCCTTATTGGTTTGGAAACCCTAGCTACATAAAACGTAATCTCTACATATGTGAGAGCATCTACGGAGATTCACAACCTAACAAATTTTTGGCGGGAATTTTCCCTCCATTCTCAAGGAAGTGGACACAGGACAACTAAAGGTACGTCTTCCTATTTCTCCCATTGATTCGAGTTGTAAATCGTGAAAATATAGACTACGGTTGAGTTAAATGATTATGGAGTGATCCGATCAAATGCTATTATGTAATAATCTGAATGCTATTATATTAGATGAATTCTTTACCTTCTACTGATTCAATCGCCTTCATAGCAAAACCGTACCCTCCAAATTTCTTATGTGTTTGTTTGACATCATTACAGTTTGAAGACTATGGAACACAAAAAAATTATATGGTCTGAAGGATCGCAGCAAGGGCGGGGTCGATCATAAAGCTGATTAGGAATTTAGGATAATAAAAGGGTTGCCGTAGCATCAATTCACCGCAGAAGAGTACATGAATACTTACACAACTATATTTGAAATGTGTACGTACTCAAAAAAACCCCAGATAAATATGAAGAGAAACTCTATGGCAGATATAGAGAAACCTTTGAGGAGTATCTTACTTCAACAGTGTTAACTTCTCTAAGACCTTTGCAGCCTGATGAGTCCCTGCTGAACCAACTCGTCAAAGCATGCATGGGATAATAATAAAGGTTATGGAAAGGTGGATGACTCGCTTCTTTAAGTATCTCGACAACTACTATGCCGTTGGAAGGCCACTTCCTTCACTAAATGAAGTAGCTCTTCATTGCTTCAGAGATTCGGTTTATCTTGAGGTAGGTGCTAAGGCCAGAGATGCTGTGATTGGCCTTATTCATAAAGAACGTAAGGGAGAGCAAACTAGTTAAGAAGGTGGTAGATATATTTGTTGAAATTGGAGATGGGGTAATGGATGCTTATGAACAGGACATTGAAGCAGTTATGCTGAAAAATACAGGTGAATACTACTCTCGTAAAGCTTCAAGTTGGATTTCGGAGGGATGTTCTGATGCGGATTACATGTTGAAAGCCGATGAATGCTTGGCGAAGGAGAAGGATATACAGTTCAACCTCGATAATTTAATACTCGATTAATTAATAATTTCGTTAAGTTAATAATTTTCTCCCGTCCCGACTCGGGGACAACATACTCAATTAATATTTCGCTAAATTTATAAGATAATAGACTTTCGAAAATCTCTTAAGACCCCATCGAATATATAAATTAATAATAGTTTAAAAAACACATAATAATTTATTTAAGACATATAAATTACTCATTTATGAAGACTTCTTAAAATATGACTCAATTGTAACTTGTTGCTTCTTGAAGTTGATGTCACCATAGATCTCATCACAAACTCTTCGTAGCATGTTATAATTTTTGGAGTAGTTTTTTTATGGTGTAACAAATAATTATTCAATGTTTTCGCTGCTTGGAGAGTTTCTTTTCGTGAAGGGGGCTCCATGACACAACTATCATCTTCAACATTATCACTCTGATAATTTTCCATGATGCTCTCAATTATCTCCTCGTCAGTCAACATCTCTGCAGTTGTGTTATTCTCTTCAGGGTAGTCCAACAAGTAGTCTGCATCCGTTCCATTACGATAATTCAACCCCTTAAGTAGGCTTTGCAATTCATTAATGTCTTCACCACCCAATGGTTCATTCAAGTTTTCTGAAGCCATGTCATCACTTGACCTAATTTTACAATGACGAAAACAATTAGCAATGGTACTTGCATGAACATCAATCGTCCAAGCCGCTATTGCAAGATTCATTGCATCTAAAACATTAATCTTCTCAGGATTTGTTTCCCCTGCTTCATAACCCTCTAAAAAACTACGATAAAAAACGACGACGATAATTATCTTGAAAGCTCTAATAATCCCGCGTCACAAGGTTGAATCTTTGATGTTGTGTTTGGTGGCAAGAAAAATAATTCCACATTCTGTAATCCTTTAATGATTTTTGGATGAGCAGGACAATTATCCACAAGTGAGATAATTTTTCTACCTGCCATCTATATATTGAGTTGCCGAACATATTGCTCAAATAACACCCCAGTCATCTATGCTCGTTTGTTAGCATGATACTCACAATTCAAACTGCTCAAGTTGACAAACTTAAAACACCTTGGCTTAGCATACTTTCCAATGATCCATAAATGAATCTTCTCTGAGCCATCCTCATTACAACAAATAACAACAGTAAGTCTTTCCCTGTCTTATTTTTTCCCTTCAAGCTGGTTTGTTGCAAGAGAATGATCCGGTTGTAGTCTAAAAAACAATCCAGTTTCATCCATATTGAAAACATCTTTCATCTCGAACTGATCAACTTTCTCCCGTATCGACTTCAAATTGTGCTCCATGCACTCCACATCAACTGAACCGACCACTTTCTCTAAAGCGACGATAATTTTTTATTCCATGTCTTGATTTGAATCGCTTGAGCTAACTTTGAGAAAAAGTGAACTCTGAAGTATCTTGTGGGTACATCTTCTTCAAAAACTATTTTGCCTTCTCTGTGATTAGCTCCCCAGTCATATTCACACGTTCTTGGTATTGAACAATCCACTCATACAAAGCCTTTTCTAAGTCGGGAAATTTTGCTGATTTGTGACGCTTGACATCATCTTTTTCAAGAGCTTCTAAGAGGTACGCCAAAAACCGTTTGATCGTATTTGATATTGTTCCTCGACTCACTTGTAATTCAAACTTTTCCGGAACCCACTGTTGCAGTTGCTTTTGAGTGACGCATGGATTTTCTTTACTGTACTCTCACAATGCTCTACGCATTTCATCCGTCATGGTGGATTTTTTTTACACCTTTGAGATAAGAAGCCATGTTGTGTTTGGTGTTTTGTTGTGGTACATTTTGGTCTATGAGTTTTGTTAATTTAAATAGAGCTTGATTAATTAAATACTCATAAAAGTAATACATTAAACTAAATGTTCATAAAAGTAATAACAATGAATTTTTGTATTAAAAACCCTAAAACGATAAGTATTTTGATAAATTAATAAATTTTACCAGTCTTAACATTATTAATTTATATAGATTTAATAGTAGCTTCTCACTGCCTACATTCAAGCAGTAAGGAGAAGCTGGTTACCAAAGTGCAGGAAGAGTTGTTTGAACCTCTTGCACATGTATTTAACCTGCAGAGAGTGAAATTGGTTCAAGAGGCTGAAGATGCTGCGGAAAACCAGCTTTTTGCGAACGAAGCTGTAATTATGTGCAGCCCTCTCAGCAATTCAATTTGGTAAAAGTCCTTGAATTATAAGCTAAATTTTCTCACTCCTTTGTAAGCTATGCATCTGTTATTCTTCATCCTTTCCTTAAGCTCCGTCAAACCCTACTGATCGATTTAATTAATGTGATTGTATGGGTTTGCTAGTACCCTGTTGCTTGGGGCATGATGCACTTTGTTGTAGTCCAACAGAGAATAGCAACGTATTTCTCTTGTATGATTGAAAATAAGCAATGAAATCTTGGGTAGGCTTATCTAGGAGTAAAAAACAGTATCAATGCATAACCAGATATAAGAACATAAAAGTAAACTTTTTCAGTGACAATTCCTTCATTGTTTTACTAACCTCAGCTACGGTCACTCTAGCTAGCTTTCTCACAACTAGTATGATTGAAAGCGTTTTTGGTACGGCTGTGACTTGTGAGAAGCGAGTCCTTGAATATTAATAAGCGAACCAAAGAATAATTAAGCAAAGTAAAACTAGTATAGGCTAGAACATACATTTGAAACCAAAACAAATCAAACACTAGTAAATTAAACGTAGACACATAAGCTAAGCCCTAAACTTGAAGTAAAAAACACTACGCCATATATCATTTTAAGCGACAGACAGTGAATACGTCAGTCGCTTAAAATGTACTAATGCCACGAACAAACTTTTTGTCGCCTAAAAAACTAGGTCTGTCGCCTAAGACGATCCTATGCGACACCTTATGTCTGTCGCCTAAAACCGCTTATGCGACGGTATCTATGCGCTGGTTGATTTATGTCGCTTAAGGACCTCTTATGCGACGTATTGTTTGCTAGTCGCTTAAGACTCTCTCTTAAGCGACATACAAAGAACATGTCCGTCACTTAAAGTTTTTAAATTTGTTATTGGCTTAGACAGAACACAGAAGAAGAAGAAAACGCAGAAAAATACTGTAGCAGCTGCGAAAAATCTCCAAAACTGCTGATTTCGACAATTTCGGGGTCGAAAAGCTTGGGTCTTCTCTTCCAATTGCTTTGTAGGTTAGTATAATCTCTTCTCTTCATTGTAATCACCATATTTGGGTTTGATTGGTTGAATTTAGTGTTTGAAATCTTGACTTGGATTTGGTTTATAATGTGTTTTGTGTTGGTTTTAGTGTTGGGTGTTTGAATATATGATGGAGTTAGTGTTGATTTTGGGGACAATTGTAATTAGGTTAGTTTGTGAAATTGTGAAATTTTGTGAAATTGAATTTTAGTGAAATTGTGAAATTTTGTACAAAATCATAACATTAAGGCGACACACATAGGTAAACCCGTCGCCTTGTGTGGTCTTAGGCGACTAGTCGCCTAAATCTATAAGTCCTAATATTTATAAGTCTTTCGTTTAAGATCAATATAAGACTATTTTTGAAAAAAATTAAGGAAATAATTTATACTTAGGCGACTAGCAAAGACCAAACTCAGTCGCCTAGGTAGATTTTAGATGAATAATATTTATAAGTCCGTCGTTTAAAATGCATATAAAACTAATTTTTTTTTTAAAAAGGAAATGAGTTAAACTTAGGCGACACACATTGGTAAACCGGTCGCCTTGTGTCGTCTTAAGTGACTAGCAAAGGCCAAAGCCAGTCGCCTAGGTACATTTTAGGTGACTAATATTTATAAGTCCGCCGTTTAAAATGCATATAAAACTAATTTTTTTTTTTTTTAAAATAAGTTATACTTAGGCGACACACGTAGGTGAATCCGTTGCCTTGTGTCGTCTTAGGCGACTCGCAAAGGCCATAGCCAGTCGCCTAGGTACATTTTAGGTGACTAATATTTATAAGTCTGCCGTTTAAAATGCATATAAAACTAATTTTTTTTTAAAAAAGGAAATAAGTTATACTTAACCGACACACATAAGTAAACCCGTCGCCTTGTGTTATTTTAGGCGACTAGCAAAGACCAAAGCCAGTCGCCTAGGTGAATTTTATGTGACGAATATTTATAAGTCCGCCGTTTACAATTCATATAAAACTATTTCGTCGACTCTTCCAAACATTAAACTCTCAAATAGATGATACATAATCATCCATGTAAAAATTTGGGAACGTTTACTTCCCTATACTATAGATCCTCATAGAGAGACAAGTGTTTAAATAACGTTAACTGCATCGATCGGGGCTGTAATTTTGTCGGATTTCAATGATTTTTTTACCATCACCGTATTTCAACGTAAAGATGAAATGCTATTTCACAGTGTTTTTCAAAATTCAACTTTTTTTTATATAGTTGTTTAGAAAGTTATACACTTGAGTATAATCTAATAATCAAGTTATACCACATTAGTAAGCATGTTGTATTTTTAATGGATCAATTCAAAAAATTCAAATTTTCACCCTCTGATGTGATCTTTATAATTAAATATGAGTACAGTAAAAAAATCAACTCGTTTCGTTAACGTTCGATGCTCGATCGAAGCGGTCAAGCATATTTTCTATTAATCACATTATACGAACACGCTATTACGTACCTTTAGATGACCTCGTTTCGTCGACTCCTCCAAACATTAAAATCTCAAATAGATGATACCTAATCAGCCATGTAAAAATTTGAGAACGTTTACTTCCCGATACTATGGATCCTCATAGAGAGACAAGTGTTTAAATAACGTTGACCGTATCGATCGGGACTGTAACTTTGTCGGAATTCAGTGGTTTTTTTACCAGAACCGTATTTTGTCATAACGATGAAATGCTATTTCAAAGTGTTTTTCAAAATTCAACTTCGTTTATATAGTTGTTTAGAAAGTTACACACTTGAGTATAATCTAATAATCAAGTTATACCACATTAGTAAGCATGTTGTCTTTTTTATGGATCAATTCAAAAAATTCAAATTTTCACCGTCTGATGTGATTGTTATAATTAAATATGAGTACAGTAGAAAAATCAACTCGTTTCGTTAACGTTCTATGCTCGATCGAAGCGGTCAACCATATTTTCTACTAATCAAATTACACGAAAACGCTATTACGTACCTTCAGATGACCTCATTTCGTCGACTCTTCCAAACATTAAACTCTCAAATGGATGATACCTAATCAGCCACGTAAAAATTAGGGAACGTTTACTTCCTGATAATATGAATCCTCATAGAGAGACAAGTGTTTAAATAACGTTGACCGCATCGATCGGGGCTGATCGGGGCTGATAGGGTTTGAGCGATAGGGTTTAGGGTTTAGGGTTTTTCGTTAAGAACCAGTCCTTGTATAGACACAAGTACTTGGAGAATAGTCGACTCCAACGGATCCCACATCTCTTTCTGTCTCCCGAACCAGGTGTTGAGCAAGCTCAGACAGACCTTGCCGTTTGATCATAAAGATTAGGGTTGAGCCTCAACCCGTGGCAATGGTAATAGACATGTGGCGGTTGGTACAGATAGTTGGGAGGGAACTTGACGTCGAAGAAGAACAGGCCGTCGTGGTAGGGAGTGCCGGCGGCTCCAACGATAATGGCCCTCAGTAGGTCGATGCGACTGCTGTAGACACGCACATAGATCGAGTCAGGTAGGTGCTTACTTACACTACGCCATTTACCACTTAAAGCGACGGACAATGTCAGTCGCTTCAGTGGTAAAGTCCGTCGCCATTATCTTAAAGAGACGGACACGCCGTCGCGTGTCCGAGGTCGGTTAAGTTTAGACGCTTCAGACTTTGCGCGACTAACATTACAAACTCCGTCTCTTAAGTCCCTTTAAGCGACTGACCTATATTCTCATAGTTCTTAGTCGCTATAAAGGTGGAGCGACTGACATTCGTTTTTGGTTAGTCGCATAAAGGTGATCTTATGCGACTGTTTTGTGTACTCAATTATCCGTCGCTATAAGTGCACACTAAAGCGACGGACTTAATAGTCAATTATCTGTCGCTGTACGTTTAGAGCGACAGACCCTTTTAGTCGATTATCCGTCGCTTTAATTTAGCGACTTGCATGGTCAGCCTACTGTAGTCGCGTTAGTGGGTTTTAAGCGACTGACTTCGGATGTTGTCTGTCGCTTTAGTGTGTTTTATGCGACGGATAATAGACAAATCTGTCGCTTAAGTGGGGTATCTGATTGAGCACAGAATTTGCTTCTGTATGTTGCCCTTTTACAAAACCAAACAATTCAAACCTGCACATCCAAAACATATCAAACCAACACATTCAATTCACATATCCGAAACCAACACATTCATTCAAATATCCGAAACCAACACATTCAATCCAAACTCAATTGTGCTAGTACATAAAACTGTTTTTTAAGCACAAACTATATATACTAAACATATGTAGCAGTGGTCAAGAGCCTCGAAGTCGTGAAGTCACGGGTTCTGAGAAGAACTACCTGCACCCGCATCCCCTTGCTTTTGTTGCGCTACGAGCATCGCAATCATGGCTTCCATTTGACGCAGACGCTCATCACGCTCTTCCAATTGCGCCGCCATTCGCTTTTCCATTTGCGCCGACAATTTTTCTTCAACTACACGAACTCGTTCCTCCACGATGCTATCAACATCCACTTGCCGGGCCCCTCCCCTCTTCTTCGGCGACCGCTGCATGCACCGTCCCACCCCTCGGACCTCGGTGCCTCTCTTGACCCCAAGTAGAGTGGATAACACTTCGATTTGTTCCTCAATGGGGAGAGGTTCTTCGGGGGCAATATCCGGGTGTAGGGTCGTCCTTTCTTGTACTAGTCTGTCCACATGTTCCTTCATCGCCTCCTACAATAACACACATAACCAATGTTAATAAGAAATACATAATTACGCTATTGTAACACAATAAATGGAACAAAAAGAACAGAAGTCTCACCACGTGTGGACCGCCCACAGGGTCTTTTGCATATGCATCCTCGAATGCACGGACAAACGGAGCTGGATGTCCTCGATCCTTATGCAACTTTGCCCGGTAACTGAAGGCAGTCGTCCCAGAGTGGTGGTTCATCTTTTGTGGACGCGATCGGATGTCCTTCATTCTCGCACATAAGGCCTGCACCACATCATTTACAAGCATTACATGTAGAGGTTAAACAACGCACCAATAGAGTATTAACATATTGGTAGAGCCGAGAGAGAGAGTTGATTACCGCATGTTTCGGGTCCTTGAAGTGTACCACCAACCACTGCCACTGCTCCGGACGATGCAGGAACTCAAGAGGAACGTCATCCCCCCACTCCATCCAATGTTGGCGGCAATCGGATTTCCAATCCTTATACCGATCGGCTGCCGTTGTTTGAACATAATCCCACAGGCCATCATGATCTAGGGGGAGCCAGTAGTGTGGCTACATAGACACAATGGACCCACATTAGTAACAAAGCATAACAAAAATCAAATTAGTAAGAAAAGTAAAAACCATACAACGGAAATATTACCGAGAGGTAGTCGGTAATGATCCCTCGGTCACTGACGCTCAATTCTCTGTACGTGGGCTGTACCGTGGGGACACTGTCCTTCACACAACTTCCAATGTCCCGAGAAATTAGGCTGCGGACTTTGGGATCCTTGGGGCCTTTGTGGAAGTCATCGTACTCTACCACAATCTTCCCCCCCGTGGTCCGGACCAGCTCCTGTGTCTTCAATCCGACCACCACACCTCTCTTCCTTGTTGGTGGTGTATCTACACAGAAAAGGGGAAATAAGGTTATAACCGTTAAATCCTTAATTACTGGAGATATTCTAAGCTTTCATATCATCTATTTCTATCCGTAATGAAATGAAACACCCGAGTTGCCGAAATATACCGCTCGTCTCCAAGTTCTTGCAACGAATGCTGCGTGCAGTCGTCGAAGACCCGGTAGATGCAGAACCGGTACTGGGGCCGCTCGACGTCATTGGCGTCATTGATGGGAGTGGGGGAGCGCTTAGCTGCAAGGCCGATGACGCATGTAAAGAAGCAGGAGCAGGATCAGGAGCAGGAGCTGAAATAGCAGGGCGAGGAGCTGAGGGCGGAGGAAGAGATGGAGTTGAAGGAAACTGTGCATGAGAAGCCGATGAGAGCCCAGATGAATCAGTCTGCGGCGTCGATAGTGGTGGTGCTCGTAGTGATCGTCTGATCAAGTCCTGCCGAAGCTCACGGTCCTCAAGCTCGACCGTCTTCTTCGTCTTCGAATATCGAGGTTTTGGAGGCATTGCTGATATAAGAGGTAATAAAATAAAATTAAAAAAAATTATTCTTAAAATAAAAACATTGATCAATATAATAAAGTCATCAAAGTACATCAAATAGAAACTATGCTAACCTTGACGAAAAAGACAATAAAGAAATTATGTCTAGCACCACCAAATTGTGTCCAATTAGTACCCTAAAGTATAAAGAACCACAGAACCAACTAGTTCTGATTATATTCACTAGAGAGTATTTCTTTAATTTTAGTGTAGAACATTGCATTTTCCATTACATCTACATTGTGATATATCAATCAGTGTAAGCTAGAACCTGATTACCACAATATGAGACAAAAAAACTAGTTGAGAATCCTACTATATATAAAGTGTTTGTTGGACAATATGTGAAGTTCAATTTCAGCTTGTCTTGCTCTAGAACATATGCTTGGAAATTAAAACACATAAAACACATAAATAATAATTTGAACTGTGTAATTGGTTATACAGGACCATAGAGCCAAATTGTAATGAACCGGATTGAAGCATAAATAATATCTTCATGCATTAACAGGGATAGTAATGCTTTTGTGAAATTGTGTGAAATTGACTAAGTCAAGACTGGAATTAGCTGAGTTCCCCTCCACAACTAGATTGATAATATTCCAAAACATTGTGATAAAATAAAAATAACAAACACTGAAACTGATCCACCATATATATACCCTCAGTGATGTCACTGATTTCATTTTAATTTTCCAGTGGACTAATAAGGTTCAAGATTGCAGAAACTAGAATATAGAAAATAAGATCACTACCACCAACTGAATCTCATTCTCGTATGTCACCAATATTTTATAGCACCTTCAGAAGAATGATGCCAATATCAGAACAGTCTCAACAAGATTTAAATACATAAACAGATTCACATCAAAATAATCTCACATACTACATAACATAGGCTTCACTTTCATCAAATTCCCTTAATAATTCAGAAAATCTATTCACAGATACACACACACCATCAATCAACTCACAAAAACATTATTAATAATTATAGGCTAGTAGCTGAAGCTAGCTGTTCTTGTTTCTTTCACTACACATTACACAGATTCACTATATGAAGATATTATTTATGCTTGTAAAGCACTATATGAGCACAATGATGTGAAATTGTGTAGCCTCTAGGCTGAAAGCATTTCGATATTATTGGAACACATTGGGGTTAAAATCATTAACTTGTAAAGCATTTTAACCTACTTCGAAAACCAAGACACTGGCTTGCTCATCAATCAATAAGTTGGCACCTTAACGATTGTAGTAAGAGTTAGGATTTTGTATTGAAAAGAGTTTCATCCTCCAAAACCTTGAGGGAAAAGGGGATGAAGAGACACAATATTAGTAGTTATAAACTTGCTACTCAAAGCATTACATTCCTCTGCGAGATACACTATCTCCACCTGCTTCTATATCATCATCATAATCATCCTATAACATGATCAACGGCTTCCTCTCCTCCACAAACTGCTGGTCTCCGGCCACAAATTAAATGATCGTAGCCGGAATGGCAGGGAGCATCCTCACCTCTATACCTAATTTCCTTGACCATCTTTATCCCTCACAATTTCACATGATTAGTTCTCTCTATGTGAGGCAAACTGTGACACTATGAGCTATCATCATGTGGGAGATTTTTGATCAACTATCATTAGCACCACTTTAAGTGCATTCATCATTTAAGCTTGTGTAAATCACAACATCATATGTAAAAGTAATTGGGTGATTTTGATTGGAAATTCTTGACTTCGACATTTATGTTAGACTAACCAAACGATTCAAATCAAGCTAATTAGCATTCTATAGGTAAATGACAGCAGTGACAGAGGAGAGAATGGGAGACAGAGAGGTACCTTCACGGAAGGAGTCGTCGAGGGTGGCGGGGACGGAGGCGTGGACTGCGGCGGAGTCGGGAGGGAGAGGACGGAGGAGTGAAACAGGGTCCTAGCTGTTAGGGGCGACCAGAAGGGTGGTGGCCGGTGGTGATAGTGGAGAGAGGGGAATTAGGGATTCCGGGCCGGGTTTTGCAGAGAGTGGAGAGAGGGGGATTAAGGATTTCGGTCGGAGTGACGGTGGTGGCGATTGGGGCCGGAGTAGGGGAGAGAGGGTGGTGGCGATTGGGGGCAGAGTGAGGGTGGTGGCGATTGGGGCCGGAGTGATGGTTTAGGGTTTGGGGCTGGACGGATGGTGGTGGCGATTGGGGCCGGATCGGAGTAGGGATTGGGTTTTACGGAGGTCGAACGTTTAAGCAACTTCTTATGATTTTCGGGCTCTATATCTACTCTGAAGCGACGAACCTTGAACTAGTCCGTCGCTTAAGAACGTTTCAATTTTCGGGCCAATTTTTGGCGCAAAGGACACGCGCCATTTCCAAAACTAATTAAGCAACGGAACCTTCTATATCCGTCGCATTTACAAAAAACACAGTAAATTTCCAAAATTTTTGTTTCAACTAGTTACTATACGTAGACTCTTCAAATGCAAATATGTCGTGCAATAAGATATGACCGAAATAATGAAATTCATCTACGGTTGAAAAATGGGAAGATTCCGATAAAATCTGTGTGCCGAACGTTGCGGTTAGCTGGTTTTTACTTCCGTTTTCCTATGGGTAGCCTGACGTTCGTTAAATCAAAATCGTAAAATTTTTATACGATTAGTTGCGTCTCATCGATTTAAAACTATTATCTGTTGAAGGTCAGGCAAAAAAACGTCATTTAAACAGTCCAATTACCATTTCTAAGCGTTTAGAGGTTTGACCAGCCCGGTTGACCGTTCCGATCGAGCCTTTAACGTTGTCAGACGTAGTTGGATTTTTTTCCATACATGTATTTCATGTTAACGGCGATATCTGACGGTTGGAATCGATTTTCTAAACTTTTAGATTCAAAATAAGAACATATGCACTAATGTTCCTTAACTTGTTTACTAAGTGTTTAAGTGAATGTATAGTTTCAAACAGTTACTATACGTAGACTCTTCAAATGCAAATATGTCGTGAAATAAGATATAACCGAAATAATGAAATTCGTCTACGGTTGAAAAATGGGAAGATTCTGATAAAATCTGTGTGCCGAACGTTGCGGTTAGCTGGTTTTTATTTCCGTTTTCCTATGGGTAGCCTGACGTTCTTTAAATCAAAATCTTAAAATTTTTATACGATTAGTTGCGTCTCATCGATTTGAAACTATTATCTGTTGAAGGTCAGGCAAAAAAACGTCATTTAGACAGTCCAATTACCATTTCTAAGCGTTTAGAGGTTTGACCGGCCCGGTTGACCGTTCCGATCGAGCCTTTAACGTTGTCAGACGTAGTTAGATTTTTTTCCATACATGTATTTCATGTTAACGGTGATATCTGACGGTTGGAATAGATTTTCTAAACTTTTAGATTCAAAATCAGAACATATGCACTAATGTTCCTTAACTTGTTTACTAAGTGTTTAAGTGAATGTATAGTTTCAAACAGTTACTATACGTAGACTCTTCAAATGCAAATATGTCGTGAAATAAGATATGACCGAAATAATGAAATTCGGCTACGGTTGAAAAATGGGAAGATTCCGATAAAATCTGTGTGTCGAACGTTACGGTTAGCTGGTTTTTACTTCCGTTTTCCTATGGGTAGCCTGACGTTCGTTAAATCAAAATCGTAAAATTTTTATACGATTAGTTGCGTCTCATCGATTTGAAACTATTATCTGTTGAAGGTCAAGCAAAAAAAACAGTTTACAAATTACAGTTTACATAAAACACTGAATAAAACGATCAATTTAATGTCCAGATAAAACACAGTTGCTTAACAAGGGTTTACAAATTACAGTTTACATAAAATACTGAATAAAACGATCAATATTAATCAGATAGATCTTCCTCATAATCAGCATAATCATCCTCTCTATCACTTCCGGCTTCATCTTCCTCACTTTCGCCTTCATAGATTTCGTCATCATCTCTTTCGTCGTCATCCTCGTCACCATCGTCGTCCTCTTCATCATTGTGACATTGAATGGGAACATCTATGTGTGGAAGCGAACCGAAGTCCATGGTGAAACCAAATATAGGAGTGTAAGTTGGGATCGAGTCCGCGGTAGGTTCTTGATAGGGTTCATCAATTTCATTCCTCCTAGGAGGTATGTTAGGTTCCCTTGCAACTGTGGTAGCACTGTACGTACCTCTGTTTGACATCACATTAACCACTTTCCAAGGTTCACCAGCCTTCGGGTCATCCAGATAAAACACTTGTCTTGCCGTGGCGGCAAGAATAAATGGTCTATCCTCAAACCAGCTAGTAGATGTGTCCACTGATAAAAGACCGTGATCTAACTTTACGGACCCAGGCTCGGTAGGGTCAGTATCGTACCATTTACACTTGAACAAAACAACCTGCATGCCTTCTGAATATACAAGTTCGACTACGGCTTCAAGAATCCCGTAGTATGAGATGCCTTTCGTCTCTACCATGACCCCACTGTTTTGAGTCTTCAACCGTTGGTCTCGCTGCCACGTGACAAACTTAACTCTGTTCACAGAACATTGTGAATAAATATGGTGTGCTTGAGGGCAGCATGCTAAAATGTGTAGTTCAGGCGTATAATCCGAAATTCCTTCTGCTTGCAGTTGTGTGATCTGTAACAATAATACAAACCATTAGTGCCCTGTGACATCTCTGGTGGTTTATATAATGAGCAAATTATAGTGATTGTATACCCAAGTTTTAAAGTATGGAAGAAAGTTCTGAATACGCTCTTCATCAGTCATATGTGGATAGATTTGAGTTACTTGATTATTGTAAATCTGAATGAAGTCAGCCGCTTCTGTACAGTGCTCCATTACATTCCAGTGAGCCGCATATAGTTCTTCCCTACTTAAACGAGCCTTTGCTATGAAACTTTTGGGCTTCACGAGTTCGGAAACAACAGAGATATTGAATTGAGGCGCACTGGCAACGTTAGCATCTCCTGTTCCATCATCCATATAAAAACTGCAGTATGTCACACACTCATTTGTAAGGTATTGCTCAGCAATACACCCCTCTGAGAAACGTGTGTTTCTAACAGTCTTTTTGTAGTCCCCGAGTTGCCTGTCCAATTTTATAGTTAGTACAATACATATGATCATGACCGTGTAGTTAAAATAAATGAAATAACGCATCACCTTTCCATAGGAAACATCCAGGTAAAATGTACTGTCCGGTAAGCAGAATCTATTCGGGAAGGTGAATCATGAGATGAACCATGATGGTGAAGAAAGCGGGAGGAAAGATCATTTCTAATTTACAAAGAATCATGACTATTTCTTGCTTCATGTCACAGACGTCCTCTTTCTTCAGCTCTCTAGCACATAGTTTCTGAAACCATCTGGACAACGCTATTAACGGCTCAACCACGTAATATGGCAGATATGGTCGGATAACCACTGGAAGAAGACGTTGCAGAAGTACATGGCAGTCATGCGTCTTCAATCCATAAAACTTTTTATCATTCAGATTGACCTTATTCTTCAAACTTCCCGCATAACCATGAGGAAACTGTGCATCTCTAATCCATTCGAAAATCTCGGTTTTTGCCTCAGGAACAACTGTATACGGTGCTTGAGATACTTTCTCTTTATTTTTACTTGAACCGGGTTTCAATTTTTTCCACAACCTCTTTCGTATCCCTAGTTGTTCCAGACCTTCACGAGCTTTTGGATCGTCCTTAGTCTTTCCTTCGAGACTGAAAATGGTTCCGCTGATGTTGTCGTACACATTCTTCTCAATATGTATTACATCTAAGGTATACCTTATTCTCGATGTGGTCCAGTACGGCAGCTCCCAAAATATACTCACGTGAGTCCAACACAGTTTCTCTCTAGTTGCTCTGGGCTTGAACTTGGGATGCAAACTCTGAACAGGGTAGTCATGACAAAGGATACTGCTATAAATCTCATCCCCAGTCCATGAGCGTGGTTCTCCCCTTAACTCAACATTCCCATTAAACTTATCTGCTGCTCGACGCCATGGATGACGCCGGTCTAGCCATCTGCGGTGGCCCTGGTATGCCATTCTCCCTGTCAAGTTGCTTGAATCAATATCTTCCAAACAAATGGGACATGCTTTGTACCCTTTTGTCTGGATTCCTCCCAACATCCCTAAACCGGGAAAGTCGCTGATGGTCCACATCACTGCTGCTCTCATTATGAATGACTTTTGCTCATGTCGGTCATAGGTCTGAACTCCAATAGTCCACAACATCTTTAGCTCATCGATAACTGGTCTCATAAACACATTCAAACACTTTCCAGGAGACTTTGAACCGGATATTAACAATACAAGCATGTTAAACTCTTTTTTCATACACATTGAAGGAGGCAAATTGTAAGGCATCGCCACAACAGGCCAAGTGCTGTGAGGACTGCAGGATGCACCATAAGGATTGAACCCGTCGGTTGCTAGTCCGAGGCGCACGTTCCTAATGTCGTTGGCAAAATCTGGAAAATCCTTATCAAACTCTTGCCACGCTTCCCCATCTGCCGGGTGTTTAAGAAAATCTGGATCTGAAATCCTTTCCCCGTGGCACCGCATTTCCTTTACTGTGTGCGGTGACATATATAGGCGTTGCAACCTGGGTGTAAGAGGGAAATAACGAACCTTTCGTACATCAACTTTTATACCCTGTGCAGAATATATCCATCTTGACTCATGGCATTTGGGACAGTTGTCTAGTTCTGCATTCTCTTTGTAAAACAACGCACAACCATACTCGCATGCGTGAATGATCTCATAACCTAGACCCATGTTCTTTAAGATCTTTCTTACAGTTCTGTATGAATCAGGACACTTGTTTCCTGGAGGAAGCGCTCTCTTGATCAACTCTATGTTGTCATCAAAACTTTTGTCTGACCATCTATTTTCCGTTTTTATCTTAATTAGGTTAAGGATGATGGTTAACACAGTCTCCTCACTACCATCATACAACGGAGTCTGCCCTTCCGATAAAAGCCTGCTATACTTCTCATAAGCATCTCTGGCAATAGAATCTAAATCATTTACATCATAAAAATCATTTAAACCACCAGCATTCTCTGCCTCATGAAATCTATCCATGAATAGGAAAGCATCATACAAAATGTCCATACTGGGGTTTATATGAGGACCCGCACTACCACTAGAAGAGGTTTTCTGCCGAAGATATTGTTCCCTCTGCTCATACAATGAAGGACCGCTTGCCACCTCACCGTGATGTATCCATGTACTATAATTAGACATCATACCGTTTTCCCTCAAATGCGTAAACATCTCATCCACTGTAATCCTCCGCTTATGCAACCGACAGCGCTTGCACGGGCACTTATGCACTTATGTGTGACTACTGCTATTTTGAAGAACAAACGCACAAAAATCAATTATCTCCTGAATGAACTTCGGATCACCTCTAGATAAGCCGATCCAACTCTTGTCCATGTTTCCTGTCATAACATAAACATACAATATGCATAAGGTTAGCACACAACATGCAACTTAACAATCATAATCTGTCCCAACACTTCTTCTCCTTATGCCTCCGGGTTGGGTCCTATCCCCTTCAGGCGAACACGAGTTTGTTGATCCTTTTGGTATTCATGTGGTTTCAGCTACAGTTTTGGGAAATTTCGGCAGCATCTCCCTACAGTTCCTCAAGTGCACAAAAATCTAAACAACCTAATTTGCACTCGAGGAACATTGTAGAGAGACACTGTCGAAACTATATCCTAAAACTGAAACTTAAACCACATGAATACCAAAATGATCAACAAACTCGTGTTCGCCTAAAGTGTCCAAAATGGGACAATTCGAGAATCAACAACCCATCTCGATCAACTAGATGCGTTGTTGATTCTCAAACGGGAGTTCTAAGCTGATAAACACCACAATTATACACAATACCAAACAATAAATTTACACACGGCACCACACTCCCTCACTAAGCCACTCGCATGTTTCAGAAACCCTAACTACCACAATCCACACACAGCACAAACCAATTATATCATTAATTAATAATTTGAATTTACTCTACCATAAAATTCACAAAATTTCACTCACAAAATTTCACCAAATTACATTAAAATTCAATTTCACTAAATTACACTAAAATTCAATTGCACTTAATTTCACATTCATTCAATTGCACTAAATTTCACAAACTAAACTAAATAATCTCAAATTCACCAAAATCAACACAAACTCAATCATATATTCAAACACCCAATATTAAAAACAACACAAAGCACATTATAAACAAAATCCAACTCAAGATATCAAAAACTAAAATCAACCAATCTAATCGAAGTATGGTGATTACAATGAAGGTAAGAGATTATACTAACCTACAAACCAATTGGAAGAGAAAACCCAAGCTTTTGAATCCCGAAATTGACGAAAGCAGCAGTTGGGGAGATTTTTCGCCACTGCTACAGTAAGTTGCTGCGTTTTCTTCTTCTTCTGTATTCTGTCTAAGCCAAGGGTTATATAGCAGATTTTGAACGTTTAAGCGATGGATTTTAATGTCAGTCGCTTAAAACCTTTTAAGCGACGGACTCACACCTTCGAATCGTATTAGTCGCATTAGATGTTCTTAACCGACTGATATAGTTGGTCGCATAAGGTCTGTCGCATAAGGTACCTTTCCGCGACGGACTTATCTTTATGGGACGGACATATGTGTCCGTCACTTTTGTAACTTTGACAGCGACGGACGTAGTGTATGTCCGTCGCTTAAGGTGACAAATGGCGTAGTGTTAGAATTTTCCACTTGCGCATGATCTTCTTATAGACATTGCTTTCACTGGAGGTGCGGGCAGTTGGGTTGGTATAGTGGTGGTCTGAGTGGTCAGAGACGACGTCGAATCTGGGGAAACTCTCCATCAAAAGGGCAGAACGTTGATTCAGATTCTGGCTATAATGCTATATAATTCCTCGTGTGAGAACCCTAGCTTTGTGAGAACATAAACTGGACTCATAAATAATACCAATATAATTTGGACTCATAGTTTACCTAATATAACCTAAGTCATACTGTCATAGGTTTAGCAAATCTGTTAAAGATGTTCTTTAAATGAAATTAGAATTCGAAACCTAGAATCCTTATCTTCTTATATTACGATGGAAGACAGAAGTACGTTTTATGTGTTGAGTTGGAAAAATATTCTTCTTCTTGGGTGTCCATTCTTCTTACGGAATAAGAACAGTGAGACTTGCGGCCTTACGCTTCGATTATGATCTACGTACCTTTGATCATTGTTCACCATTTTATACAAATTGTATCTGTATAATTTTCTGAAGTGATGTTATGGCTTTTATATTTACAGTAGTCTAATGCTAAACCTAGCTAGAGGGATCTGGACCAGAGTCATTACTGACGGCCAGCAATTTTTTTCTTAGGTTGAAGATTTACTACTCTTTGAACTGATTCACTTGGAACTGTTTTACTAAACTTTTCGTTTTGCCTTTTGGGAACTTTTAGATCGGTTTGCCTTCGAAGGGGTCAATTCAATTCAAAATAAGATCGTACCCGTTAACCCCATTTTTAGTTGGTTTCTTTTCTCATAAAACAAATTTGTTGAAATAATGGAATTTCAGTAGCTCTACGTAATCGATCACAATCCTGGCAGGAGCTTTATGTAATATATTAGCATCGCTCTACTACACGGTAAATAGACGCAGTAGAAGAATAGTAGGTTTACAAGCGATAAACTCAATTAGTAAAAAAAGTTCTCAAGCAAAGAACCCTATGGATAAATTTTGGAATCCACCAGAGAATAAGAGAAAACTCTTGTTTAATTGAAAGATAATAAGATAATCCGTCCACACCCGTTTAAGGATATTTAAATACTACTGAACAAACCCTAGGGCAACTAACAACAAAATCCAAAAGCCCAAGGAAATAAATAAAACAAATTAAAAAACATAAATTCTGAAAACATATAAAACTGCTGTTTTGAGGCCCTAAACGAACTCGAAAGCCCGAAAAAGCCCACACATCGTGCTAAAGCTACGAGTTTGACTCCTGACGTCGTTCCCTTCTCATAAAGGTATCACAATAACCAATCGGACATCGAATGTCAAATCTGCAACTCACCAAACTGCACATTTAATTATGGTTCTGCCACTGATCGCCATATTTGCAACAAACCCAATTTCCTTTTATTGCGATCAATCAATTCCTCAACCTCTTCCGCCATGCGCCCTACATCAGTCTCCTCCATCTCCGAAGAACTCGACCCCGAGTTCTCTTTAGGATAAATGGCCGCATCCTCATGATACTTGTAAAGATCGGACACATTAAAGGTATTGGAAATGCCCATGGAATCAGGAAGGGCAACAACATAAGCATTATCATTGATCTTACGTATTACCTTGACAGGCCCATATTTCTTGGGTTTGAGCTTGTTGTACGTGCCAACAGGGAATCTCTCCTTTCACAGAAACACCACAACGTCATTTCCCTCCTGGAACATCTTCACTCTTCGATACTTGTCAGCTGCAGCCTTATTCTTGACATTAGTCGCCTCCAACTTGGATCTAACCTCGTCACTAACAACATGCACATCTTTAGCTATATTCTTAGCAACAATGCTAACACCATGACCTCGTGGATTCTTGACCAAATCAACTACATGAAGAGGAACATAAGTGTAAACCACAGAGAAAGGTGATCTTCCAATAGCAGTATGCACAACACTGTTATAAGCAAACTCTACCTGTGCCAAAGCAATATCCCACTGTTTTGGTCTGCCACCACTAACACTTCGTATCATATTTCCCAAAGTGCGATTAGTGACCTTCGTTTGTCCATCAGTTTGGGGGTGAGCTGTACTGCTTCTATTCAAAATTGTCCCGAGCTTGCTCCACAAAGTGATCCAAAAATGGCTAAAGAATTTCGTGTCTCTATTAGAAGTAATGGATTTGGGCACACCATGTAAACGGAAAACCTCACGGAAAAACAGCTTTGCTATGTTAGTAGCATTAGCAGTCTTTTTACAAGCAATAAAATGTGCCATTTTGGAGAACCTGTCAACCACCACAAATAGAGAATCCACACCTCTCTGTGTACGAGGTAGACCCAATACAAAATCCATGGAAAGATCCTACCAAATATTATCAGGAACAGGTAAAAGTAAATAAAGACCTCTTATTAGGAAACTTGTGAAGCGAAATTGACGACTGGCACACTACAATCTCCTTTTTGTAATGGCCGTGTTTTGCATAAGCGTTGCACGCTCTTAGAATCCGACTCGCTCTTCCACGAAAATGCTCGGTAGTGAAAGCCTCTACGTTTTTGGGTGGATTTTGGAGCAAATACAACGTAAACCTGCATGTTGAAATAAACACATCGCCATTGTAATGTTCAGACATACCCTTCATACAAATCTCGATTTAGAACACCAAAAACTTGTGTGTGCTCGCGCGACCTGCGAAAACAAATGCAACACTGATTTGGGCCCCAGAATGCCGGCTCCTTTTGCACCCAGCCCGGATTCTTTTTTGAACTCTTCAACTGCTACTGGAAAACGTTTTGTCAGCCAGTATTATGACTATTCAATATGTGATTAACTTCAACTGTTATGGCCAACCTCACACTATAAAAAGAGCCTCATATTCCTCATTCAAAACACACCAACAAAAAATATCAGCTCTTTTCCTCTCAAACACTCTCTTATGCTCTTGTGCTTTTGTTCAATCTCTGGTGATAGAGAGAGGTACCTGCTCCGATTCACAGGGTTCTTTGTTGCAGTGCAGCTTCAAGGTTTCTTTAGTCGTTGTATCGTGGGAGACGAACGCCAACAGTCTTTTTGCACCCGTAGAGGCGGTGTAGTTGTCTTAAGGACAGTGTGTGATACATACGACTCGACTTTCTCAATCCATCTTGAAACTCCTTTGGTATTGGTTGAAGTTATCTTCACACTTTCTTACTTAATTCTGAAATTTTATTTATAATTTCAAGTTAATATATATTTCAATTTATATATCCGATATCTTTCAATTATATTTTACAATCTTAAGACAACTATATATTGATATTGCTTATATAATTTGTGATTACTCATTACCTTTGAGTTTCAATTTTCTTACACTTTGTGTGTGTGTTTCAATTTAAGAAAACATGACTAACGGAGAAACATCTGATGTTGTCAATGTTGGTAAGGGACAAGCTAAATGCCAACCATACAAGCACATGCCATGCCTGTACCTGTCTCAGTTTCCTGCGGGGAAAACCTAAGAAGTTTAACAGGCTGCACTTCAAGAGATGGCAATAAAAGATGATGTTCTATCTGGCCAATCTTGGCCTGGCTAAGTTCCTGACTGAGAATGCTTCTGAATTCAATGAAGGTGACCAAGGTGATCAAGCAAAGATTGGTGCTGTGAATGCATGGAATAGTTCTGACTATTTGTGCAGGAATTATATCATGAATAGTCTGGCTGACTCCTTGTACAATGTGTACATCAATACGGGAACGGCCAAGGAGGTATGTAAATTCCTTGAAAAGAAGTATAAAACAGAGGATGCCGGCACCAATAAATTTATCGTGGGCCGCTTCCTTGATTATAAGATGGTGGATTCTAAGACTGTGATGAGTCAATTCTCAGAAATCCAGCTTGTTGACAGTAGCCACAGAGGGGCTACATAAGCCCACAGACCCTCAGCCAGTGCATCCGGGGCCGGCCTGAGGCCCGGAGCAGGATCACCAGTGCCCGGACCCGAGGTCCAGCAGTCTACCTTGTGACCAGGGGCCCGGGGACCGGGGACGCCAGCCTGTCGAACAGGCCACCAGAGCTGTCCTTTTGTGTGCGAACAGAAGGAAACCAGTCCCACATCGAAGAGTGAGACCAGACCTCACACCCGACCACCTATATAAGGGCCTCAACTACCCTCTTTAATAAGTAACTGATCTCTCCAACTGCTTATCATACATGCTTAAGTTATCTATTCATCCCAACTATACTAACTTAGGCATCGGAGAGGAGAAGACCGGCCCGCCCGGTATTCCCCTTAGTTAGCAGATTCGCAGGAGGAGATCACATCGAGATTCACCAGTCTCTACCAGGCCTACGGGTTTTGTGCAGAAACAATTGGCGCCGTCTGTGGAAAACTTGTATAAAAGTCACGTAAGCATCACCAAATGGCAGAAAGCTTAGAAGCGGGCCAGGAAAGAAATACAACGGAGGGTTAGCGGGTTGCACCAGAGCAAGTGCTCATCTCCACCCCGGTCGCTGTACGGGAGCAGCGCAGCAGCCAGGGCAACCAGGAAGACGGCAGCGATGGGAGGCCGAACAGCACGCCGGGGGCATACAAGGATAGCGCACGCGGGAAAGGCCCGGCGGAAGGCGACCAGCCAACGCACCGGGGCTTTTCGCTAACATTCTCAGACGATCCGAGCGACAAAGAGGAGAGCCTGCTCGGTGACAGCGACCGGGACACCACGTACAGCCCCGACCGGCACGATATGGCGGGGGAGATACGGGCGATGAGGGCAGAAGTCAGTCGCCTACGCGCGGAGAGCGACTGGGATAGAGAAAAATCAAATGCTCGGTATGAGGAAATAGAGTCGGTAAACGCTGCCCTGGAAAGAGGACAGCAGCGCAACGCCGTTATGGCAAGGGCAATTACACCCGCGCCAGGCCAACCTCAGCGCCTTGAGGCGGGACAGTCATCAGGAGGAAGGTCTAGCGACCGCAGGAGGGCGGAGTCCCCGGGCGGCGCGGTTTTGCTAATGGGCATTCCGGCACCCCCGCAGTCGCGCGCTTTATTCGAGGATGAAGTCGTGACCCCGACCGCACGGGCATTACAGATACTCACCGACTCTGTGTCGGATCTAAAGGCCCAAATGGAGGCCAACGAGAGAAGGGCAGCGCGGCCGATGGAAGGCGCACGATTCAACGAACGCATGAGCCCTTTCTCGCACTGGGTCCTGGAATCGGGGAGGTCTGGTAACCAGAAATCCCAAAAGCTCACGTACTCAGGATCCGGCTGCCCATACTAACATTTGGATAGTTTCCGGTCCCAAACGTGCGCCTAGGGCTATTCCGATGCAGTGTGCTGCAACATTTTCCAGGAAACCCTATCTGGAGAGGCGCTCAGCTGGTTCTATGAGCTCCCGGCAAACTCCATCGAGGCGTTTGAGCAGCTGGCCGACCAGTTCGTAGGCCGCTTCATCCTCCGGGTCGAAGGAGCCCGGACATCAACCATCCTCTTCAACTGCATACAGGCACCTGGTGAGGAGCTAAGGACATTTGTCAACCGCTGGCAAACGGCGACAGCTGGGGTTCGGAACCTCGACAAGGGTATCGCCGAGATGGCGTTCAAACAGGGGCTTCGGCCAGGAAAATTTTCCTACGCCGTACAGGTGGAACTCCCGCAGGGGTATGACGAGCTAATGGCGATGGCCATCAGGCATGCTCAGGTCGATCATGAAACGTATGGGCAACACCTGTTGAAGAGAAAGCGGGAGGAGCATCCCCCGGCCGGCCGAGAAAACAAGGCCATCCAGCGGAGCGAGAACCGAGGCGCCCAACCAAGCAGACCCGGCCGAAATTGGGGAAACCAACAGCAGCAGAAGCCCTATCATGACAAACCCCAGGGTGAGCACAAACCGGCTCAGTACCGGCAAGAACGCCCCCTGGCGATCATGCCAGCAGAACGTCAAGAGGCCTTCACCACTCTAACCTCTTCATACGAGGACATCTTGCACGAAAACGGGAACATCATTCCCCCACCGCCGAGGAGCAAGTACCCAAAGGGGAAACTTACCCAGGCGCGAACAGGCAAGTACTGCTCCTACCACGACGAAGCTACCCATCAGACGAACAGTTGCTTCGCCCTCAAGACAGCGGTGGAGGGTTTGATTAATAGCGGTCAGCTTCAGCGGTATATAGGGGAAATGAGAGCAGATCCCGACCGGGAGCAGGGCCAGGCTGGTAAGCACGCCCGGACCCGGTGAAGGGTTAGGTGCTAGAAATTCCAAGCAGTTAGTTTGGCATATCAATGGTTCAACCAACGTAACATTATAAGATATGTATGCCAACTATTTTAAGAGAAATCCATGGAATTCCACCAATCCAAAGGGCATAATACAAAAAAACCGTTCTAGCGGATTTACAAAAAAGAGAACGAAACAAAAATCTTAAGGAGCCGCGCTTCCCTCCTCAGCGGGTAACCCACCAGCTTCCGCAGATGGGGCCACCGCATCCTCTCTAGCAGGTGCAGATGGTCGAGGCCCGCCTTCCCTTTCCGGCTGCTCCTCTTCTGCCGGCTGCCCATGGGTATCGTCATCGGCCCCCGCCTTGGGCATTCGAGAGGTATCCAGGTACTCCTTCTCTTCTCACTCCACGTAGGCGTCGGCGATACCCGACTCCCTAGCCTTTTCCAGGAGCTCAAGAATTTGATAACTATCGTGATATTTGAGGACAACCCGCTGGAAAAGCTCTGGGTCCTCTTCTCCAGCCGCAGCCGCAGCGGCGGCACGCACAGCGACAGCTCCCACCTGGAGCTCATCCACTCTGGCCTCCAGCTCGGCCCTCTCCTTCTCCTCCTTGAGGCTCCGGACCTGGCTTTCTAGCTTGGCCACCTGCTTCTTGGCCCTCTCCTCCAGCCTGACCTTCTCCCGCTCAAGCCTGGACTTCTCAACTTTCAGGCGCTCACGGGCTCCTGTCAGAGCGGTCACCTGCCTCTTCAACTACGACAGCTCCTCACTCGGGTCCGGCTGGTACAGATTGTACAATAGCTACAGAACAACAGGGAGCCAATTAAGCAAACAGAAAAGTAACGAGACCTAGCAGAAATTTTGAGCGGTGCTATGGCACCAAGCAATTCTTACCCGGAGGACCGACTCCTTGCTCTTCTGGCGGCTCTCCCCCGACAAGGCTCCAACGGCCCCAGGCCTATCCGGACCAAGGCCAGCCACATCTGCCGCCAGCTTCCGGACGAAAGGACTCTCCGGACCTCCCCTCTATTCCTTCGTAGGAGCGGGGCTACTATGCTGACCGGCAGAGTTTGAGGCAGCAGCGGCCTTGTCCCCAGCGGAACTCATCGCACCGCTGGACACCTTGAGCCGTTTCGCCAAGTTTTCACCAGACGACCGGCCGGTCAGTGTCACCAGCGCGGAGGGAGGGACGTCCATGATCCTCCGCCTCTTCTCACCCAGGCCGTCGGGCGAAGAAGATTGTGCGCCTGTCTGAGAAACCCTGGTGACAAGCGGGACCGATCCCAGTCGGTGCGGAATCCTGTTCGTTCCACCAGGAACCTTTGGTGGCCCCCCGGTGGTTTTGCCCTTTTCGGGTCTCGCCTTGGGCGCAGCGGGGTGAGTCTTCACACGCCATAGGATATAGGCGTCGTCCTCAACGTCCAAGGCCCTCGGTTCGGCATGAACGGTAAGCCGACCGGACTCCTCATCCACCGAGGTCCGTGAGACGGCCTCCCCTTTCTCCTTCAACCTCGAGACAAGGTCTTCACCGTCCATGGATAGCGTATTACCGGGTTTGACGACCGTCCGGGAAGATGCACCTGCAGAACAAACAAAGGGTTAGTATCAACTTGGTCAGCAGAAACGTCACCACTAAAACCCTGCTACGCACCAGGATCCTGCCCGAGACAGCAGTACTCTAACACTTCCCGCCGTATGAAGTTGTAGGAGCTTCGCTCAAGATCGTCCCAGCACCTGAGTATCGTCATAATCCTTTCCCGCTCCAACTCGGACAGCACGAACGATTGGTCGCCAAGGGGCTGGAAGGCACCAGGAACCCGGTACACCCTGCTCCTTTTTTGCCACTTCCCACCCGCCATCACCACCTTCTTCCTCCAGTTATTGTCCATCCAGGAAGGCAGGTGGGTGATGATAGGCTGGAAGTGTCGGGCGCTAAAGGTCAGACAACCCCGACACCCTTTCTTCTTCGAGAAGGACAGTCTGTACAGTGCCCGGAACTCATTCACCGTTGGCATGCTCATCCCGGACAGCTCGTACAGACAACCAAGACTCAGCAGCTGCCTCCACTGGTTCCCTTGAAGCTGAGCGGGAGACATTTGCAGAGTGCTAAGCATATACTGCAAGAAGTCTGGCAACGGGAGGGAGAACCCGTGGCGAAATTGGTCCCCGTGAACAGCAACCCAACCCGCCTCCGGGTTACAGGCCGATTCTCTGGGATTCAGCGGCCGTAACGCCACCTCATCGGGGATATTCCACGTCTCCCGGAAGGCGGCAATCTCTGCAGGGCTCATAGTACCCTCCGGTTCATCGCACACTACAGCCTCTTTCCCACTCCTGATAGTGTAGCTCACGGGCAGAGTGCCAGGAAAGCGCACCCTGTGCGGGATGCCCTCAGAACCCAGAGACCCGGAAGACGAGACCCCGCCCCGGGAGCGGTCAGCGCTTCAGACTCCGGGGAATCCGAACCGAGCCAATCCTCCAATCTCTCATCATCATCCACCACGGGACGCCTGTCGGCCGATTCGAAAGCCCCATTAGAGCTTGCAGAAGCCATTTAATCGAAGGAGAAGAAAACAAAACCCCACCGCTGGTCAGCAATAAGCTAGAACAGCGCCCTCTGCGGCTGCTCCCCAAGTTTGCCGCAGACGCCCCGCTCAAAACGACTCACAGTCGGCGATAGAGCACCCCCTCCCCCGCCGCAAAACACCAACCAAAAAGAAAACACGAAGCAAAGAAAGCAAGACTTACCGATTACTATGCACAACCGAGGAAAGTCAGTCCTACGAAAACACCGAGTAATGGTAGGCAAAGAACTAGAACGCTTGAGGCACGGATATCGCGAGGCACCTCCACAGAACTTTCGCCGGATTCCTCTCCAACCTTCTCTTCTTCTCTCTGGGCCAAGAGCAAAACAGAAATAATGAAGACAAATGAGGCTTTTTTATAGACGGGTCCGATGCCCTAGGTACCCCTGTAATCCCCCCAAAATACTCAATCGGGGCAAGTCAAACGCCTGCGAATCCAGGCCCTCCATCTCAGATCGCTCCCTACTGACACGTGTCCCAGCATCGATAACCTTCCCACGCCATCATAACTGATTGGACTGATGGGCTTCCTCCTTAAATGCATGTCAGCCACTTGTCCCGCCTACAAGCGGCAGTTAAAGGACCAGGGGCAGGAACCGAGGCGTCAAGGCCCCCCATTTCCCCAGGCTCCATGGCATCTCACCGGTTAGGTAACATTCAACCGGCTCCATGGCATCTCACTGGTTAGGTAGCATTCAACCGGCTCCACGGCTTCTCACCGGTTAGGTAGCATTCAACCGGCTCCACGGCTTCTCACCGGTTATGTAGCATTCAACCGGCTCCACGGCATCTCACCGGTTAGGTAGCATTCAACCGGCTCCACGGCATCTCACCGGTTAGGTAACATTCAACCGGCTCCATGGCATCTCACCGGTTATGTAACATTCAACCGGCTCCACGGCTTCTCACCGGTTATGTAGTATCCAACCGGCTCCATGGCATCTCACCGGTTAGGTAGCATTCAACCGGCTCCACGGCATCTCACCGGTTAGGTAACATTCAACCGGCTCCATGGCATCTCACCGGTTATGTAACATTCAACCGGCTCCACGGCTTCTCACCGGTTATGTAGTATCCAACCGGCTCCATGGCATCTCACCGGTTAGGTAACATTCAACCAGTTCCATGGCATCTCACCGGTTAGGTAACATTCAACCGGCTCCATGGCATCTCACCGGTTATGTAACATTCAACCGGCATGGGCTTTATAAACCCGGGAGAGTTTACATCTAACACATGCAAACTTTTCAAACAGGCTAAAAACCCTGCATCACACTGAACTGTGATCAATATGGGGCTCCAATGCGAGACTTGTTATCTCCACGCCACCCCACTGGGTAGATTGTTTCTCTAACACAGAACAAATCTCCCCGCAGGCACGTTGCCCCACGCTTATTCCAACACAAGCTGGGCTGAGCCACCGGGCTACTCCAAGCCTGCCCCGCCGTTGGCAGCAATGTTACCTTGGGAAACTTGGGGGACTCGTTCCGACATCCCATGCACTCGTCCGGGTTTCACCCCGCTCCATATCTATTGCATGGCGGATCTCAACGCCACATCATCATCCCATGCACTCGTCCGGGTTTCACCCCACTCCATATCTATTGAATGGCGGATCTCAACGCCACATCATCATTCCATGCACTCGTCCGGGTTTCACCCCGTTCCATATCTATTGCATGACGGATCTCAACGCTACATTGTCATCCCACGCACTTGTCCAGGTTTCACCCCGTTCCATACTCATGGCATGACAACACTTGAGCACAATACCATTTGTATTGTAAACATACTCAACTGTCACACGTTATCATTAATAGGTACTCACATTACCACGCCTTCTCTGCCCGAACGCCCGGTCACGCCCAATCTTCAATACGGACTTGGGGGACTGGGTACCGTTGGGTCGGTAACCCTACGGGTCTGCGGGACAGGAGCGAGACATATTAAGTCCCCATTCAAGATTGCACTTGACCGGGAACTTGGGGGACTTGTTGACAGTAGCCACAGAGGGGCTACATAAGCCCACAGACCCGCAGCCAGTGCATCTGGGGCCGGCCTGAGGCCCGGAGCAGGATCACCAGCGCCCGGACCCGAGGTCCAGCAGTCTACCTTGTGACTCGGGGCCGGGGGACCGGGGACGCCAGCCTGCCGAACAGGCCACTAAAGCTGTCTTTTTGTGTGCGAACAGAAGGAAACCAGTCCCACATCGAAGAGTGAGACCAGACCTCACGCCCGACCACCTATATAAGGGCCTCAACTACCCTCTTTAATAGGTAACTGATCTCTCCAACTGCTTATCATACGTGCTTAAGTTATCTATTCATCCCAACTGTACTAACTTAGGCATCAGAGAGGAAAAGACCGGCCCGCCCGGTATTCCCCTTAGTTAGCAGGTTCGCAGGAGGAGATCACATCTAGATTCACCAGTCTCTACCAGGTTTGTGCAGAAACACAGCTGATCCTGTATGAGATTCATGCTGAAGGGATGGTGCTTGGTGAGAGCTTTCTAGTGGCTTGTGCTATTGAAAAGCTCCCACCTGCTTAGAAAGACTTCAAGAATTACCTGAAGCACAAGCGAAAGAAAATGAGCATGAAAGATCTGAAGGTGAGGCTTTGCATATAAGAAGACAACTGAGGATCTGAGAAGAAGACATGGGGCAGTGGGTATACTGCCAAGGCGAATGTCCTTGAACATGGCCAGAGTTCTAAGAACAAAAAGTTCAAGAATCAACGGTTCAAGCTAGGACCAAAAGGTGGTGTCTCCAAGAAACAGAGGTTTGAAGGCAAGTGCTATAACTGTGACAAGGCTGGTCACAAGTCTGTTGATTGCATCAAACCAAGGAAGTACAAGAAGAAGGAGGCTAACTTGATTGATGATGTCACTTAAGATGTTGCTGAGATGAATCTCAGTGCTATGATATCTGAGCTGAACTTGGTGGATTCAAACTTCAAGGAATGGTGGATGGACATTAGAGCCACCCAACATGTCTGTGCTGACAAGAAGATGTTCTCCACCTTCGAACCATATGAGGAAGGGGAGATTTTGTATATGGGAAATTACGCCACCTCAGTCATCAAGGGGAAATGGAAGGTGATTCTGAAGATGATTTCTGGAAAGGAGCTTGACAGAACCCGAACCAGATTTCCTCCCCTGAAACCAGGATAATGTCCTGCGGGGACCACCTTAAGAGAAATTTTACCGAAAATCGACATGATCTCTCTTAAAATGGACAACCCAAACCTGCCAAACAAAACCTAAAACACTTCAACAAAACCATCCTGACTTCAGGAGCCACATGCTCCCCCAAAATCAAACAATTTCCACAAATAAACATAAAACCAATTTCAATTGATTCACAAGTCATCAGAGCAATCTATTAACGAATTGAGAATATAAGAATCAAAAGTAAAAGGATCAACAGATCCTACCAAGCGGAAGCAAAGACGACGACTATATCTCGACTCCGAGTACCCTTGACCTCAAATAAACTAGTCTGCAATTGGGCGATTTAAAACGAAGAGCCCAGAAAAAGTAAATTAAAAACGTTAGAGTAAGTGGATAAAAATAAAATAATTTTGTATAATACTTTAAATGAAAGTATCATATTACTTTCCCAATGTTTTAAGAATAAAACCACAATGCATGCATTATAAAAAAAACGTTCAACGTTTAAACAAATCATATTTAAAAATCAGCCTCGCTGATATATTAAATAAAAAAATAATATTTTTGTTTATATATATTCAAAACAAAATATTTTTGAAAATCAATTCATCACTTTTCACGACCAATCCTATTGGTCATATAAAAACTCAGCCCCGCTGGTTCGGGAATTTATTAAATAATAGAAAGTCTCATAGAGAAAATATTCCCGAAATTAAATAATATAAAATCATGATAAATCCCATTGGTCATATAATAAGATAGGGGAACGTCATTACCACCATTTAATAGTAGTCTTCAAGACTAAGGGTCGAGCCTCCAAGACTCTCTATAGCGCCCCACGCTATGCATGTACACGTCGACCACCGAGCGTGAATCTGACCTATGTGGTCAAGTCGTCACCTCGCATGGGATCAGGCGACTAAGCTAGCTCGCATCAATATATATCTGGACCATGATATGGTGAAAATCCGAAAACAAAACCGAAAATACGTATCCCCTTATATATCATAAATCTGTACGGTCCCCGATCGTACATCTTAGGCTTATAATAATCGCAAATGGCATAATAGCCTCAAAATATGTTCATATATATCCGACATATCCACTATGCCGTAAAATAATATCGAAAAGTTTATGAACGACATCGACATGTCTCACATGCCGAAAAATCATAAATAATAAAATCATAAGCTCCCCGGGAAACCTGGTTTTCGGTCTTTTAAATATAAAATACAATTAAAACTTATTCAGCATGATCAATTATGAATAATTAAAACATACTATTTCCGGAAATCACATTTCCGGGTAAAATCACATACCACTAAAAATAGTAGTAAATATATTATCCCCAAATCTATATTTTACTTTAAATATCATTATCATTTTAATTATATGAATTATTAGGCTTCTGAAATCATTTATTTAAAATAAACCGCATTTCATTAAAATAGTTATGCATCCATTTATTTAAAGTCAAAATCCACTCACTGTACGGCCGAGTGTGCCGAAATCCGCGCTCTCGTCCCGTCGAGTAACTTCTCGATCTGTAATAGAGACGTATTTAAAAGATATCTCAGAACTCGAAATTTGATTATAAAGTGAAATTTACAACGTCCTCACTCGTCCGAATAACCCCATTTAAATTATCGTTATCGGTATTGAAATTACGTCTCAAATACCGAAACCATTTACGTCTCAAAATTACTCAGGACACCCATCCCGAGTCCGATCCATTCATTTTCTGATTATTTCGTCGTAAAACCATTTTTATCAGTTTTTAACCTTTTTACGGTAAGTCAACAGTCAGAATTAGTGGTCAAACAGTAATTTAGAAAGTCAACAGTAAATGGTTAAAGTCAGAATTACTATTTACCATTTATTTTTACTGTTTACCTTTTATTTTTACTATTTACCATTTTCTGATTTACTTTTTATCATTTTATTTTTCACTTTTTACTGTTCACTATTCATCTTCTTCCTCACGCCACCGGCAGACGCAGCGCTGCCGGCAGCTCCGTCACGGAGGCCAAAAACACCTCCAATCGGCTCTAAATTCACCCAAACATTATCGCCACCACTTCAGAGACTCATCCCCGTCGTCCCCGCCGCCAAAAATAGCCCCGACACGGCGGCCCGAAATGCCCAACCTCCAATTTTCACAAAAACCAACCAAATGAACATCAAACAACACATAATCAACTCCTTACAACACCCTAAACACGAATTCAACCTCCAAATTCACCAAAAATATCAAAATCACAACCTCCACCGATTTGACCAAAAACCCTAGAAATTTCATTTTCTAATTTCTCCTTACCTGCTACGAATTGGCTTAATTCCTTTGATGGAGAGGTAGTGCAGGTCGAGGCCTTCAATTCCCCCTAAGAATCGGGCCAAGAAGTGGCCGGAGGAGAGAATTGCAGTTCAACTCTGTTTGAACTCTTTGGGTGGAAATCGGCAGAACGGTGGAAACCAAGCCACGTCACCGCCACAGAGAAGAAGAGGAGGAGGAGGCGGTCCCGACGGGACCGGTGGCGAGCCGAACGGCGGACTTTGGCGGAAGGCGGCGCTGCGCCATTGGGCTCGGGCCGAACCAGGGAGAGAGAAGGAGAGAAAAGAAAGAAAAGGAAAGAAGGGAAAAAAAAAAGAAAAATGAAAACTTGCCTTTTCCGGAAAATTTAAACCGGCTATTTATACTAGTCCAAAAACGGCAACTTTCCGATTTTTACGTCGTAACTTTTTCACACGAGCTCCAAATTAAACGTGTCACATGTCTACGAACTCGTTTCAACGTCCTTTAACTTATCGAGAAATAAAATTCTCGGTTTAGTCAATTTATAAAAGCCAATCATTAGAATTTTCAAATTGTAAAAATAATTTATCGGAACGTAAAAATAAAAGATAAGCTGTCAATAAGTAACTCGAGATTCGGGTCGTATCAGAGCTGACTCTGAACAATGTTCTGTATGTTCCGGAGATCCGGAAGAATCTGATTTCTGGTGTACTGCTGAATACTCATGGGTTCCGCATAGTGATAGAGTCTGACAAGCTTATTTTGACCAAAAATGGAATATTTGTGGGTAAGGGTTATGTAACCGGTGGGATGATCAAAATGAATGTAATGACTATAGTCAAGAAAATGAATGAAGCTTCATCTTCCACCTATATGCTTGAGTCTTCCAATTTGTGGAATGGTAGACTAGGACATGTTAATTACGACACTTTGCGGAAATTAATTAACATGGACCACTTACCAAAATTCCAAATTGACACAAAACATAAGTGTGAAACTTGTGTAGAGGCAAAATTAACAAGATCATAATTCCAAAATGTTGAAAAAAATAATAAACCCCTTAATCTGATTCATTCAGATGTGTGTGATTTGAAATCAATACAATTGAGAGGCGGTAATAAGTACTTCATCACCTTTATTGATGATAGTACGAAGTACTGTTATATGTATTTGCTAAAGAGCAAAGATGAGGCTATAGAGAAATTTGTACTCTATAAGAATGAGGTTGAGAATCAACTCAACAAGAAAATAAAAATACTAAGAAGTGACCGTGGATGTGAGTATGAATCGCCATTTGCTGAGATTTGTGCTCAGAATGGGATTATACATCAAAAGGACTGCACCTTACACACCACAATCGAATGGTGCAGCAGAACGGAAAAATCGTACCTTGAAGGATGTGATGAATGTCATGCTACTCAGTTCTGGGATGGCCCCCAACATGTGGGGAGACGCAATTCTCACGATTAATTACCCTTTGAATAAGGTGTCCAAAAAGAAAGAGGAGAAAACTCTATATGAATTATGGAAAGAGAGAAAACCGTCCTATAAATACTTGCGAGTATGGGGATGTTTAGCTAAGGTGAAAATTCCAAAACCCAAAAGGGTAAAGAATGGGCCTAAAACAGTTGATTGCATTTTTATTAGATATGCACATAACAGTTCAGCTTATCGGTTTCTCGTGCATGAATCAAAAGTTCATGATATTCATAAAGACACGATAATGGAATCGAGGAATGCATCATTTTTCGAAAATGTATTTTCACGAAAGTCCATAGATGAATCTAATTCTTCTAAAGGGACACGTGAAGACAGTCAAGCTGTTACTGAAAACGGTCAGGATCAACAAACTGAGTCTGGAGTCGGAGTCTGAGGTTGAGATTGAACCTAGACGAAGCAAAAGGGTAAGGATAGAAAAATCATTTGGTTTCGATTTTTTGACTTGTGTGGTTGAAGGTGAACCGCGTACTTTTAAAGAGGTAGTAAGCTCTACTGATAGTCCTCTGTGGAAAGATGCAATCAAAAGTGAAATTGACTCCATTATGCAAAATCACACTTGGGAACTTGTAGATCTGTCACCGGGTTGTAAACCTTTGACGTCCAAGTGGATTTTCAAAAAGAAGTTGAAAGCAGATGGATCAATAGACAAGTACAAGGCAAGACTTGTTATTAGAGGCTATAGGCAAAAGGAAGGTGTGGATTACTTTGACACCTATTCTCCTATGACAAGAATAACATCTATCCGGATGGTACTTGCAATTGCAGCTTTGTGCAATCTTGAAGTACATCAAATAGATGTGAAAACGGCATTTCTGAATGGAGATGTAGATGCAAAAATTTACATGGAACAACCTGAGGGTTTTTCGACTCCTAGATAAGACAGGAAAATGTGCAAATTGGTAAAGTCAGCTTAAAACAAGCACCGAAGCAATGACATGAAAAATTTGACAATGCCATGATCACCAATGGTTTCAAAATCAATGAATGTGATAAGTGTGTATACGTCAATGATATAGAAAACGGATATGTCATTTTGTGCCTATATGTGGATGATATGCTTATCGTCGGGAGTAATGATAAAATGATCAACTCCACTAAAAACATGTTAAATTCAAGATTTGACATGAAGGATATGGGTCTTGCTGATGTGATCTTAGGGATAAAAATCACAAGAACATCAGAAGGACTTGAACTGAATCAAACACATTATGTGGACAATATCCTGGAGAAATTTGACAAGAAAGGATCTGAAATTGCCAGAACTCCGGTAGACATGACTCTGCACCTGTCGAAGAATAAAGGAGAAAGTGTTTCTCAATTAGAATATTCGAGAGTCATTGGAAGTCTAATGTACCCAATGAGTTGTACAAGACCAGATATAGCTTATGTTGTGAGTACGTTAAGCAGATATACGAGTAATCCTAGAGCTATGCATTTGCAAACAATTGTAAGAGTACTAAAGTACTTAAGGTATACTCGTACTTATGGGCTGCACTACATAACATATCCAGATGTTATAGAAGGATTCAGTGATGCAAACTAGATATCTAACATGAAAGACTCAAGCCATACTAGTGGATATGTATTTACCTTATAAGGTGCAGCGGTGTCCTGGAAATCCTCAAAGCAAACGATCATAACCAGATCTATGATGGAATCTGAGTTTTTTGCACTAGACAAATATGGGGAGGAAGCAGAATGGCTACGCCAATTCATAGAGGATATTCCTAGATGGACAAGACCTGTGTCTGCAATTTGCATACATTGTGATAGTCAATATGCGATTAGCAGGGCACATAGCAAGATGTACAATGGTAAGTCTAGACACATTCGTCGAAGACATAATACCATCAAACAACTACTCTCTACTGGAGTTATCTCTATAGACTATGTGAGGTCTAAGGATAATATTGCGGATCCGCTAACCAAAGGATTAAACAGAGAGTTGGTTGATAAATCATCGAGGGAAATGAGATTAAAGCCCACTGGAAAGTAAAATTTCTACAGTGGATACCCAACCTAGTAGACTGAAGATCCCAAGAGAGCTAGGTTCAAATGGGAAAACTAAATTGTGGGGATGAAATTGGATCGCTGTGGGGAGTACCCAAATCTACTCCTATGATGAAAAACAGTGATACCCGTAAGAGTTAGGTTAAGCCAAGCTAATAATGATTCTTATGCGTCCGAAAACCCGAGCGGAGTAATGTGGGTTACTCTTATATAAGAGATCACCTATGCAAGAGAGAAGTATAGCCGCTTCTAGGGGAGTTATGTGATCACCTATCACATAACTCTTATCAAACTACTTGCAGAACCAGGTGTGTGTCTAGGGCCAAAACGGGCACAATAGTGAGAACTGGAATGTACCAGGAAGACTCATGTGTGAGATATGCTATCAGTTACACAAAATAATGAATAGTTCAAGGACATCGCGTCTACTGTTTAGTTAGTAGCATAATCATACTTTCATAAGGGAAAATTCAAAGGGTAAAACTTACCTATCTTATGCAGGTTTCGACCATAGAAATCTATCACCAATTCTATCGAGTCTTTGGTAGCCAATTTTATTCATGTGGGGAATTGTTGGAAAAAATGGGTTAAAAAACCAGATTTAAATGGATTAATTAAAGTGCGATGCACTTATAATTAATGAGAAATGAACTTGGATTTATATTATTCATAATGAGGATTACAAGATTATGTGTTCATATGCCTAATTTGGTTTTGGGATGAATGAAAAATTGTCATCCAAAGTTGACTATTTGAGATGAGAAAACAAAGTTTGTCCCACATTGAAAAAAAAGAAATTATAAGAGTCCTTATATAAAGTCATCCTCCTATGAGGTATAGTTGTATAAACACAAACTATACTCTCTCACGTGCAGGGAGGGTGCAACACCGATTTGGGCCCCAGAACGCAAACTCTTTTTGCACCCAGCCCGGATTCTTTTTTGAACTCTTCAACTGCTACTGGAAAACATTTTTCCAGTATTAAATAGCCAAGGGCCTCCTATTCCTCAGTCAAAACACAGCAACAAAAAGCATCAGCTCTTCTCCTCTCAAACACTCTCTTCTGCTCTTGTGCTTTTGTTCAATCTCTGGTGATAGAGAGAGGTACCTGCTCCGGTTCACGGGGTTCTTTGTTGCAGTGCAGTTTTAAGATTTCTTTAGTCGTTGTATCCTAAGAGACGAACGCCAACAATCTTTTTGCACTCGTAGAGGCGGTGTAATTGTCTTAAGAACAGTGTGTGACACACACGACTCGACTTTCTCAATCCATCTTGAAATTCCTTTGGTATTGGTTGAAGTTATCTTCACACTTTCTTACTTAATTCTGAAATTATATTTCTAATTTCAAGTTAATTTATATTTCAATTTATATATGCGATATCTTTCAATTATATTTTACAGTAATGGACCATTGGTGGTTCGTTAGGATAATTGTCCGGGAACTTGATGTCGAAGAAGAAGAGTCCATCCTCATAGGGCGTGCCCTCTGCTCCGATGATCACAGCCCTTAAGAGGTCCAAACGACTCTCGTACATTCTTACATATATGGTTTCCGGGAGATCCTTCTCTAGAATTCTCCACTCCGCCATGATCTTTTTGTTGACTGTACTGTTGGTGAAACTACTTTTTTGTTTGGAGTACTTGTGGTCTGAGTGGTCAGAAACGACATTGAACTGCTTGAATACGGGTTTGGTGTTGCCGGAGACGGCCATCGTTACTTCTGTAATTGTAGCTCTCGAAGGGAAGAGCGGTTTTGATTTGTGACGAACGATAGATGAGTTTGTAATTTTGTATCAATCCTAAATTCCTAATACTAACGCAACATGTCGTATATAAAACCCTACCAACATACAATTTAACGTGATCAAATGGGCCTGGTTAGGGCTTGTATTTTGGTCCAGATATAACACAAAAGAGGCAATGGATTCTATGATTTCTATCAACAGAAAATAGGAAGAAGAAATTCGGCAATGGATTTGTCTCCTATGATTTGAGTGATTTCAATCTCAGCTAGACTAAACCAGGAATAAGATACACTATCAAACAAGTCCAGAGATAACATAAGAGTTCTACAAGTAACAATTCCTTAGTTGTATTACTATACTTGGTTTAGGTCACTTTAGCTTTATCACAGCTTAAAACAATCATCAGTGACACTATTCATTCAAAAATGTAAAAACAAATAATGTAACCAACAACACAAAGTGGATTCAGAATACATGCCTTTTGGACTTCAAATGAAGAGAGGAAAATAGGGTACATTGAACTGTCTGTTGACTTGTGATCTATAAGAAGGGCAAACTCTAACTGATTCCCAGTATTATGGGAGCCCCATATTCTTATGCTTACAATGAATAACAAGTGTCCTATTAGAAATTCTACAACTTGGAAGAGGGCTTTTTCGAACTCCGACCGGCTATAAACTCTTGCATCTTCTTAAACTGTTCCTTAGTCATTCCATTGTAATATTCATGAGCCCTCTCCTGAAAATTACAGGCACCGAATGCACAATATGCATCAGTACTTCATAATGTCATGAAGAAGAACAGGTACTGGTAAAGTAACAAGGGGATAAAAACACTACAGATAGTCTAATGCATCTTCCAGAATTTGCTTCTCAGCCTTTCACTATATAGGAACAAATGCAAGCATACTAAGAGTCCCAAGGTTACTACGCCAATTCGCCAAATATTTTACAGCTGTGAATGACTCATTAAAATGCATTTTGCTAATAAGGCGATGACTAACGATCTTTCATTAGAAAACTAGCAATTACAAAACCCACAATTGTTGATGGCAGAAATAGTGATTTGAATTTGAACCCCAAACCTGTTTCATTCCACAACTGACCCATATATCAAATAGAACTCATTCTCTGTATGAGTCATCGGGTTGAAAAGGCAATGAACCACCAAAGTAACTATAAGGTGATGTTTGATTGGATGAATGGAACAGAGTGGATTTTAATATGAGACTGTAAACCATCAGATAAAGCAAAGAGCAGACTTGAAAAACACGGAGTATAAATTGATTCCATTCCTATTTCTAATATTTTTTTTGTCCACAACCAAAACATGGTGCTTATTCCATTACTAATGTCATTCCATCAACATTCACATTCATTGGCTCACTCCACCAACCAAAAAGACCTCAATCATAGCCAAACATGTTTTGTTTTCCAGATAGTCGATGAAACACCATCTTAATGGTGATAAGTAACACGATAAACCTCACCTATGTATCTCATTCCAATAGCCAATCACCACCCGATCTCCTAGTATCTCATCGCATCTAGAATTCCAAACTAACAACTTCACTAGAGCTAAATTAGACTCGAAATCATTTCAAACACTTCCCACAACAAAACTGAGCATTTGAAATACTATACATTACTCAAAAACCACCAAAACCAAGTCGAAAAATTGCATCACCTTTTCAAGCGCAAGAGCATGACCCAGGTCCAGCTTAAGCCCATCATTAATAACAGCCTTGTACCTCACCACCAAGTCCTGGTTATTCTTCACAATCGCCACCGCTATTTCCCGCGCTTTCTTCATCAACTCCCCCTCCTCCACAACATGATTCACAAACCCCAACCTCTCGCCCACCTCCGCTGTCAACGGTGTCGCCGTCAGCGACACCTCACGCGCCTTGTTCGCCCCTATAATCCTCGAAAGCTTCTGAGACAATCCCCACGACGGAAATATCCCGAATCTAATCTCCAAAACCAAACGTAAAACTTGTTAGCATAACCCAAACTACGATTCAAAGTCCAAACAAGAAGGCATTGCAAGCTCACCTGGCATGAGTGTCGATGAACTTGGCTCCCTTAGAGGCCACGATGACGTCACAGGCGAGGGCGATCTCGAACCCGGCGGTGACGGCGAAGCCGTTGATGGCGGCGATGATGGGCTTCTTGCAGCGCTCCATTTGGGCGACCGGGTCGGTCTCGATGTCCTTGACGTCGCCTTTGAAGACGTCCTCGGCGGCGGTGAGATCAACGCCGGAGCAGAAAGCCCGACCCGTACCCGAGAGGATGATGACCCGAACCGAGTCGTCTTGGTTGAGCGACTTGATGGCGCGGGCGAGATCCGTGATCATGGGCTTGGTGAGGGAGTTGAGTAGCTTGGGACGGTTGATGGTGACGTAAGCGATACTGTCCGGGTCGCGGTTCACGACAATGGGGTTTTCCGGCGGAGATTGGTTCCTGTCCATTTTCGGAAAGTCGGGAGTTGAATAATGATTTGCCGTGAGGGTCCTTTTTTAAAGGATTATCTTGGGGAGCTTTGAATTGCGTGCCTTGATGGCATATCGGTGACGTCACTTACCGCCAAAGTTTTTATTTGTTTTCGGTTTAGTTTATTTTTTTTTATTTTTTTATTAATTTTTTTTAATAATAAAATATGTCTAAAAACAGTCGATAAATATAAAGAAGGGAGTTAACTAACCAACCTAAAAATAAAATGGGATTCTCTCGTAAGGAATTCCTCCTCATACCCTTCTCATAAAAGAATTTGGGCCGTTCAATTTTAATCTAACGGCCCAAAATCCTCTGTTACTATTCACACAACCCTCCTGTAAAGTAATCTGAACCGTCCAATTTTAATCCGACGGCCCAGATTGCATGAGGAGAGTGAGGAGGGTGTTTTATTAGGAGAGAATCCGGGTCCCCTAAAAAGATTATGAACCGCTTAGGTGGTTTGCATGATCTCAGATAACATATGGTTTTAACATTAATTACTACGTAAGAGCAGTCAAACTCCGATTGTCTAAATTTTTTTACATTTTGTAAGTCTTAAACATGACTCAGACGTTTCAATAGGAATACCCAAAAAGTAACAGAGACAGAAAATTAATTTTCCTGTTCTGATACCATAAAGAATTTATGAACAAAAATTGGAACAAGAAGAACATATAGAATTTGTGAAAATTTTCCTCTTGATTTCTTGATAATAACTTTACAAGGAAGATACGAATATATATATATATATATATATATATATATATATATATAGTGTAGATTTACAAAACAAGAAAGGAATAAAAATATAGTAATGTTTAAGGTACAAGAAAAAGGAGATTGATAGCTGCAACACAATAAAAAGGAGAAAGACCAGACTGCAGCACCATGATGCTGCTTTTGAGTAGACAATCTTGCCAGAGAAGCCAGAAAAGAAAACCAACTAGTTCAACCCCGACCAACTGGTTCTAGTTGAACTTAGTCAGTTTAAGTACTGACTACTTCAACACTCCCCATCAAGCAGAATTCAGGAGGTTAATGGATCTAAGCTTGGACACAAGGGAAAGAAATTGAGCAACATGTAAAGCCTTTGTGAATATTCAGCTAGCTGATCTTGAGTGCGAGTGTATCTGGTTTCAATAACTTTACTTTGGACCTGAGAACGAATGTAATGACAGTCGACCTCAATGTATTTTGTTCTTTCATGAAACACAGGATTAGAAGCAATATGCATTACAGTTTGATTATCGCAGTAAAACACCATTGACTTAGTCACATGAAATCCTAGGTCACGAAGAAGACCTTTGAGCCAAATTAGTTCACTGACTGCAGAAGCCATAACACTAGATCTTACTACTACAGTCTGCTTCTTGGTTTTCCAAGTAATCATATTTCCACCAACTAGGGTTCAAAAACTAGTAGTGCTCTTTCTGTCTAGACAACATAATCAGCATCAACATAGCCAACAATGTAAGTTGATCCATTATTTTTGAGCAATATTTCTCTGCCAACAGACCCCTTTAAATATCAAAGAAGCCACTTCACAATGCCTAAATGAGCTAATGTGGGAGCATGCATGAATTGACTAACAATGCTCACACTATAAGATATGTCTGGCCTTGTAATAGTGAGGTAGATTAACTTGCCCACTAACCTTTGATAATAATTGATATTTTCAAGAAGATCACTCTCTGTCTCTAATTTGAACTTACTTGAAAGAGGACATTGAACTGGCTTGTAGTCTAGCATCTCTGCTTCCTTGAGGAGATCGAGAATGTACTTTCTTTGATTCAAGAACAGTCCTTTATAGGATGCTGCTATCTCAATGCCAAGAAAATATTTTAGCTTTCCAAGATCTTTTATTGCAAATTTCTCATAGAGAGCTCGCTTCAGGCTTTTTAATTTCTTATGAGTTGTCACCAATAATAATTAGATCATCAACATAGATGAGCACAACCAACTTTCCTGATGATCCATTCTAGAAAAACAGAGATGAATCTGCATCACTGCATTTGAAACCAACATCTTCAAGTACTGAAATCAGCTTGGCATACCAAGCTCTAGGAGATTGCTTCAGACCATAGATGGCTTTATGAAGTTTACAGATCATTCCAGGATTATTTTCTTGATCATGCCCTGGAGGCAGTCGCATCTAGACTTCCTATTCTAAATTACCATGCAGGAAGACATTCTTTACATCCATTTGATGAATATTTTAAGCTTTATTGACTGCAACTGAAAGTAGAACTCTCACAGTATTCATCTTGGCCACAAGAGCAAAGGTCTCCTTATAGTCCACTCCATAGGTCTGAGTAAATCCACGAGCACAAGCAGGCAATTTGACAACATACCAAGTTTTGTTTTCATGAAGAGCATTAAGCTCATCTGACATAGGTTGTCTCCAATCTTCATGATTATATGCTTCTTCAAATGTCTGTGACTCACCACATTGTCTAAATTTCTCAAAAAGGCTTTGTGGGACTCAGACATTCTCTTGAAGAAGTAAGAGTTTGAAATTGGATGCTTTGAAGACAATAAGACATAGTCCTTGAACTTGGCTAGTCTATTCCCTAGTACGATTAGGATTTCTTCTGGGAATATGAGTAGCAACCTCTTTATGAACATGTGTAAGTTCTATGGGATTGAGATCGTCAACAATTTGATATGTAACATTTAATTCTTGATCACCTGGTCCTTCATGAGAGCAATCAGTATTAAGGATGGTGCCAGCTGGTGATTGACCTGCAGGAGTGACACTCTCAGTTCTCAAGCTATCAGTTGCAATAGGCAGGAGAGTAAGATCAGAATATGACTCTCCCTGTCTATGATCTTTAAAGAATGGTGTGGACTCTTCAAATCTTACATCTCGAGACATAATAATCTTCTTAGAGACAAGATTATAGCATTTGTATCCTTTATGTGTGGAAGAGTAGCCAAGAAAAACACATTTAACTGTCCTGGTATCCAGTTTGGCTCTGTAAACAGACTGAATGTGAACATAACAAACGCAGCCAAAGGTTTTAAGATGTGATAAATTAATCTTCTTGCCTTTCAACTTTTCAAGAGGGGATTTGTACTCAGTAACTCTACTTGGAAGCCTGTTTATCAAGTAAGTGGCAGCAAGAACAGCATAGGACCAAAATTTTTTAGGAATGTTCATCTGAAACATAAGAGCTCTAGTTTTTTCAAGAATGTCTCGATTATTTCTTTCTGCTAAACCATTTTGTTGAGGAGTTCCCACACAGCTGTTTTGATGTAATATTCCACAAGAGCTCAAATATTATTTCATTTTGTTGGATAAATACTCACTGCCATTATCAAACCTTAACACTGAAATTTTGGAAGAATATTGAGTTATGACCAAACTGTGAAAGTTCTTGAACATTTCAAATAATTCACTCTTGAATTTCAAAACATAAACCCAAGTAATCCTTTTAAAATCATCAATAAGAGTTACAAAATACTTGAAACTGTTAAAGGATTCCTTGACAGGCCCCCAAATGTCAGAGTGAATAATTTCAAAAGGATGACTAGCTCTAGATGCAGAAGAAGAAAAATGAAGTCTAGTAAATTTAGAAAACTAGCATACATCACATACTGTGTCTTCATTACACAAATTTGAAAACAAAATAGATAAAACTTTGTTTGATTGATGAGTAAGATGTCTGTGTCAGAGTTGAAGATCTTGAGAAGAGCTAATATGAAGTGCTTTGGATGCCGATAACTCTTTTAAAAGGTAATAGAGTCCATCTTAAAAACATCATTCACCAATCATCCTCTTGGTGATGATGTCCTGAAAAAACATCTTTTGCAGTGTAAAACTAACAAAACATTTAAGCAAGGTTGTAATATGTTCAACATATAACAGTTGAAATTGAAATGAGGGCATAAACAACACATCAAACAAGATTGTTTTTGATAAAATTCTAATTTTTCCTTTCTCATAGACAATAGCTCATTTTCCATTAACAACAGAAACACTAGAGGACATGGCTTTAAAATTAGAAAGACATGACAAATTGTTTGTCATGTGATCAGTGGCACTTGAGTCAATTATCCAACAATCATGATTTCTGGTAAAGTCTAGAGCTATGGAGAGGGCCTGAATGATACCTGGAATATCAGTTGAGTTAACATGGTCATAATCAGCTAAGAACCCTGCAAACTTTCCCATAAGAGCAGTGTGATTGTCAGAGGACCTACAACTGCTGCCTTCATTGTTCATTTTCTATTTATTAGAGCAACCAGATTTGCAGTGAAGTCTGGAGTTGTGGATGGAGAGGCAGCTGACACATTTGCCTTGAAGTGGACACTTGCAGGCCACCTAGAACCATTCCTCATCTCTCGATCTATTTTGAACTTAGCCTTAAGTTCTGGATGTAGAATCCAGCAGGTATCAAGAATATGAGTAGTAGAGTTGCAGTGACTACATCTCACATCAACATTCTTTCCTTAAAACTTCTTTCTTCAGATGGTTTGTACCTTGAGGCACAAACTCTAGCTTCTGAGATGTTGCTTTTAACCTCCATGTTCATTACCCTCTTTCTCACTTCTTCTCTTTGGATAGTAGCACACACAACAATAAAGGAGGGAAGATCAAGGTTCATCAGGATGATGATTCTCATATCTTCATACTGAGAGCTTAAGCTAGCAAGTAGTTGGAATATCTTGTCCTCCTCAGCTCATTTGAGGAGTATAGTAGCATTAGTGGTGTGAGGCATATAGAGATTCAACTCATTCCACTTGTTAGTGAGAGCTCCAAGATGCTTGACAAATGATTTTTATTCTTGTTGTAGTTCAGAAATTTCTCTTTTTAACTAAAATACTCTTGCAATATTGTTTTGATGACCATACATCTCTTTTAGGCTCATCCATAGATACGTAGAAGATTCAGCTGTAATTTGGAGTACCATGGAGTTGAGAAGCCATGTCATGACCAACCTATCATTGCAGAGCCATGTCTCATAGCCTTCAGATAACGGAGCTGGCATCTGAGTGGCTCTATTGACAAATCTCAGCTTTGATTTTCCTCTAAGTTTAAGAGTGACAGCTCTTGACTATGAAAGATAGTTGAACTCATTTAACATAGTTGAACTAAGGCGATGGCTGGTATTGCTCCCAGATTCTAATGAAGTAGCAGCGGATATGGAAATGGTTTCCTGGGATGAAACTTCGAATTCAATCATGATAACACTGACTCAGGTGTTTCAATATGAATACCCAAAAAGTAATAGAGACAGGAAATTAATTTTCCTGCTCTGATACCATAAAGAATTTATGAACAAGAATCGGAACAAGAAGAACACATAGAATTTGTGGAAATTTTCCTCTTGATTTCTTGATAATAACTTTACAAGGAAGATAAAAATATATATATATATATATATATATATATATGTATATGTAGATTTACAAGAACAAGAAAGGAAAAACAGTATAGTAATGTTTAAGGTACAAGCAAAAGGAGATTGATGGCTGGAGCATAGTTAAGAAGGAGAAAGACCACAGTGCTGCTTTTGAGCAGACAACTAGTTCAACCAAGACCAATTGGTTTTAGTTGAACTTAGTCAGTTTAATTATTGGTAACTTTAATAACATTGGCGATCAAGTACTCTACAACGCTCTTTCTATGAACCATAAACCTCCATTTGTGCGCAAATCAAGAAGTTTGGAGGAGTTGCACTATATTCATGGGTGAAATATCACTGGCGTTCCCATACATGAGACGCTTTGCTATGATCATATTTGAAGCATCAGAAGGATGGTAAGGATCCCAAAACACATACTTCGAGCGGTCCTCGCAAACCACTGTAGGCTGAGGACCGCATGCGATTAGGGCCCCGTAGCGCCCTACTGTACTGCAGCACGCAGAGTTTCTGTTCTCGAAACCTGTTGATAATGAAACAATACTAATCAGTCTCATTTTCTTTGGCCAAATTAACAGCACATCATGCACCGAGTCTCACCATATGATATGTAGTTGTCAATGATGTCTTGCACAATGCGGTAAACATTTGCATACACAAATTTAGCTCCGGGTAGATTCTTGTTTAGCTCGTTAACTAGGGTCCTTAGCTCGGCGTTGAATGACCTTGTTAATTGATTTGGAAATTCAACACACATATCTGGATCAAGTACCAGGTTTACTTCTCTCTCAAAGGGTATACACCCAAGAGGTCCTAAATTTATCACAACCATCTTCCTTGCACCCAATTTATACAATCTCTGCATTTCAAAGCAACTCTATGTTAATAAAACTAACAACCCTACACTTTCCTTAATTCATCATAACAGTCAATGTTCCTAAAATCGCATGAGAAAATTCTAATTACAATATATGAGAAAATTTATTCGAGTTGTAGCAGATCAAATTAAGTATTTACCGTAAGTTGTAGTCGGAATCTTGCAATCAAAATGCCAACAAAGGTTTCCGGAGGTATCAACTTCCTGTTAACCTCAGTTACAATTGGCACCAAGTAGTTACTGAGGAAATCGTTTGAGCCAATTGTTACCGAGAAGAGAGATCTTCTAAGTAGCTCTACTGCTGCAGGAAGACCAATGCTTGAGATAATGTCTTGTCTCGTATTTGCAAAATAATCTATCTGTGCATCCATGTTTAATCTACCAACCTATCAAAAGTTACATGATTTATATTTATTTTTTTGAATCAGTTGTCAAAATATATTAATCAGCAAACAGTACAAAGAATAAAACATTCACGAAAGCCGATAATAAGAATTACTCCATATGAGTACTAAATACCTATATGGCACCTAGGTACCTAATAATCAAAAGTGTATTCACATTCTAGAGACCGCTTTTCACAGTCTAGATACATGTAGAAACAAGATTAAAAAATAACAACCAAAGTTCTCAAGGCTGCCAATTGATCTAAAAAAAACTAGATCTTGTTTTGGGCCATAAAGACCCAATCCAATCAAATCCAAACCAGAGTGAAGATCCAAATTAAATGACTGGGCCCAGCCCCGGCACCAAACCTTAACCCAAGAACAATGTTAGGACTCCCCGCTATCAGTACTTCGCCTACCACCGCCGTTATATTGATGCCACCCTTAAGGTTAATACTTTTAGCCCAAGAGTATAAACCCTAGCAGGCCCAAAACTGTTAGAAATCAGCCCAAGCCCTCCAAGGATTCCAACAGCAAATTTCCAACCAGTAAGAGAGCGACCTCGCCGCCGACCTCGTCCGACCTCGCCGCCACTAATTCCATCACCAGATTCATCCCAACTCGCCGCCACAAGAAGCCAAAACCAGCTTCCGGCCAAGACACCACTACATAAGGCTTTTCTCTTGTCCCAATTGCCAAACTCCGACCAAAACCCAAAACAGCACCACCTTTACCCAATTTTTCTTATCTTCCGATTGAAATCCGAAGTAAAAGAAAGGCACAGAAATTTGCGAGATGTAAGATCCCAACCGCCGAGCCCAACCCTGCTGTGACTGCCAAAACTGACAATCAAATTGTCAATCCACATCGAGAACTTACAGAGGTTTCCGACCAAGGTGAGAAGGCCAAGGAAGGGGTATAGGGATGAACGAGATCGTGGAACACAACCACCGACACCCGAGATTTTTCCATGAAGGGAGGAGAAGCCAGCCCTCCTGGTAGTTGAGTTGCTGCCGCCACCGCTAGGGTTCGGGGGAGAACTCTCTCGTAAGGGAGAGAGAGAAAGCCATGTTTATCGTTATGAGTTATATTTATTTAGCTGAATGTATACATTTAATATAATCAAATTGCAGAACCCTTACATATATTTTTCCTGTTTCATTGAGAATTCCACCTCCACCTGAAGCATAGTTGGCACCCCTCAAAATTACTGATCCAGTTGTTGTGGGAGCTAAGTAAGGAGGAGTGAACTCCTTGAAACCCATACTCTGACCTGTTGATTAAAATGTGTCAAAAGAATGACGGGCGAACAGAATGTGGGACTAGAACTTGTTACTTGCCTATAATGTCAATGACGGTTCTTCCATTTGTGTATCGCCCGGTAGGCTTTCCGAAATCGATTCCATTGGGAGGATAATCAGCCTTGGAGAGTGAGGGAAAGTAGTTGTTGTTTCCAGCTTCAACCAGAGAATCCCCAAACACAAAATTAGCGGGAGGTCCGTTTGCCAAACACATTCTCCATAGTGCAAAAATAATGCTAAGAGTGAATTTTCCACCTAAAAATAGGCCACCCATCATAAACTTCTTGCAGAAGGGTGTCTCGAATTTCTCAAACCCAACACTACACTTCAGATGAAGCTTGAAACGAGTAACGTACAGTCCTCTATATGTAGATAAATTGCAATCATTTGAGCGATACACATTACTAAGAGAATGAAAAACAGCTATACTACTGGACCTGAGTAAAGCAACCTGTGCTTGTCAATATCTACATTCAATCATAGGCCTAAAATGGTAACAGTTAGATGTTAGCAAAGCAGGATTGAATGCAGTTGAAAGTGCAAACGTAGCCAACAACCCACCCCGTTAGAGTCTGCTGTGGAGTCCGAGAGTGTAATTGTATGAAAGTTCCAATGCCAGACCAGTAAAATTCTAAAAATGTGATATCCACTGTGAAATTAATAGAGTAATTCACATTCTGCAGTGGTCTTGTTACCTTAAAGCTTGAGTTACATTTGTTCTTGCAGTTGTAGAATTGCAGTTTGCAGGTTACCATTTATTTCATCCTTGTCGTGAAGTTGAGGACTTGAGGCAGAGGCCAATCTGTTTATTTTTACAGAATACAGATGCGTTTGATTTATGGAGTTTGCAGTTGTGCCTCTGTAACTGTGAGCTTGGCAACACCTAGTGGGTCATTACCTACTTTAAGTTCTTTCAATTTCTTGTTGATCAGTGTATAGTACTTCATATTGATGATGGGGTTGTCCCAAGTCCCAACCAAAATTTTAATATTTTTTTTTTGCTTATTAATTATTGAAATGTCAATGAGATTACACAACCAAAGGTTAAGGGGCACGTATGATAGGGAACTAGTTTGACAATGTTTAGCCTTCAATTTTTTGTTCGTCTTAAGTAGAACTAGTAGGAGACTTTCATGTTAGGTTGTGTCACCCTCAGCATTACAAAAAGCTAACAACGAATTAGATTTGATAGAGAATATTAGGTTTAGAGTTTAGTTAATTTTATGTGAGCCGAATTCACAACTTTGAATGTTAATTTTATTTAGCACCAAATTTTGATGTAAGAAAAAATTTGGTGCTAAATATGTCGTCCTCCTTCTATCGTGTACAAACTTCTCACATCAGAGATGATAAAGCTTATTACAACAAATAATCAAATCATAACACTAGTCTCTCATGCTTTTATGAACCAGTAACCTCCAATTGAGCGCAGATCAAGAATCTTGGAGGAGTTGCACTATATTCATTGGTGATATGTCTCTGGAGTTCCCATACAAGAGACGCCTTGCTATGATCATATTTGAAGCATCAGAAGGATGGTAAGCGTCCCAAAACACATACTTCGATCGGTCCGCGCAAACTCTCGATGGCTGAGGGCCGCATGGAATGAGACCCCCATAGCGCCCTGCTACTCTGCAGCATGCAGAGTTTGCATTCTCGAAACCTGTTAATGGTACAAAACTAATTAATCAGTCTCATTATCTTCTAGCAAATTAACAGTGAAAATTCATCATACCTTGTCTCACCTAATGATTTGTAGTTCTCAAGGATGTCTTCTACAACACCATAAACATCTGCATACACAAATTTGGCCCCGGGAAGATTCTTGTTTAGCTCAGTGACAAGGGCTCTGAGCTTGGCGTTGAATGACCGTGCTAATTGATTCGAAAATTCAGCACATCTATCTGGATCAGATAGCAGATTTACTTCTCTCTGATAGGGTATACAGCCAATAGGTCCTACACTTACCATAACCATTTTCCTTGCACCCAAATTGTACAGTCTCTGCATTTCATAACAAATCTATATATGTTAATAAAACTGATCCTTATATAGTATTTCTCACCATTGCAGTCGATGAATAACTAATGTGTCTAGATTCCCAGGACAAACTTAAAGTCAAAATATAATGAGAAGCAAAATGGAAGGAAAATGTTTACTGTAATTTGTAGTCTGAGTCTTGCAATCAAAGTGCCAACAAAGGTTTCTGGAGGTATCGACTTTCTCTCAGCCTCGGAAATAACTGGCGCCAAGTAGTTATTGATGAAATCATTCGAGCCGATTGTCACTGTGAAGAGAGCTCTTCTAAGTAGGTTTAGAGCAGCTGGAAGACCAATGCTTGAGATAATGTCTTGCCTGGTATTTGCGAAGTTATCTATCTGTGCATCCATGTTGATTCTACCAACCTACCAAAGATTACACAGTATTTATATTTCATTAGCTTAATGTATACGTTTAATTTGATCAAATAAAATTAATAGAAAAGTAGAGAAGAATCCTTACAAATATTTTCCCTGTTTCATTAAGAATTCCACCTCCACCTGAAGCATAGTTGACACCCCTCAGAATCACTGATCCAGTTGTTGTGGGAGCTAAGTAAGGAGGAGTGAAACCCTTCAACCCCAGATTCTCACCTGTTGATTAGAATGTGTCAAAACTCAAAAGAATGATCAAGGACTAGAGATGAAGGATGAGCTGTAGGACTAGAACTTGTTACTTGCCTAAAATGTCAACGATGGTTCTTCCATTTGTGTATCTCCCGGTAGGCTTTCCGAAGTCGATTCCATTGGGAAGATAATTAGCCTTGGAGAGTGTCAAAATATAGTTGTTGTTCCCCGCTTCAACTAGAGAATCCCCAAACACAAAATTAGCAGGAGTTTCTTTTGCTGAACATATTCTCCACAGTGCAAAAATAATGCCAAGAATGAATTTTCCATCTGAAAATAGACAACCCATTTCAAAGATCTTGTAAAAGGGTAGCTCAGCCTTCTCAAAACCAATACTATTCTTCAGATGAAACTTGAAAGGAACAACACCCGGACTCTTTATGTAGATAAAATCATACAATCATTTCATTAAACATGTTAGTGAGAGCATGAAAAGCAGTTAAACTGGACCAGAGTTAGGCTTATGAACCTAAGCTTTTAGGTTTTTGTCATGCAACATGATTTTGTCAATATCTACAGTCATAGGCCTAACATGGTGAGACTTGGAACTTAAAAGGTTAGCAGAAGCATTGAATTGAATACCGTGCAAAGTTAACAACTTACCCCGTGAGAAGAGAGCTGTTCTGAGAGTCTCGAAGAGAAAAGGGAAGTATGCAAGTTGCAAACCCACAATGGAGTCCGTGAGTGTATCTGTATAAAAGTTTCAAAGTCAGACCAGTAGAATACTGAAAGGTGGATATCTTTTGATACAGAAATTCAGATTCTGCAGTAGCAATTATACCCTAAAGCTTAAGCTACCTTACTAGTATACGTTTTTTCATGCAGTTTCAGACTTGCAGGTATTAATTAGCCTGTTAAAATTGATTGGATTCAGAAACTGAGGTCAATCATCCATCCATATATAAATGGACCAAGACGGCTCGAAATTTGTATATTGGTTCAGAACAACCTCATCATCAATATGAAGTTATGAACTACACTCGGATCAATAAGAAAAACGATCTAAAAAAAGGTAATGACCAGACTACTAAATGTCAAGCTCACATTTATAGAGGCAGCAGCAAACTCCACAAATCAAATGCATCGGCATTCTGCAAAAGCCGCAGATTGGCTTTTGTATGGTCACAAGATATAGTGTGACGGGATGATTTCTTTGCTCCTCCAAACACCGTGCGGCCTTAGAGTTGATCGTCCTCTCGAACAATCTAAGTCAGCCTCGTCCTTTGTCGCAGCGGAATAAGACCCACACAAGAAAGCAAAAATGTTAAACACTTAGAGGATTGGGAGAAAGGAACTTGTATTAGCTTAAGTATGCTTTACAAAGCTTTCAAGACTCAATTGCTTGATGTCTACCTCTCACTATCCACCTCCTATTTATAGCCTAGCTTCTCCTCAATGGATGGCTAGGATTGATTTAATCTAATAGCTACAATCTACTCTTCTAGAATGTACATTAGAAATATCTACAATGAAGGTTCTAGAAAAGAACACTCCTCAAGGTTTTAGAGAATTCTCCAAGCTCTTAGAATTCTCTAGATTTCTCCATCATGCTCCACGTTGCTCCTCTTGGATTTGGGCCTTGTGTCATGGGCTAAACCTCACTCATGGGCAGCCCATGACATTCTCCCCCACTTAAGTCGGCGGCATCCTCGTCGCCGTCGCGAGTTGCTCGCGCTCGAACTCCTCGATCTTGTCCTTGAATTGCCACAAGGACTCTTATTTCTCCCAACTTGCCTCGGACAATGACAGCCCCTTCCACTTGACAAAGTACTCGGTGTACCTCGGTATCCTCTTCTTTCGCACCTCACGTTTTGCCTCAATACTCTCCACTTCTTTGTCAAAGGAAGTCGTTACGTATGCGGGAGCTCGCTGAGACTCATTTCGTTCCAGCGCCTTGGCATCTGCATGGTGAGGCTTCAATTGACTCACGTGGAACACCAGGTGCATCTTGGTGTTGGAAGGTAACTCCACGTGGTAGGCAGCCTTCCCGACCTTCCGCAGAATTTTAAAAGGGCCTTCATATTTTCTCAGCAAACTTTTATGAAATTTTATGTTTCCCTGGTGCCGAGTAGGATTTACCCTGACAAGCACCTTAGAGCCTGGTTGATAGTCCACGTCCCGTCGGTGTCGGTCGGCATACTTCTTCATCTTCTTTGCTGCCTTCTCTAGCTGCGACCGAGCGAGCACATTGGCTTGCTGCCATTCCTTGGCTGTCTTGTACGCGGCTGGGCTGCTCCCCGTGTAGCCCGACACTAGCGTGCTCGGAGTCAAGGGCTGCTGTCCGGTTGCCAACTCGAATGGACTTGCCCCCGTCGACTCGCTACACTGCAAGTTATAAGAGGATTGGGCTACGTCAATCAACTTTGCCAATCTCGTTGGTTTGCGCTCACGTAATGCCTGAGGTATAACTCCAACAAGGCATTGATACGCTCAGTCTGCCCATCGGTCTACGGGTGAAAGGCCGTGGAGAAGTTCAACTTTGCCCCAAGCAGCTTGAAGAGCTCTGTCCAGAATCTGCCGGTGAATCGAGCATCTCAATTGCTGACAATGCTCTTCGGCACTCCCCAATACTTCACCACGTGCTTTAGGAATAGGCCTGCTGCGGTCTCCGCATGACACTTGACAGGGACAAGAATGAATGTCGCATACTTCGTGAACCGATCTACCACCACAAAATTGATCCACATCCGTCGGACTTGGGTAGATTGGTGATGAAATCCATACTTAGGCTCTCCCATGGTCTAGCAGGGGTGGGCAGGGGTACCAGCAACCCTCCCGGATGCTTTTGCTCCACCTTGTCTTGTTGGCACATGAGACACGTCTTCACGTACGAGTCCACGTCATCTCACATTTGTGGCCAATAGTAGGTGTCGCTCAATAGTGTTAGAATGCGATGAGTGCCGGGGTGTCCAACCCATTTCGAGTCATGGCACTCACTTAACACTTCCCTCCGCAGATTGTTCCATTTTGGCACATAGAGCCGCATCCCCGTCGTGTACAACAACTCGTCCTCGAGCCAGAACCGCCTTGTCTTCCCACTCTTGACAAGCTCCACAAGGTTTGCGGCTTGGGGGTCGTGGACCAGTCCCTCCTTGATCCTCCCCATGAGGGTGCTCTTTGGTGTGATTACAATTGGTGCTAGCTCAGCCTTTCGGCTTAGGGCATCCGCAACTGCGTTCTCCTTCCCTTGCTTATACTCCAATTTGTAGTCGAACTCGGTAAGGAACTCTTGCCATCTAGCCTACTTCGGAGTGAGCTTTTGCTGTGTTTGGAAGTAGCTAGTAGCGACGTTGTCGGTCCGAACAATGAAGTGGGATCCAAGCAGGTAGTGCCTCCACGTGCGCAAGCAATGCACTACTGCCGTCATCTCCTTCTCATGCACAGAGTAGCGCCTCTCGGTGTCATTAAGCTTGCGACTCTAGTATGCTATCAGATGTCCTTCTTGCATGAGTAAACCTCCGATGGCAAAGTCTGACGCATCGGTTTGTACCTCGAATGGCTTGTTAAGATCTGGCAGCCTTAGCACTGGTTCCTTCATTAGTGCCTTCTTCAACTCCTCGAAGGCATGTTGGCACTCATCCGTCCACTGCCATGTCTTGTTGTTCTTCAAGAGGTCCGTCAGGGGTGCCGCAATGGCAGAGTACCCCTTGATGAATCTCCGATAATAGTTAACCAACCCAAGGAAAGAACGAAGTGTGGGTACCTTGGTTGGCGGCTCCCAATCTTCGATGGCTTTCACCTTGCCCTCTTCCATGAAAAGTTTTCCGTCCTTGATCTTGTGGCCTAGGAAATCCACCTCCTCTTTGGCAAATGAGCACTTCTCCCTCTTCAGGTAGAGCTCGTACTTCCTAAGGGTCTCGAACACTATTCGCAGGTGCTCGATATGCTCCTCCAAAGTCTTGCTATAGACCACAATATCATCGATATAAACAACCACAAACTTGTCGAGATAAGGATCAAATAAATACCTTGTTCATCAATGTGCAAAATGTGGCTGGGGGATTGGTAAGGCCGAATGACATGACTAAGAACTCGAACGACCCGTATTGCGTCACGAATGCGGTCTTCGGTTCATCTCCGGGTGCGATCTTCACTTGGTAGTACCCCGAGCGAAGGTCCAACTTGGTGAAGTACTTCGCTCCTCCCAATTGGTCGAACAACTCCGAGATCAAAGGGATTGGATTCTTGTTCTTGATCATGATCTTGTTGAGCGCCCAGTAGTCGATGCACATTCTCAACGCGCCATCCTTCTTCTTTTGGAACAGGACTGGGGCCCCATATGGACTCTTTGATGGTTGAATATAGCCAGCGTCGAGCAATTCCTTTAGTTGTTTGCGAAGCTCCTCTAGCTCCGGTGGCGCCATTCTATAAGGCGACTTCGAAGGGGGCTTTGCTCCGGCCTCTAGCTCGATGGCATGATCCACCTCTCTCTGCGGTGGCAGCTTCTTTGGCAACTCCTTGGGCATGACATCTCTAAAAGGACTGCCTCGATCTTGCTAGGCAGCGGCTTGGACTTCCCTCCAACCTCCTCGTCCATCTTTAAGGTGGCCAGGAAGGTAGGCTCGCCCTTCTTCCATGCTCTCGCGAGCTGCATGGCGGACAAGGTGCGTGTCTTCTCCTTTTCTTGCCTTACCACGGGCACTACGCAAGGCATCTCCCCGTCTGCCGCTATGCAGAAAGTATTGTAGAATGGGATGGGGAAAGCTCGGACCTTGTCCATGAACTCAAGGCCGATCACGACGTCGTAGTCGTCCATCTTGACCACAGTGAAGTCGACCTTCCCCTTCCAAGCTTCGATGCGCACCTCCACATCGCGTGCTACCCCCGCAATGGGTATGGCAGGTGTGTTCACCGTCTTCACACTGCCGGGTTCCTTCGTGACTCGGAGGCCAAGCTTCTTTGCTTCGTCTGACGTCATGAAGTTGTGTGTGGCTCCGCAGTCCACCAAGGCACGAGTCACCGTGTCACCCATCTTGACATCGATGAACAGCGATCCTCTTTCCGCTTTGTGCCTTGCCTGCGGCACGCTCACCTTCGCGGCATTCAGCAATCGGATACACCCCATCCTTGCTGAATCCTCGTCTTCCCCGATCCTGGGCTCTTGCAAACTCATGGCCTTGAGGGCTCTCTTTTGTGGGCAGTCGCGCATCATATGAGGGTCGTCGCACAGGTACCACTTCCTTTCCCAAGTCTTGCCTGCGGGCTTGTCTTGCCTCTCGGTTGTCCACACCCTTGGCTTGCTGGACTCAGGCTTGTCTCTAGGCTTTTTCCTCTGCTTGTCTCCCCCACTTTTCTCATGGCTCACACTGTTCCCTTTGAACTTGGTGTCGCCTTGGTGGCTAACTTTGAACTCGATAAGAGACTCGGCTACCGCAATGGCTTGTGACAAGGTCTGCACTTGTCTCCTTTGTAGCTCGAGTTTGGCCCAGCTTTGTAGTCCACTCATGAAGTACATGAGCTTGTCTTCCTCGGGCATGTTGGGCACTTCGAATAGCAAACTAACAAAGGTGTTGACGTAGTCTTTGACACTACTTGTTTGCTTGAGCCACCTAAGCTTCTCTTTGGCTTCGTATTTAGCATTTTGGGGGCAGAAGTGTAACATGATATCATCTTTGAATTCTTTCCAAGTGGTGAGGGTGAACGTACCTTCGTCGATTTCCATGCCCCTTCGACGCCACCACATGAGGGCATTATCGGTTAGGAATAAAGTAGCCATCGAGATTTTGTGCTCGTCGTCGTCGACTTTTAGGTATTTGAAGTACCTCTCCATGTTCCACAAGAACGTGTCGAGCTCCTTCGCCTCCCTCTTCCCGGTAAAGGGCTTGGGTTTGAAAGAGTCCAACGCCTTCGCGTCCTTTGGCCCTTGCGACTTGTTGAGAGCAGCCTCTTTGCATAGCGCCCAATCTCCCTTAACTTTCTTGACTTCCTCTTGGAGCGCTGTGATCCCGGTTGTGACTTGGTCGAGTCGCTCTTGGACCTCCCTCCGGATAGTGTCTGCCATCATGTTGAGAGCGCCGTGCATACTCTCTCGCAACTCCTCCATCATGGCTGCGAGATCGTCCCTCTTCACGACATCTTCCTCAAGTCGAGTGTCAACGGCTGTCTCCATCTTTCCCAGCCGTGCATCCAAGGCAGCTACTTGGTCCTTGACGCTCCTCTTGCCACCAGCAGCCACTGTCTGCTCCACAGAGACTCCTTCTCCGGACATCTTCCTTCGTGTGTGGTTTGCACAAACGGCTTCGTATCGGACACAGTATAGGATACGGGCTTCAGGTATCGGACGTGGCTCTGATACCAACTGTCACGGGATGATTTCTTTGCTCCTCCAAACACCGTGAGGCCTTAGAGTTGATCGTCCTCTCGAACAATCTAAGTCAGCCTCGTCCTTTATCGTAGTGGAATAAGACCCACACAAGAAAGCAAGAATGCTAAACACTTAGAGGATTGGGAGAAAGGAACTTGTATTAGCTTAAGTATGCTTTACAAGGCTTTCAAGACTCAATTGCTTGATGTCTACCTCTCACTATCCACCTCCTATTTATAGCCTAGCTTCCCCTCAATGGATGGTTAGGATTGATTTAATCTAATGGGTACAATCTACTCTTCTAGAATGTACATTAGAAATATCTACAATGAAGGTTCTAGAGAAGAACTGACAGGACACGAACCAGATTTCACCCCGAAACCCGGATCAGATCCTGCGGGGACCACCTTAAGAGAGATTTTACCGAAAAGTCTGCATGACCTCTCTTAAACTGGACAACCCTCACCTGTCAAAAACACAAAACACTTCTACATTCAGATCCATCCTCAACACCTGGAGCCACCTGCTCCCCAAATCACAACAACCGCCACAAATAAACACAAAAGTAAAAATCACTTTTAAAACATCTACAATTTATCAGAGCATTCTACAGAAAGTAACTAAAGAGACAAAATCAAAGGATAAAGGATCAAAAGATCCTACCGAGCGGAAGTAATACCGACGCTGACTATGCCTCGACATGAGTATCTTTGACCTCGACTACTAGTCTGCACACTGAGCATTTTAAAACGAAGGGCCCAGGGGAAAGTAATTTAAAAACGTTAGAGTGAGTGGATAAAAAATAAAATAATTTCAACTGAAACTTTTCGTTAAAGACGTTTTATCACTTTCCCACGTTTTCATACTAATCGGAAAATCACAATGCATGCATATTTATATGGAAACGTACCACATTTTATAAGAAACTCTATTAAAACAAACCAGCCTCGCTGGCAACTCAAATAAACAAAACTCATTTGTTTAGATATATATATATAAAATCATAATCATTTGAAAATCAACTTATAATACATTTCGATCAAACTCTTTGGTCATATAAAAATCTTAGTTCCGCTGGTTCGGGAATCTATGAAATATCGAAAGCCTCATAGAGGAAATATTCCCGAAACTAGATAATATAAAAATATAGAAATCTTAATCCACTGCTTCGGGAATCTATCAAAAGCTGAAAGTCTCATAAATGAAATATTCCCGAAGCCACATCATATAATCGTATAAAAATCTCGATCAAGTCATATAATAATATAAAAATCTCAATCGACTGATGCGGGAATTTATTAAAACTGAAAGCTGAGAAATATTCCCGCCATCACAGTGAAAAACATCCTCATGACCAAATCCCATTGGCCATACAACAGGGGAAAGTCTACCCACTATAAATAACTGGAACCTCGTCAGGCTCCGGGTCCGAGAGTCCTATTGACTCCCCCCGTGTCTAAGTCTACTACCTAGACACGTCACCGCCTCAATATATACCACCCTGCGTCGACCACCGAGCGTGAATCTGACCTATATGGTCAAGTCGTCACCTCGCGTGGGATGAGGCCTCGCTAGCTAGCATCAATATAATAATATTGTGGACCCTCGTATGGTGAAAATCCGAAAACAAACCAAAAACACGTTTCCCCTTATATATAACAATCCGTACGATCCCCGACCGTACGTCCGAGGCTCATATATATATAATTACATAACAATATTCTAGCCTCCAGATATAACCATGAATCCCCGGCAAATCAACATGCCGTAAAATCAAAAGTACCCGGCAAATCACTATGCCGTAAAATCAAATCAAATATATATATATATATATCTCATCGACATGCCTCGCATGTCAGAAAAATCATAAATAATAAAATTTACAAAATCCCCGGAATTTCATTCCGGTCTACAGATTAACATACTCAAAATATTTCGAGAATATAAAACCACATGGAAATTTCATTTCCCAAGGAAATAGCAAAATCCAATATAATTATCATTTTTATCAATAAAACATAACCATATATTTTTCCTTTCCTCATATAATCTTTCATACCTTAAAATCATTTAATTAAAATAAATTTCATTATTAAAAGAAATTTTCATTTCAATAAAATAATCATGCATGCATTTGTTTTAAAAATAAAAATCCACTCACAGTCTTTCCGAGCTGGTAGCCGTTTCGGCTCTCGTCCCGTCGAGTACCCTCTCGACCTGTCACATGGGCGAAATCGTAAATTTTCTAAACCTCGGAAAACAAATATAAAACCCAAACCACGGACGTCCTCGCTCGTCCGAGAACTCCTAATTTTTCCTTTTTAGTTATCGGTATAGGAGTTACGCTTTAATACCGATAATCTACGTCCGAAATAGCTTATGACACCCACCTCGTGTCCAAATAATTCTTTTCCCAGTTATTCCGTCGTAAAACCCTTTTAATCAGCTTTTACTTTTTTTACAATAAGTCAACAGTAAAATTACTGGTCAAACAGTAATTATTCCAGGTCAAACAGTAATTTTGAAAGTCAAACAGTAAATGGTTAAAATCCAATTACTATTTACCATTAACTGTTTACCTTTTTACTTTTACTAATTACTGTTTACTGTTTACTTTTACTGTTACTGTTTTACCATTTACTTTTCACTTTTTACCGTTTTACCTTTTCACTTTTTACCATACCACTGTTCATCTTCTTCCGCAAGCCACCGGAACAGTGGCGCCGCCGCCACCGTCGCCGGAACAGCAGCGCCGCCGCCGGCGCCGCCGCCACAGGAGGCCGAAACACCTCCGATCAACGCCAAATTCGTCCAACACCAACGCCACCACCTCAGGAGCTCGTCCCCGCCGCCAAAAACAACCCCAGCCGCCGCATACGGCGGCCGAAACCTCCATCGTCCAATTTCTCCAAAAATCCACCAATCGAACCACAAATTATACTTAAACAACTCCTTACAACATTCTAAACACGAATTCAACATCCAAATTCACCAATAACATCAAAATCACAACCCCCAAATTTGAATTCAAAAACCCTAAAAATTTTCGAATTTCGATTCCTCCTTACCTGGTGCAATTCGGTCCAATTCCCTTCATGGAATGATTGCACGGATCAAGGTCTTCATTTCCCCCCAAGAATCGGGTGGAATCATGGCCGGAGGAGGGAGGACGAGGTTCGACACAGTCGAACCTTGCTCGGCTCCGCACGGCCTCACGGCGGCGTTTCACGCCACGCCGCTGCCACCAAGAAGACGAGGAGGCCGAGCCGGTCCGAATGGGACCCGTGCGCCGGCCCAGTTCGGCCGGACGGCGGAGATCGGCCGGAGGCCGATCCGGATCGGGGGAGAGGAGAGAGAAAGAGGAAGAGAGAAGAAAAGAAAAAGAAAAAGAAAAGAAAAGAGAAAAATGCCGTTTCGGGAAATTTCCCCGCGGCTATTTATACTCGTCCAAAATCGGCAAGTTTCGGTTTCCACGTCACAACTTTTTCGTACCAACTCCAAATAAATCGTGCCGCGTGTCCACGAACTCGTTTCAACGACTTCTATTTCATCGTCAAATAAAATTCTCGGTCATGTCAACTTATTTAAAAGTCAACCTTTTGAATTTTCCGAATCGTAACAATTCCCGAGGGGTAAAAGTACTCGTAACACCGCAAAAAGTTAATTCCAGATTCGGGTCGTATCAAGAACACTCCTCAAAATTCTAGAGAATTCTCCAAGCTCTTAGAGTTCTCTAGATTTCTCCATCATGCTCCACGTTGCTCCTCTTGGATTTGGGCCTTGTGTCATGGGCAGGGACGGATGATAGTGCAAGTTTCTATGGGCTACAGCCCAGAGACTTTTTTTGCTTTTTTTTTTTCTTCAAATATAATAGGTTATGTACTTATATATATATATATATGAAATAAGTAGGTTTTTTTGAGTGATACTTATACCCCATATAAAAAATTGCTAAAAAATGGTAGGTTGAGGCTCTCACACGCAACATTAATTAAGGTTTTTAGAATCTTTAAGTCCACGCTAGTATCATTATCTTCCGGAGACCATGACATTTATCAATTTCCTGAAACAATCCAACATTTACTACATTGGTCACTTAAATATTGGCTACATTCATCAATTATATAATAATAATTTTGAAATTTTTTTATAAAAGTAAAATCTAGCCCAGAGTATTTTAGAATTCTGGCTCCGTCCCTGGTCATGGGCTTAACCTCACTCATGGGCAGCCCATGACAATAGGTCCATTGCTTCATTATTTGCTTGCATGGTCACACTTTCTGAGGTTCTGAAACTCCAGAACACACACTCTCTTGGCAGAAGACTACATGTGATCACTTCCCCTCAGCGAAAGCACAGCAAGCATGAGCTGCATTATACAGTACCAAACACTTATTAAAAACAGAGACATATATGGTTGCAGGCTAATTATATGAAAGGTTGATATTGAAGCACATATATGGTAAGTTGTGGTTAACTTGTAAAACAAGCATAGCATGTTGGTATAGCATGGTAGTGCATGATGGTGGCTCTGCTTCAGCATGGTGTGTAATCACCTCTTATTCATGGATTATCTCAGCATGGAGCCTTAATGTTAGGGACCATAAGTTCACCTATTGTAATCAGTACAGTATTAGCTAGGTAGGACTCAAATATCGTTCGAGTCCTAATGTCCTATACTGTGTAATCAGTACAATATCACCTATTGGTCCCTTTCTTTTCTCTTTTTTTCAATAGTTGTTGTACTGTGTATATACTCACTTATAAAAGGTTCAAACACAATTCAATACACAAGGAGAAAATTGACCAGATTTTTATTAAAAAAAAAATGGAACCGTAGACTTGTTATATAAAAAAGGTTCTAAACAGAGAGATAATGAAGCTGGTAGAACAAAAACTCCAACAATAACTAGACCCTATTACACTTGCAACCTTCCATTCTCCGTCTGAAACGTTGCCAGCGATGAACTACTCTATAATGAATGCTTCATACGTTTTTTAAGGACCAACAACCTCCAATTGAGTGCAGATCAAGAAGCTTGGAGGAGTTGCACAACATTCATGGGTGACATATAACTGGAGTCGCCATACAAGAGACGCCTTGCTATGATCATATTTGAAGCATTAGAAGGATGGTAAGCATCCCAAAACACATACTTGGACCTGTCCTCGCAAACCATTGAGGTCTGAGGACCGCATGGAATAAGACCCCCGTAGACACCTGCGACTCTGCAGCATGCAGAGTTTGGATTCTCGAAACCTGTTAATAGAACAAAACTGATCCGTCATTCAGTCTCAATGTCTCATTATCTTCGAGCAAATTAATTAACAGTGAAAACTCACAACACCTTGTCCTACCATATGATATATAGTTCTCGAAAATGTCTTCTACAATACTATAAACATCTTCATACACAAAGTTGGCCCCGGGAAGATTCTTGTTTAGCTCGGTGACAAGGGTTCTTAGCTTGGCGTTATATGACTGCTAATTGATTAGAAGCTTCAGCACAGCTATCTGGATCAGCAACGTTATTTAGGTCCCTTTGATAGGGTACACACCCAATTGGTCCTACATTTGCCACAACCATTTTCCTTGCACCCAAATTGTACAGTCTCTGCATTTCATAACAGATCCATATGTGTTTATAAAACTGAACCAGAGTCATTATGAATGACTGTATAAGGATCATGTAGCTAAATTCCCCGGGCCAAACTAAAAATCCAATATATGTGGAAGCGATATATTAAAGTTATAACAAAGAAAAATGGTTACTGTAATTTGTAGTCTGATTCTTGCTATCAAAATGTCGACAAAGGTTTCCGGAGGTATCAGTTGAATATAACACAATTTGGGAGAATAATTTTCTGATATGTATTCATCTTATGTTGGAGGCTATATAAAGAGTATACAAGGAGTACTACACTCTACTTACCATGTACTACATATACAGAATAGGTAAGTACTAACTACCTAATTTATATTCCTAAATTATATGACTCACGCTAACACTCCCCCTCAAGTTAGCGCATACACATCAACCATGTCCAACTTGCTAAGTGAGTCATAAAAGACCTTCTTAGACACACATTTTGTGAGTACATCTGCAAGTTGCTCTTCTGAAGGAACAAAAGAAAAGTTAATGATCTTAGCATCTAACTTTTCTTTTATAAAGTGACGATCAACTTCCACATGTTTAGTACGATCATACTGAACTAGATTCTGTGATATATCAATAGCTGCTTTGTTGTCGCAATATAACCGCATCGCATTTGACAACTTAACAACCAAATCACGTAGCAGATTTCTCAACCACAACAATTCACACACTCCATGTGCCATACCTCTATACTCAGCCTCAGCACTAGATCGAGCCACAACCTTCTGCTTCTTACACTTCCATGTAACCAAATTACCTCCCACAAAGGTAAAATAACCTGATGTCGACCTCCTATCTGTAATATTTCCAGTCCAATCTGCATTTGTGACACCACTAACCTCAAGAATGTTGTTGTGTTTGAAGAACATTACTCCTCTTCCTGGAGCTGACTTCAAGTATCTCAAAATCCTCATAACAACATCTATGTGATCCACACTTGGACTATGCATGAACTGGCTCACTACACTTACTGCATATGCCACATCTGGTCTGGTATGTGTTAAATAAATCAAGCGTCCAACTAACTTCCGATAACGAGTCTTGTCTGTAGGTACTTGATCATGATACTCTGCTAATCGATGATTCTGCTCAATAGGAGTGTCGATAGGTGTACAATCTAACTTACATGTCTATGTCAACAGATCAAGAAGATTCCTTCTCTGTCAACTTCCTCTGACACAAGTAGATTCCTTCTCTCCCCCTTGCTACCTCAATCCCTAAGAAGTACTTGAGGTCACCTAAGTCCTTCATCTCGAACTCAGAAGAAAGCTGTCTCTGTAGTCTATCAATCCCTATAGTATCATTACCAGTAATCACCATATCATCAACATAAATGATTAGGACTACTAGCTTTTCTTGCTTATGCTTGAGAAATAAGGTATGATCGGAATTATTCTGTCTGTAACCAATCTTTCGCATGAACTGTGAGAACCTCCCAAACTAGGCATGGGGTGACTGTTTGAGACCATACAATGACTTTCTTAATTTGCATATAAAATCACCAGTAAAAGTAGTTACATACCCAAGAAGAAGACTCATATACACGTCTTCGTCTAATTCTCCATGAAGAGAGCTCAAATTCCTTTCACGCTAACAGTATCAACGTCCTCTCGGCCTCGGAAATGACTGGCGCCAAGTAGTTATTGAGGAAATCATTCGAGCCGATTGTTACTGAGAAGAGAGCTCCTCTAAGTAGATTTAGAGCTGTAGGAGACCAATGCTTGAGATAATGTCTTGCCTGGTATTAGGGCTGGGCGTTTGGGCCCGAAGGACCGAAAGCCCAGCCCGAAAACCCGAAAAAAACTCGAAACGAGCCGAGTTCAACTTTTTAAAAGACCGGCCCGAAAAAAGCCCGGCCCGAAAATAGAAAATTCGGTCTGAGCTCGGGCCCTGTTTTTTTTGGGACCGAAAGCTCGGCCCGGCCCGATTGTTTAATATATATATTAAAAAAAAAAAAAAAAACCCTGTTACATCTTCTGATTCTTCTCCTCCTCGCCTCCTGCCCTCTTCGTGCGATTCGCCGTCCACCAACTCCCCGTCCCCGTCGCCGCCCCGTGTCCCCGACCACCGTCTCCCCGCCACTGTGCCCCTCTCCGTCTCTCTCTCTCTCTCTCTCTCTTCAGATCGCTGCATCGATGAGTGGGCTTAGTCTTCTTCGTCTCTCTCTCTTTTGATTGCTCCCCGTCTCCGCCCCTTGTCCCCGTCGTCGCCCCCGGCCGTCTCTCTCTCTTCACTCCGAAGTCCCGAGCTCCACCGCCTCCATCCCTCCACTCTTCCGGACCTCCACTCCTCTTGGCCGAATGTGAGTCACAATTCCTCCATACAGAAGATATAATGGTTCCAGAAGTCTTACCGTTAGACCCTGTCTTGTCTTCCTTTGAGCTTTGTTATTAAGTTTTGTTATGGATTATCAAGTCTTGTTTCTGATATTTATGCTTAATGATATGTTATGATACTTTTGAGAATTGATAGTTGTTTTGTGGCCTCAATTATTTGCATATCTATTAGCTTGTTCTGCTTTTTTATTATTCTCTTTAGGTGGTGGCTGTCGTATCTGATTACCCTGTTTTCGTTTACTAGGAAGAGTCAGTAGTAGTGGTCACTAGCTTAGGACTCTTCTTGTGTTTCGGTACCAAAAATGGGAGATTATAACAGTGCTTGTTACAGATTGTTGTGATTAATATTATGATGTCCTCTGAGTCTGCTTGTGGGAAATGAGTCTAATAAACCTTATTCCCACAGAGGCAATAATTCGAGTTCATTCTCCTATTTTACACTACACTTTGATCGAGACTTGGGAGGGTGTTTCTTTGAATTGAGTTGGCTCTTCATTTGATGCTCGAGTTATTGAATTGGTTACTGCCTTTTGAGATGATTTGGTTATACTGATTTTGGTTATATTGGTTATTATTGCCTTTTGAGATGATTTGGTTATACTGATTTTGGTTATATTGGTTATGCTTTGTGCTCCAAGTTGAACCTTGGTTCTTCTTTGTGTGTGGCTTTGGATTTGTTTAGACTTATATATAACATTTGGTCGAAACTGCAGGTCTGCTGGGCACTTGGGCAAGGGGCAGGGGGCAGTGGGCAGTAGTAACTTACTGACTTGTGAGGCAGTACCGCAGTGGGCAGGGGGCTGCTTGAGGAGTTGAGGGCTTGAGCACTTGAGCAAAAGTTCACTACTTCATTTGGCATTTTGGTTATCTTGATTCTTGAACTTGAATCAGTTTAAATGTTTAATAACTTGAAATTGAATTGTTGAAGTCTTTCATTCAAGAGTGAGGTGTTTGATTACTTTGATATTTGATAAATTGAAGATTTGGTGATTTGTATTATGTGTTGTTGAAGTGTTTGTAACTTGTATTATGTGTAAGAATGTTAAAAATGCATGAAATTTGGAGAATTGATGTTAGGGAATACACCAGGTACTAAAATTTAGCAAAAAAACTTGTTGGAAGTTGTATTGTATATCAGGTTTTTTTTTTGGCCCGAAAAAGCCCGAGGGCTCGGCTCGGCCTATCGGGCTCGGGCTCGGGTCGGTCCCTAACTTGGAAAAAGCCCGGCTCGGCTCGGACCGAGGGGGTCGGGTTTTGGGTCGGGCTTTGGGAATTTTGGGCTCGGCCCGGCCCGCGCCCAGCCCTACCTGGTATTCGCAAAGTTATCTATCTGTGCATCCAAGTTTATTCTACCAACCTACCAAATAGTACATGTGATTTATATATCATTAGCTTACTGCATACGTCTAATAAGTGCAAATAAATTGAAATTGAAAAGTAGTTTAGAATCCTTACAAATACTTTTCCTGTTTCATTAAAAATTCCACCTCCACCTAATGCATAGTTGACACCCCTCAGAACTACTGGTCCAGTTGTTGTGGGAGCCAAGTAAGGAGGAGTGAAACCCTTAAACCCCAGAGTCTCACCTGTTGATTAGAATGTGTCAAAAGAATGATCAATAGAGATTAAAGATGAGTTGAATCTAAGACTTGAACTTGTCACTTGCCTACTATGTCAATGATAGTTCTTCCATTTGTGTATCTACCCGTAGGCATTCCAAAATCGATTCCATTGGGAAGATAATTAGCCTTGGAGAGTGAGGGAATGTAGTTGTTGTTTCCCGCTTCAACTAGAGAATCCCCAAACACAAAATTAGCAGGAGTTTCATTTGCTGAACACATACTCCACATTACAATCAAAATAATGGCAAGAATGAATTTTCCATCTGAATATAGGCCACCCATTTGAAAGATCTTGTAAAAGGGTTGCTTAGATTTCTCAAAATTATGACTATTCTTCAGATGAAGATGGAAAGGAGCAGCCCTGCCTGTTTATGTAGATAAACATATACAATCATTTCAAGCTTAATCACACACACACACACATATATATATATATATATATATTGGTTTATTTATTACCTTAAAGCTTAAGCTACCTTGAGTAGCACACAATTTTATCTTGCAGTTGCAGACTTGCAGGCATTACTTTAGGGGGTGTATTCAATTAAGATTTTATAGGATTTTTTTGTATTTCAAAAGTCCATAGGTATTTAATTTAGATTTTAAAAAGTTTTTACAAATCTGTTGGTATTCAATCCGGATTAAAAATTATCCATCAAATTCCTATGGTATTCAAAAGTTTGTAGACTTTTAAAGACTCTATTATCTCATCGATTTTGTAGGATTTTTTAGTGTTTACTATAAATACTAAACCCCTAAAGAAATCTTGCCAGACTACCAGAGATTTTGACGTATTCTATTTTTTCACTTCGAAGATGAGACGCAAGAGGAGAAGACGAACTGAGCTTGACGGACTTCTCCACCGCTCGCCGAGCCCAAAACCGAACCCTCCCGGTCACAAATTCGGGTCCCATTTCGACGAATTGGGATGGTTTCTAGGGTATCGTTGGGACCCAGTTCGAGTTGTTAATGAATTTGATCGAATATTCCGACGAGTGTGAGTGAATTCGACGTGGTTTTGGTTTGGGATTAGTGAAAGGGCTGGGTGGCGACGAACTGGGTGGCGTTTTGGAAGCTGAAGGAGGAAGAGAAGGAGGGAATGACAATAATTAAAGGAAAAGAAGCTATCGGATTGAGAATCATCAACATGTTTGTGGCGATGGCTTTGTGGCTTGGAGCTATTCATTTCAACGTGGCTTTGATTCTCCTCACCGTTTGCTTCCTTCCTATTTCCAAGGCCATATTGTAAGTACTGTTTTCCCAATTCTCCATTTTTGTTGTGAAGTACTTTGCATTATTTGGGTTCTTATTGTTTTTCTTGTTCTGCTGGAAATCTTGTATTTCAGGGTATTTGGGTTGCTTGTGCTGTTTATGATAGTCCCAGTTGATGATAAGAGCAAGATAGGAAGAAGAGTGGCCAGGTAAGGGGTACCCTTTTCTGTTTGGAATCTAAGAGTGAAACATATAAGCTTATGTGATTAAGCTTCAGATTTGTTGGGTTGGATTGTGTTTTGTAGGTACATATGTAAGTATGCATGTGGTTATTTCCCAGTGACTTTGTATGTAGAGGAAAAGCACAAGTTTAATCCCAATTGCGCTTATGGTATACACCCTCATCTTTATTAGTGAATTATGCCATTACAGGTTGTTATGATGTCAAAAGAGTAACTACTTGGATGTCTCTTGTTTATGTAGTCTTTGGTTATGAACCACATTCAGTTTTACCAATTGGTGTTGTTGCACTTGCTGACATGACTGGGTTCTTGGGTCTCCCTAAGATGAAGGTCCTTGCAAGTACTGCTGCAAGTCTTCTTCTTTGTTGACTCGAACCTTTATTCACTCTAGTTAGGCTGTATAGTTTTCTCATTCTGTGTGGGAAATTATGTTTAGGTGTTCTACACACCATTCCTAAGACATATATGGACATGGTTGGGTCTCACACCAGCCACAAAGAGTAATTTTATCTCCAACTTGGCTGCTGGTTATAGTTGTGTCATTGTGCCTGGTGGAGTGCAGGAGACATTTCTTATGGAGCACGGCAAAGAGGTAGACACTTTAAGTTCTTCTTTATGGCTCTTTTTTAATTGTATTTAGTTATCTGTTGCTATATCTAGATGTAGAGCATCATTGTATTCAGTATTCACAACAAGTTCATCAATATGTCAAGCAGCTAGGGAAGCATAAGGTCAATATTATACGTTCCCTGATTTAACTAAAAGGCCTGTGACACATATCTGTTCTGAATTCTTAGTTGTAATTCCAGTACTAATTGCTTGCATACTTTGCAGAAAGTATTCCTTAAGAAGAGAACAGGATTTGTTCGTATTTCCGTGGAGAATGGGTATCCCCTAGTTCCAGTTTTCTGCTTTGGTCAGGTACCACCTTCTTATTATCCAGTTTCTAGTAATTAGATTTTATTCTTGCTGCAGTTTTTATAGCTGTTTTGCATTTCTGCCTTTTGTTAATATTTTTGGATTCTAATTTGGATATTTTTAATATTTGAAGAATTGGGAAATTTGGGGTGTTGAAGTCACTATGGGTTCCTGTTGCAGGTGGAGGTTGAGTTTATGGTGGCTACAACGTCAGTAATATCTATGAGAAGGAAATGATAAATTGTTCTGCTGAATTTGGATTATCGAAGTATTGTTGGTGGGTGGAGCCTTTGTCTCATAATTTTGACTCATAATTTTATTTTTGTATATTGTTTGTGTGTTTGATAGTGTTAATTTATTTATTTATTGTTATGATAATAATCTATAGACTTTATAAGTCTACATAATCATAGACAAATAAATCCAATAGAATCTGCTCAACTCTATATAGAATTAAAACATTCTATGGAATTAACAAACTTCATGGATTATAAAAAGTCAGTCAGAATCTTTTAAAATCTGGATTGAATACACCCCCCTTAGCCTGTTACAATTAATCAGAATCAGAAACCGACCTATAATCTCATCGACTATATGAACTTACGACCTATACTCTCATCAATAAGAAAAAATGACTTCAAGGAAGGTCATGACCGACTAGACGTCAAGCTCACATTCGCAGCGGCAGCTGCAAATTCCACAAATCAAATGCGTCTGTATTCTATATAAGTTGCAGATTGGCTCTTGCCGCAGCAAGATATAGGTCCATTGCTTCATTATTGGCGTGGTCACACATTTTGAGGTTCTGAAATGTGCTTCTGACATTATCTTCTACCTCAGCAATTAGTGTTCGTGATTGTCATACAGAGGGACACAACACCAATCGAGATGTTTTGGGTTGGGCTTCAGCAACAAACTGGACACATAGGCGATCTAGTCCAACTCTGTGGCTTTGTGTCCAACTTGTTGCTATTGTTGATGAGTGGGGGTGTATACGAGGGTCTCACTCTATTTTTATCTTTTATTTTTCTAAATTTTCATTTAGGTCTTTAGTTATTGAATAATTGAGGATTGGAGTCGTCCTCATTGGCAGTAATCTGATCTGACCAATTTTGGCTTTGACACCATAATTGAAGATTTTTGCTATTGTTGGAATAGGCTCGACCTCATATGGTCGACAACTGCACATATGATTTTATATCTATTTTTTATTTTTGTAGGAGAATGAGTAATTTTATTGGCATTAGTTATTGAATAATTGAGGATTGGAGTCGTCCTCATTGGCAGTAATCTGATCTTGCCAATTTTGGCTTTGACACCATAATTGAAGATTTTTGCTATTGTTGGAATAGGCTCGACCTCATATGGTCGACAACTCGACATATGATTTTATATCTTTTTTTTTTAGGGGAATGAATAACTTTATTGGCATAAGTCATACGACTAAATTGTGTATGGTCAAGCAGGAGTCGAAACTCCACTACAAACAAAAAAGTTATAAAGAAAAAAACAACGAAACGAAGGTTCGAATGAAGCAAAAAAAAAGTCAAAACAAGCGGACAAAAAACTAAGAAAGCAAGTAACCATCGTGATAGAAGAGAGAACTCCACCAAAACCATTAGGTCTAAGACCACACGGTGTACCTTTCAGGAAGAGGTAGAGCTGTCCTCCCTCCGCTCATGATGGGGTCCTCGTGCAAAGCTGCATCACCTTACACTGCATCGGTCCCGTTGCCAGCCTCCGAGACCGAGCCCGAGTCCATCAGACCCCCACCTGCAGAATCATCTTTAGGACTATCCGGCATCCCTGCAGTCTCGGATGGAGACTCCATCGAGTCAAAGTTCATATGTATTGCCCTCTTCTTATTCTTGCTCCCCCTAGGACGTCCCCGTTTCTTCGAGGATTTGCGGGTAAGGCCAATAACCCATCATTCCCCACCATGAACCCTATATCACCCGGTCCCAACTCCAAATGTATGATTTCCAAGCATTATTTGGTGCGCTTGTCCTGAACTGAATCATCCTCGTCCCGAGCCAGGCGGACTCCGACCACTTTTGAGGGAGAGGAGAATTCTGGTACTGCATGGATCTGTACCTAGCGTTTCTTTTTCGGAAATAACCCCGAAAGAGATGAAAATGAAGGAGAGAAGGAGATAGTCATACCTGGGGCTGAGTTTGCCCTAAAAATCATCCCCGGTTGCACAACACTTTGAATAGGCGACGCTGCTTCCTCCTGCGAGCCCTCAGTAGGGCAAGCCTGCCCTCCATGGTCAATCTGGCAGTAGGTGCGATAGCGGCCCAGAAGTCTCTCATACTTGAACTCCACCGTGATAACGTCGAAGGGAGAAACCCTAAGCCAACATTATAGCTTCACCGGGGCATTGATCGGGAGGATTAGGTGAACCCTAGCAATACCGCGACCCAGGACTGCATGGTCGATCTGGAGAACCGAGCTAATCGTCTCTCCAACAAGACGAACAGTGGTCACCGAAAGGAGTGCCGGCGGAAGTCCTAAAATGACCACCCAAATCCATATGTAATTGAGCGGAACCTTTATGATGTCGGAAAAACCATCATAATCATTGAGAATCACCATCGCCCTTTGGATGCACCACGGACCACCCTTCTTGATCCTCGACATATCACGTTCGTTATTAAACATGAAGAGATACCTGGCTCCCCGTGCTGCGACTTCCACCAAAGCCGAAGTCTTTCACATGGACCGCACAATGCTGCGGAAAGAGTCAAAAGCCATAACTTTGCTGGTATTGAGACGACCAACCAGAAAGAAACGGGAAACAACGTACCCGTTTTCCGAGCTCCGAAGATCTCCCAGGTCCACCGGCTCCTCTTCGGTACCAAGAGAGAGCTTGAAAGCCAGACGTGCAGTCATGGAGGCTAACGACGCCGTCATTGCCGCCATATGAGTCGCACCAAACAGTTAATTTCAAAACTTTAACCCTAACTCTAGGTTGAGAGAGAGAGAGAAGAAGAAGATGCAATATTGTCTTTCAATTTGTATAAGTCATATGATTTTATATCTATTAAAATCATGTAATGCATGCTTATATATGTGCATGTAAGTTTGTTTTTTGTTTTTTTTTTTTAAGAATTATACATATTTATATCAGTTGTGTTTTTAAAGACAAATAATATATAAATATCTGGATTAAGTGTCAATTACCACGTGAAACCAGTCACAATCTAACTAACAGTAAATAAATGCCTTATCTAAGATTTTCCACCTTGAATACCCGCAAGCATCCGGCACTCGGGCCTCTCTGACTCTTTGGAGGTCGTTGACACTTTCACCGCCACATCATATGAGTCCCCCATGACCCCAACATTAAACAACCTACCAATAAGAACTTCAAAATATTAAAACTCAAATTTGAGCAATGGTTCACTCAAATAAGTGTCTTATCATCCCTGTTATCTCTGTCAAACTCTAGTTGGCAAGGAATGCGATATTAAGTGCCTCCATGACTTTCTACGCTGTTCTATATTTCAATACTTTATATGTTGTTTTTTTAGCCGTTAATAAAAATAGACTAGCACCCTAGAAAAACCCAGCTATATTCAAAGTGTTAATGCATAGTCCCACCGCCTGATATAGAGTAGAAGCTTTAGAGAGGAAAGGAAAGAAAAACATGCATGTAGGGTTTAATATGGATTTGGAACCATGACTGAACGTAATTATACCGGCCGGGGTTGGGGTCGGGGTTGGTGTTGGGTTTGTGCTGTACTTCAGAGCCATGTCGCTATCTTTGGCAGTAGGCTCATGAATTGCTCTCGATCTCGATCATGATCATTTCAAGTGTATCTGTTCTCATTTCAGCTCAAGTACAAAGTTAACTAGCTAGCTAGAGACGTACATCAGTAAATGCTAACTATAAGCTTCAGTAAAATTTAGTAACTGTTATTTATGATATCTAACTCGATCTTCAAGCACCCTGCTCTAGCTAACTACGTCTCACTCTATATTGTATTGCAAGTCTTTCTAACAACGCCTTGATCCCCAGTCAGAACGCGAGCGCTAGAGAGCTTGACGAAGGCAGAGGAAAATGCTTGAAAGAAATAGTCCTCGCTATCCGCAAATTGTCGAACCACTGGAGCTGTGCGCGGGTCCATGACCATTTCAGCATCAACTTGAAGCACCCCGTGGCCTCCGAATGCATTATTGTAGTAATGGTTATCGAAAGTAGTTGCAGTAGGATCATTGAGAACGAAGGTTGAGTTTGATGCTAAAGATCCTTGAGGACAGTTCAGCCTTAAAAATGCTTCAAACCCAGGTGTGATCGCGCCTTTTATTTGCCCGTTTTCGGCTTCGTTTAGGCGATTCAGGACATTCGAACAGTGTGTCACTCCTAGTGTGTGCGCACCTGAAAAAAGATGAAGTTAAAAGCCCCATAATTTGGTAACATATATGCACATTAGGGGTGACGTTTTCAAGCTTGTTAGATATTTAGCAGTGAGAACAGATAATAAAGTTTGTGCATTTGAATTCATTGATGAGTACCCAAAATGGCGACTGATTCTGCGATTGTCATCCCAAACTCTGAGAACAGTTGAAGCGTGCCACCAACGCCAATATTCACTACCGGAAGTGAAGAATCTGCAAGCTTAGAGCTTGGAGCAATAATGGAGTCTCTTCTTCCCAAAGGAACCTTAATGTTTGGCCCTCCTGACAAAGCCACCGCCTCCCGTGCCGCCAATACAAGAATGTCAGCACAAGAAACCTGCTGAGGACATTCTGCTTCAATCATTGTTTTCAGAATTCCGATCGTCTCCCTCTTTCTGACACCAAAGTTCCTCCCCGAAGCCATCTCAGAAGACGCATATCCCTCACCAGAATCCACAAGAATCGAAGCATCGCAGCCCTGTAAGTAACACACAAGATGTCAATATCAAGCATTGTACTTTGAGAAAACAACAAAACTAGGACTTGGTAACTAAGCTCGATCAAATTTATGCTTGTAGCTCAAGTAATTGAACACAGTGAGACCTGAACTTGGCAATCATGGAACATAAGCCTCAACAAAGCTGCCGGAGTAGTCGGATCACAGAGAAAAATTGGTCCGAGGGCAGCTCGAACAATATGCTCAGCTTGTGGACATGAGGCGTCATAGAAATTATAAGAAAGCCCTTCTCCTCTACCCCCAATGGTGATAAATATCAGAAGATATATACCTGCCACTATAGCTCTGGGATTATCCATACTACTATATCTGCTTGTTCTGAGTTAATGCCGAGGTGAGCTCAACCAATGCAGATATATATAATTGAACACTGACCGTATACACTCTTTGCCTTTAGTGGGACTGGGAGCTAGGGGCCGGTCGATTTGCGTATATTGATTAAATGCAATCTTACGTACGATGTCTTCTGCTAACTACTAATGCCGGCCTCATCGATCACTAACTAAAACCAGCTGTACGTGAGATTTAGATAAAATGAATTATTGGAACAAATTTAGATGGTTACAATTAGGAACGAGGGCGTGCAAAACATGCATGCATGGATAATTTTTCTGTCATATATAATTGTGCTTGCCATGAAAAATAAGTAATTGCCTCTTTTCGTTAATGAGTTCATTCCTTCTATACTTCAATAGTGTATCATTTAGTAACCAACAAAATTTCAGAGCTAGTTCCAGTTACATATTGTCACTAATTAATAATGATGTCAATGTGGAAATGCTCGAATCACCGAAAGTTTGCACACTATCTATATCTTGGAGCTAACTCGATCTAACAATGTCCTCACTAATATTTCTATGTCACTATAACGTTCCATCTCCGGCCACCCTCCTTTGCGTGTAGTCCTAATTTACTTGGACATAAAGATGAGATTATCCAAAACACTGATCAATAATCTCATGCTGCATGTTCAAACCAAATAACGTGCTCTATTTGCATATTAGTATATATAAGAGGTAATATCGATCGCCTGTTCTAAAAATATTAGCAGAGAATGTAACAGTAAAACAACTAAGATGACATCAATTAAGATTCTTTTGGAGTAGTCTTCAGTGCACGGTATGTTCATACACGATCTAATGAGAATGTGTAAAATTTATGACTTTAAAACAGATGCATGCTGGTCTAAATATATAAATAACTAAGATGATCATCATATATTATGCCGTGCATACAAGTATTTGTGTTGATAGAAATCGTTTCCTACACAAACTATTGATTTTTTCTTCTGGTATATGATCGATGCAGATCTTGTGAGCTTATAGACGTCGGTCTAAAAACATGTACGTGTATAATAATAATTGAATAGTAAAGCTGCGGTGGACTTACAGATCCAACTACTAAGCACCGGAATTTCTCAGCAACACAAAATACAAGTATATACATGTGATCTTAATTGGCAGAAAAAGAAGTATCAGTGACGTTATTAAACATCCTGGGTATCTTTGGTTGAAAATACCAGAAGATATCGATACGACTACCTTAGAGCTGTGAAGATCACATGCAACATTAATTTATGATCTGGATTGGTCTATATGGGAAACTGGCAACTTGGGTTGATGGCTCCTACATAATTGAACCAAATTTGATTACTATAGCAGCAATGTCAAAATCAATATATGTAGCAACTGTCGACGAATCCTATCCTCTCCCCAGTTTTTAGGTTCTGAGAATTGAACTTTTGAAGGGGATTGAGGTTTCATTACTCCCTGACTATGATGATTTCTATGTTTAACTTTTTTGATGAAACACAAAATGACAAGGTATCAACTACCCAGAAAGGTGAAATCAAATGCTTGCTACATTTATATGGTTTGATTTCGTGGGGTGAAAATGACTTGTAACAACCGAAGTAATGAGGGTGGCATGCATCATTCACAGGATGGATCTAAAACAATGCCCATGAATAAATATATGGGAGTCCAAGTTTTATCAGCAAGAACATCATGAACGTACGATTACATATCATTAGTGCAGACGTACTTTCATGGATTTGAGAAGCTAGTTTCTGTTGGATATCCATGTCACTGCATTTCCAAGGACTTTAATTCATCAACACACTGATATGTAGTATTTCTCATCAGGAATAAAAAAAAAAAAAAACTGGGGACTGATATATAGTAGCTAGCCTTTTCACCAAATACTGTTGTAATATATATATATATATATACAGAAGTTTTCAGGTGCGGACGTCCGCACCGTGCGGATGCCGCATATCCGGCCACCGGTGAGGCGGCGCCGGCGTATCCGGCCGGTGGGCTTTGCTCGCCCCGGCCCGGGCTCCATCGCCGGCCGGCAGCGGCCGGAAATCCAGAAATTGCAGAAAAATGACGGGGTACTGTTCATTTTTCTGGTTTTTCTGGATTTCCGGCCGGCTGCCGGCCGGCAATGGAGCCCGGGCCGGCACAGACGGGGTCGCCGGCCACCGGCGAGCAAAACCCACCGGCCGGATACGCCGGCGCCGCTTCAGAGGTGGCCGGAAACGCCGCATCCGCACCGTGAACAGTGCGTGCGGACGTCCGTAGCCGAAAAACACTATATATATATATATATATATATATATATATATGAGTATGACAGGCCTTAACATTGCCTACGTTTAATATTAATGCATGAATGCAAAAGCAGTTGGTCGATCTATAAATATATTACAATATAAATTCGTCTTATGAGTATTAGATTATGATGTAAAATGGGCAAAGGCCTGGGGAGGTTGGGTCTAAACGGCAAAGATGACCGATGGCCCAAATTAAGCAGCCTGACTTGTCCAACGTGGGTCAAGACTGTCAGCACTAGCTCGCTCTACTTAAATTTACAGAAAGAAAAAAACTATACTTGACTGAGTTTTAAAGTCTCGTCTTTTCGTAGTTCTCTATACTAAACTGTAAATGGAATTATGGAAACAACGACAAATTATCAAAATATTTTGTTTTTCAAATAGGTTATGGGACTCGAGCTTCCGGTTAGCTAGTAAATTAGTCGATGAGCTTGAGGCGAAGCTTGCAATAGAGGGGACTGATCCCTCATTAGTATGGCTGCATAGTGGCTAATGTTAGTAGCCATTGCATCTTTGAATGTTATCAGTGTGCATTGGGACAAAGAGGACTAATTTGTGTGAAATGGGGACAGTTCAAGTAGTGTTGAAGGGACACCTAAATATCTCGCCCAATGTAATTGTCAAATTATTCTCTAGCGCTCCACAATGACGACGCAGTGGTACCGTCCCTGCCTAAAGCCAACATCAGCCCCAAAGAAAGAACTAGAACACAACCAAATTTGTCATTTGGACGCCGAGCAACTGCAAATCCCAAGCCAGAGGACCTTAGCTGACAGCCTCACATACGATCGATGACGAGGGAAGCCCTACGTCCACACGGAGTGCCGCTGGACGAGCAGATCTCGGTTGAAACTCTCCAAAATTGTGCGACATATTGACTTAATTGCATTAAACAAGTGTTTTAATTTCCCAATTGCCATTTAATTGATATATGGTGCATGTTTGAACAACCTAATTTATTAGTTAATTTTGTAATTTTTGTAATTTTTTTTTTCCTGACATCATTCATAAGATTAGAGTCGTTATTTGATTTGATGAATTGAAATTACGCGGTATGATAATATTTCAAAATTTCAGTTCTCATAACTGTTTCTGCCTAAACCCGGGGGCCTGGTAGATACACGATGAATCCAACTTGATCTCCTGCAATCCTGCTTACCAAGGGGAATACCGGGCGGGCCGGTCTTCTCCTCTCCGATGCCTAAGTTAGTATAGTTGGAATATATATAACCAAGACACGTATGTAAGCGGGGAGAGATGTGGGACTGGTTCCCTTCTGTTTGTACATTCTGGTGCCCTCTTTGGCAGGCTGGCGCCCCCGGCCCCAGGGTCCCTGGAGGCAGGATAGAGTGCTGGACCCCGAGGCCGGGTGCTGGTGATCCGGTCCCGGGCCTTGGGCCGGGCCCTGGTGCGCTTGCTGCGGGTCTGTGGGCCTGCTGTAGCCTCTCTGCGGCTACTGTCAACAAGTCCCCCAAGTTCCCAGTCAAGTGCAATCTTGAATGAGGACTTAAATCTGTCTTGCTCTTGTCCCGCAGACCCGCAGGGTTACCAACCTACCGGTGCCCAGTCCCCCAAGTCCGCATTAAAGATTGGGCGTGACCGAGGTGAGTACCTGTTACCGATGGGAAGCAATAGTTTATAAGTACGTTTGTAATATAAGTAGTACTGTGCTCAGGTGTTGTGGTGCTATGAGCATGGAGTGGGGTGGAACCCGGAGAGTGTATGAGATGATGCCATGATGCCATGTAATAGATGTGTGCATGGAATGATAATGGGACGTTGAAATCCGCCATGCAAGAGATTTGTGCATGGGATGATAATGAGGCGTTGAAATCCGCCATGCAAGAGATGTGCATGGAATTTCGGCCGGGCACTCTGCCCTATCGGTACGAGGCGGAGCTTCACTGGGTCACAACTGGGCGATCTGCCAAATCGAAACGGAGCGGAGTTCACTGAGCCTCTACCGGGCGATCTGCCAAAGCGGAGTTCACTGAGCCTCTACCGGGCGATCTGCCAAAGCGGAACGGAGTGAAGTTCATGGGACCTCGACCGGGCGTTCTGCCATATCGAGACGAGGTGGAGCAAAGGACCTCAACCGGGCGTTCTGCCATATCGAGACGAGTCCCATATTGCTAGGCTGCGGGGAGATTACCCCGGTGTTGCGGGCTGTTTAAAGCACCGGTGAACACTTGCTAGTTCTTCTCAGCTTGTGTTGAATAAGCGTTGAGGTAAGGGGGGTGGCGTTGAGGTGACAAGGCTCGCCGTGCAGCCCCACGTTGATCGCGGTTCAATGCGATGCAGGGTTTTTATCCTGCTGGATAAGAGTACATGGGTTAGATGTAAACTCACCCGGGTGTATAAAGCCCATGCCGGTCGAATGTTCTCATGACCGGGGTCAAGCCATGGTACTGGGCGGAACTCGACCGGGCGTCCTGCCATATCGAGACGAGTCCCCCAGTGAAATGCCATGGGGCCGGGTGGATCCTGTTCCCGGTAGGGGGGTGGCGTTGAGGTGACAAGGCTCGCCGTGCAGCCCCCGTTTGCCGCAGCTGGTGCGATGCAGAGTTTTTATCCTACTGGACAAGCGTACATGGGTTAGATGTAAACTCACCCGGGTGTATAAAGCCCTATGCCGGTCGAATGTTCTCATGACCGTGGTCAAGCCATGGTACTGGGCGGAACTCGACCGGGCGTCCTGCCATATCGAGACGAGTCCTCCAGTGAAATGCCATGGGCCCGGGTGGATCCTGTTCCCGGAATATACTCTCGAGCCGGTTGGATGCGTCGTAACCGGTGGGCGGATCTCGACCGGGCGTTCTGCCATATCGAGACGAGTCCCCAGTGAAATGTAGCTGGGTGGACCTCGACCGGGCGACATGCCATATCGATACGAGGTCTCCAGTAGGATGGCGTGCAGCGGTTGAATGATACCTAACCGTGAACTGCTACGGACCGAGCGGATCTCGACCGGGGCGACATGCCATATCGAGACGAGTCTCCGGTGATATGCAACGAAGATGGTGCTGGGCAGATGGCTCATACCCGGATAGATGCTCTCGAAGCGGTTGATCTCGAAGCGGTTGGACGATCACCATCGGTGAGAGGTCTTCGAGATATACAACGAAGAAGCCATGCAGCGGTTGAATGATCATAACTGCGAACTGCCATGGTGCCGGGCGGACCTCGTACCCGGATAGATGCTCTCGAAGCGGTTGGAAAATCATAACCGGTGAGAGGTCTTCGAGATATACAACGAAGAAGCCATGCAGCGGGTTGAATGATCATAACCGCGAACTGCCATGGTGTCGGGCGGACATCGTACCCGGATAGATGCTCTCGAAGCGGTTGGATGATCACCACCGGTGAGAGGTCTTCGAGATATGCAGCGAAGAAGCCATGCAGCCGGTTGAATGATCATAACGCGAACTGCCATGGTGCCGGGCGGACCTCGACCGGGCGTCCTGCCATATCGAGACGGGTCCCATATTGCTCATACCCGGATAGATGCTCTCGAGGCGGTTGGATGATCACTACCGGTGAGAGGTCTTCAAGCCGGTTGAGAATCATGACCGGTTAACTTGCAGCAAAGATGGCGTGCAACCGTGGAATCTGGGGAACTGTGGGAGGGCCTGACTCCTCGGTTCCCGCTCCTACCTTCCTGTCGCCAGCGTGTGGGACAAGTGGCTGACATGCATTTAAGGAGGAAGTCCATCAGTCCCGTCAGTTATGATGGCAATGGGGCAGTTTACCAATGCTGGGGACGTGCCAGCAGGGGGCGGTCTTGAGATGAAGGGCCTGGATTCGCAAGAGTTAGAGTTGCTCTGATTACTTGTTTTGGAGGGATTCAATTGCCTAGGGCACCGGTCCCCCTATAAAAAGGCCTCTTCTGCTCTTCTTTCTGCTGTTGCTTCTTGCTTTGGAGAAACTAAGAGAAAGAGAGAATCCGGCGAAAACTCTGAGCCCTTTTGCCCCACGAGATCCGTTTTCTCGAGCGCTCCCTACTCTCTTCCTACCATTGCTCGCTGCTTTCGCAGGGCGGATTGTCCTCGGTTGAGCATACTAATCGGTAAGTTTGTTGATTTCTTTGCCCCGGTGTTGTTCTTGTTTTGGTTTTGTTGCTTTTGCGGCGGGGGGGGGGGGGGGGGGGGGAGGGATCTCTGTCGCTGACTGAACTGCTCTGCGGCAAAACTTGGGGAGAGGCTGTAGAAGGCGCTGTTTGTAGCTGTTGCTGACGAGCGCTAGGGTTTTGTTTTCTTCCCCTAGGTTAAGATGTCTTCTTCAGGTTCTGACCGGGCTTCCAAATCGGCTGCCAGGGGTCCCCTTGTGGATGATGCGGAGAGGCTGGAGGACTGGCTTGGTTCGGAATCCCCGGAGACCGAAGTCGCTGACTGCTCCGGGAGCAGGGCTTCGTCTCCGTCCTCGTCTTCGTCTTCCGGGGCTGAATCCTCGGAGACTAAAATACCGCACGGGGTGCGCCTTGCAGATGCTCCGCCCGTGAGCTACACCATTGGCAGAGGGAAGGATGCTGTGGTGTGCGATGAACCGGAGGGTAGCATGACACCTGGAGAGATTGCAGCGTTCCGGGGAAAACGTGGGGTATCCGGATGAGGTTCTGTTGCTGCCCCTGAATCCTGGAGAGTCAGCCTGCAACCCGAGGCAGGTTGGGTTGCCGTGCATCAGGACCAGTTCGGCATGGACTCTCGGCTCCCGCTGCCAAATTTCGTGCAGTATATGCTTAGTGCGCTGCAAGTGTCGCCCGCGCAGCTTCCTGGGCTCCAGTGGAGGCGATTATTGAGCCTTGGCTGCCTATATGATTTGTCCGGAATGAGTATGCCAACGGTAAACGAATTCCGGTCCTTGTATAGGTTGTCCTACTCAAGGGAAGCAAGGGTCCCGGGGTTGCCTGTCCTTCAACGCCCGGAAACCTCCACCGATCGTCACAAAATATGCCTACATGGGTAGACAACAGTTGGAGGAAGAAGGTGGTGATGGTGGGCGGGAGGTGGCAGGCGAGGAGTAAAATGTACCGGGTTCCTGGCGCCTTCCAACCCCTTGGCGACCAGTCATTCGAGCTATCCGATCTGGAGCATGAGAGGATCTCGACCATACTCGGATGTTGGGACGATCTGGAACGGAGTTCTTTCAACTTTATCCGGCGAGAAGTGCTGGAGTACTGCCAACTCGGGCGGGGTCCCGGTGCGTAGGAAGCCCTTTAGCTATGATACTTTGTGCTAGCTCTGGCAAAATGCTAACTGTTCGCTTTCCTTGCAGGTGCATCTTCCCGGGCGGTCATCAAGCCCGAAACCACTCTCTCAATGGACGGGGAAGACCTCCTTAACAAGCTGAAGGAGAAAGGCGAGACCGTCTCGCGGACGTCGGTGGACGAGGAGTCCGGCCGGCTCACGACTCATCCGGAGCCGAGGGCCATGGATGTTGATGACGGCGCCTACATCCTGAAACGGGTGAAGACCCATCATGCTGCGGTCCTTGCGGTGCCTGGAAAGGGCAAGAGTACCGGGGGGCCAATGAGGATTCCTGGTGGAGTGAACAAGATCCCCAACCGGCCGGTGTCTGTGCCGCACGTGGCTCGTGTCGCCCGGGTAAGCGCACAATCTTCTTCTCCGGAAGGCCGGGGAGAGAAACGGAAAGGCGGGGACATTCCTTCCTCCGCGCTGGTGACGCTTACCGGTGGGTCGGCACGGGAGAACCTAGCCAAACGGTTCAGGATAACTAGCGGTGCGCAAACTAACGCTTCCGGGGAGAAGGCCGCTGCTGCTGTCCGGCAGAGTAGTCCCGTGCCTGCGGAGGCACCGAGGGGAAGCCCGGATAGTGCACTCGTCCGGCAAGTGGCGGCGGACTTGGCCGGCCTTGGTCTGGACAGACCTAGGGTTGCAGGAGCCCTGGCGGGTGGGAACCGGTCAAAATACAAGGAATCCGTCCTCCGGGTAAGCACTAACTGGTACCACTACACTGCCTGTAGCTTGTTTTCTTTTGCTGCTTGACTAACTGCCTTTGTTGTTGCGCAGCTGCTGTACAGTCTGTACCAACCGGACGCGAGCGAGGAACTGTCGGAGCTGAAGAGACAGATAGCTGCTCTATCGGAGGCCCGACAGCGCCTGGAGGTGGAGAAGTCCCGCTCGGACCGGGAGAAGGCCAGATCGGAGGAGAGGGTCAAGAAGCTGGAGGAGCAGAATCGGAGCCTGGAGAAGGAGAGGGCCGAACTGGAAGCCAAGGTGGACGAGCTCCAAGCGGGAGCTGCCGCTCTGCGTGCCGCCTCTGCTGCTGCGACCGGGGAAGATGACCCGGAACTCTACGAGCGGGTCGTTCTCAAATACCGCGAGAGCGATCAGTTCCTGGAGTTTCTGGTGAAGGCCAGGGAAGAGGGCATCTCGGATGCGTACACGGAATGGGTGGGGAAGGGATGGTTAGACACTTCCCTGATGCCGATTGCTGCTGAAGGAGATATCCATGAGCAGTCGGACATCCATCAGGAGGCGGTGGAGGGGCAGCCGGAAGAAGCGATTCGCTCGGACTTGGATTCTTCTACCAACGGTGCCGAGTCTCCCCGAGCCAGAGTCAACGCCGGAACTGAGGTCAACGATGAGGGTACCGCAGGAGAGGCTGGCGGATTGCCTGCTGAAGGCGGAGTCGTGGCTCCTTAGGATTTTCCTTGCTCTTCTCCTTGTAATCTTTCCGGAACGGTTACTGCTTGTATACTTGCTTGATTATGAATATACTTGAACTGGCAGAGCCGGTGAAATTTTTTCAAAAGTAGTTTGCATATATTTGTTTTTACAACGGTTTAACCGCGAACTATGCCAAACTAACCGCTCGGAGTTAGCGGGTTTACCAGGCTTGGTCACGTTCCCGGTCGGGGTCTGTTCTTCTTTCCCCTACGTACCGCTGGAGCTGGCCGTTATCGATCAAACCCTGCACCGCTGTCTTGAGAGCGCAGCACTGATTCGTTCGATGAGTAGCCTCATCATGATAAGAGCAGTACTTGCCCGTCTGCGCCGTTGTAAGTTTCCCCTTCGGGTACTTTCTCTTGGGCGGTGGAGGAATGACGCTCCCGTTCTCAAGTAAAATATCCTCGTAGGAAGTGGTGAGAGCGGTGAAGACTTCTTGACCGGCTGGTGGTGCTAGCATAATTGCCAGGGGGCGCTCTTGGCGGTACGGTGCCGGCTTGTGCTCGTTCTGGGGTTTATCAGAATAGGGCCTCTGCTGCCGCTGTGGCCAGTTTCTGTTGTTGGCGTTCCGGCTGGGTCGAGCGGTGCGGTTCTCGGTCCGCTGACTGGGCTTGGCCTCTTGGCTGGGCGGAAGGTTCTCTTCCCGGGGATGGTCTTCCTGCTGCTCATCCCGCTTCCTCTTCAGTAGGTGGTGCCCATAGGTCTCATGATCGGCCTGAGCATGCCGGATGGCCATAGCCATCAACTCGTCATACCCCTGCGAGAGTTCTACCCGGACGGCGTAGGAAAACTTACCCGCTCGGAGCCCCTGCTTAAACGCCATCTCGGCGATGCCTTTGTCCAGGTTCCGAACCCCGGCCGTGGCCGTCTGCCAGCGGTTGACAAAGGTTCTCAGCTCCTCTCCGGGGGCTTGTATGCAATTGAAGAGGATGGTCGACGTCCGGGCTCCCTCGACTCGGAGAATGAAGCGGCCTACGAACTGGTAGGCTAACTGCTCGAACGCCTCGATCGAGTTCGTTGGAAGCTCGTAGAACCAGCTGAGCGCTTCTCCAGACAAAGTCTCCTGGAAGATGTTGCAGCAGACTGCATCGGAGTATCCCTTGGCGCAGGTTTGGGACCGAAAACTGTCCAGGTGCTGATACGGGCAACCGGACCCTGAATAGGTGAGTTTGAGGGACTTCTGGTTGCCAGATCTTCCCGACTCTATGACCCGGTGTGAGAAAGGGCCCATGCGCTCATTAAACCGGGCGCCCTCCATCGGCCGCGCGACTCTTCTCTCGCTGGCCTCCATTTGGGCCTTTAAGTCCGACACGGTGTTGGCTAACATCTGCAGTGCCCGTGCGGTCGGAGTCTCAACTTCATCCACAGACGAAGCGCCGAGCTGGCGGGAGGTTGTCGTGCTCTTCGGCGGGCCTGCGCCTGCCGGCGACTTTTCTCGCACTGGATCACCGGGCCGACCGCCCGAAGACTGCCCCGCCTCGGTGTGTTGAGGTTGGACCGGTAGAAGTGCCGCCTGCGCCTCGGCCATGGCGTCACTACGCTGCCGTCCCCTCTCTAGGGCGGCTACTAGGGCAGCATTCACCGCTAATTCCATCTCTTCGTACCGGGCGTTGGACTTAGCTCTGTCCCTGTCGCTCTCCTCTCTTAGACGATTGACCTCCACGGCCATTGCCCGTATCTCTCCCGCCATACTGCTATGGTCGGGGCTGTACGTAGGGTCCTGGTCCGGGCTCTCAGATCGATCGCCCGGATCATCTGAGAACGTCAAGGAGAAGCCCCGGCGTTCCGGACTGTCTTCATCCTCTGCCAGGTCTTTCCCGCGCGAGCTGTCGTGGTGGGGATCCGGCACGCCGGATGGTCCCCCACAGCTGCCTCCTTCCTGACCGTTGCCCCGGTCGCCGCGCGGCTCCCGCGTGACGGTCGGGGTGGAGGTGAGCGTCTGCACTAATGCAACACGTCCCTCCTCGGCGGTACCTTTCTCTTGACTCATTTCCGAATTCTCTCCCAACGGTGTTGCTTACACGGCTTTTCGTTCAAGCTTCCCACAGACGGCGCCAATTGTTTCTGCCTAAACCCGGGGGCCTGGTAGATACACGATGAATCCAACTTGATCTCCTGCAATCCTGCTTACTAAGGGGAATATCGGGCGGGCCGGTCTTCTCCTCTCCGATGCCTAAGTTAGTATAGTTGGAATATATATAACCAAGGCACGTATGTAAGCGGGGAGAGAGATAAGTTACCTATTAAAGAGGGTAGTTTGGGCCCTTATATAGGTGGTTGGGGGTGAGGGCTGGCCTCACCCTTCGATGTGGGACTGGTTCCATTCTGCTTGTACATTCTGGTGCCCTCTTTGGCAGGCTGGCGCCCCCGGCCCCAGGGTCCCTGGAGGCAGGATAGAGTGCTGGACCTCGAGGCCGGGTGCTGGTGATCCAGTCCCGGGCCTTGGGCCGGGCCCTGGTGCGCTTGTTGCGGGTCTGTGGGCCTACTGTAGCCTCTCTGCGGCTACTGTCAACAATAACTAATCACACATTTGAAGTTAATATATATATATATATATATATATATATATATATATATATATATATATATATATATATATATCCTGTTAATTAGAACCATAAAAAGAAACAATTTATAACCAAACAAACAACAAATCCAATGGATGCCCATTAAAATAGACAAAATCTTGTTACTACCTTCCAAACAACTGAAACCCAAGTTTAGACACCCCTCATTTCAATCAAGGAGAAAACCTCATAAATTTGTAGCCTCCCAATCATTTGACATCACTCACAACTTACAACCCCCTATATATTTTCCAAACTTCCCTCTTGCTTCCCTTGGTCCTCAACTCCTCATCAATGATGTTCAAGTTACAAGGTTTAGTTGCCTTCGCAATCACATTCTTCATCTCCACCTCTTTGGCTCATGGCCCCCCTCATACCGTCCACCCAAAGATCGACTCTCCCCTCCTGACTGAAAAGCTCCACACCAACCAGACCATAATGGTTGATATCAATGGCGACGGCCAATTTAAATCCGTCCAGGCCGCCATCGATTCTGTCCCTTCAGGGAACAATAAGTGGGTTATCATCCATGTTAGGAAAGGGGTGTACAGAGAAAAAGTGCACATACCCAAAGATAAATCTCATATATTCATGAGAGGCAATGGGAAGGGAAAGACACACATTGTTTGGTCCCAAAGCTCTGAGGACAACGTGGAGTCTGCAACTTTCAAAGTAGAAGCTCCATTTTTCATTGCCTTCGGGATCAGCTTCAAGGTTCCTCATTTCTCTCTCAACCCTTTTCATCACATATTTTACTACCACGTACTTGACAGCATAATCTTTTTAGATTCCAATTTAAAAGAATTATATGGCATATCAGAATGATGTCTCTTTCGAATAAATTCACCCTCCAATCTGGGAAAAATACTAGACGACGACATTTGTTCACCACATAATATTTCTTGTATATGTGGTTTGGAATTTAAAAGAAATACAGACAGTATCCAGATTGAAGTACTTATTGAGAGTTTGTAATTAATATTAGGGTTGATGAAATAAAAACAACGAAAGAAATTGGGGCAATTATAGGATTAAGGTTAGGGTTAGGGCTTAGTGCTGGCTTTAGTCTAATTTTGGGGTTGTGAATATGCAGAATGAGGCTCCAACTGGTGTGGCATACACGTCGCAAAATCAGTCGGTGGCAGCATTTGTAGCTGCAGACAAGGCTGCATTTTACCACTGTGCTTTTTACAGTACTCATAACACCCTCTTCGATTACAAGGGCAGGCATTACTATGATAGCTGCTACATCCAAGGATCAATCGACTTCATCTTCGGACGTGCACAATCTATATACCATGTAAGTGCTTTGATCGATCACATTCGATTCTCAATGAACATGCCTCTATGAACGCAAATCGTTCGAGCTGATTAACTAATTAAATATAAACAATGTATGCACGCAGAGCTGTGAGATCTTTGTGATTTCAGACAAGAGGGTTACCATTAAAGGGTCTGTAACAGCTAACAAGCGACAGAATGCGGACGATCACAGTGGGTTTGTATTCATCAAAGGCAAGGTGTATGGCGTAGGTCATCATGTCTACTTGGGTAGAGCCAAAGGTCCCTTTTCAAGAGTCGTTTATGCAGAAACCTACCTCTCCAAGACCATTATTCCCCAGGGCTGGACCAACTGGAGTTATGTCGGAGGAACAGAGTACGAACTAATTACTCCCTGCCCTAAAATCATAACAGAATTTGATCACATACGAATGCATGCATGCATATCCAAATTCAAGATCATGCTTATTCATTTATTCATCTAAACTACAGGAATCTGTACCACGCGGAGTACAAGTGCAAGGGGCCAGGAGCCGAGACTGCAGAACGCGCTCCATGGGCGAAGCAACTCACAGAGGAAGAGGTTGCACCGTTCGTGTCGATCGACTTCATCAGCGGAAAGGAATGGCTGCCGGTGTGGTTGTAAATTCGTTAACTAGCTAGGAGAAGGAGTATATTGATGATGATACATGGACCCCCAAGTTTCCGTCTGATCAATAATATGTTTTCGAACAAATGAACGATCAATCGCGCGCGAACGAAAATGATGTATACGATTCTATATAATCAGCGAATGCAATCTGATTGACCTTTGTAGAGTGATATTATAACACTAGCTACTCCCAAATATTCTGTTTATTCAGATTTTTCTAAAGCAAGTTTGAGTTTAGTTAATTGTACATTTCCCTTTTTTGTATGATATATTGCTTAGAGCTGTCTTCCTGATTCATCAATCTGGTCTGTTTTAAACCTAGAATTAGAATGTGACCATGGAGATAGTCATGAAATGGAACTATGGAAGTAAAAGAGGTTCTACCAATGGTGCAAGAAAAAATTAAAAACAAAAGGTTTCACAGTTGAAGCATTAGCTTTTAGATTTATAAATTAAGTTTACACTTCTTAATTGATTTATTCTCTAGTATAGATAGGTGATACAATCTCTCCATGCATGCACAACGCATATGTATTGTCTTGCAGAACTTTTGCATGCTCTAGCTAGCTAGCTTCCAATATGAGGGGGGAGGGGGGGGATTTAATTTAAAACCCACCACCAATTCCCCCACCAGCGCCACCCCCTCCTCCGAATCCTCCACCAACACCACCACCGGCTCCTCCTCCAAAACCGCCTCCAGAGCCTCCGCCAGCACCTCCACCGATGCCGCCTCCCCCACCAACTCCTCCTCCGACACCACCACCAGCACCACCTCCTCCACCCGCTCCTCCTCCAACACCACCTCCAGAGCCTCCACCAAACCCTCCCCCGCCACCACTTCCTCCACCAACTCCTCCTCCAACACCACCACCTTTACCGCCCCCAAAGCCTCCACCAGCACCGCTTCCTCCGCCAACTCCTCCTCCTGAGCCTCCACCAATACCTCCACCAGCACCGCTTCCTCCACCAACTCCTCCTCCTGAGCCCCCACCAATGCCTCCACCACCACCGCTTCCTCCACCAACTCCTCCTCCTGACCCTCCACCAATACCTCCACCACCACCACTTCCTCCTCCAACACCACCACCTCTACCACCCCCAAATCCTCCACCACCACCGCTTCCTCCCCCAATACCTCCACCACTTCCTCCTCCAACACCTCCACCTCTACCACCCCCAAAGCCTCCACCTGCACCACCACCCGCTCCTCCTCCACCACCAACTCCTCCACCAGCTCCACCTCCAGAACCACCTCCTACTCCAATGCCACCACCTTTACCACCGCCAAAGCCTCCACCTGCGCCACCTCCAACACCACCTCCTAATCCTCCACCACCACCGAATCCCCCACCTCCACCAGCACCACCTCCTACGCCTGAAAACGTTTCTTTCTCAAGCTTTCTACACTCGGCTATCGCTACAACCACTACAAACATCACAGCAAACACTGCAACAAACTTAGAAAACTTCCCCATCTTTCCTCAATTTGAAAATACAAAACAAAGGAGGCTGTATCGCTAACAGTGTCTGCTTTGGCAGCTCTTGATGATCTGAAAGTTAGAACGAGCATCGGATATTTATAGTACTATCCCAGCTCCATGCTGGCTAGCTAGTACAGTAATGTAAGAATAAGGTAGTGAAGACCAAGACTACTCGTCTACTCTCTCCCTGAAGTAATATAAATGCAGGCAGTTGAGAGATACAAGATTATGTGGACTTCTGCGACACTTTGATTAATGAAATGCTGAGAATTTCAAACGTAAAATCTCATTTTGAAAAGGAAAGATCGAATCATAATAAGCCGGTGCATTTATAATTCTGTACTCCCTGGACATGACAGCATAGTCCCAGTTCTCTACTGCTCAACCACTAAGCAATAAACACGATCGATCTGTTTTCATTTGGAGACCCTAATGAACGTACTGCATGCATGAAATCAAAGCAAATATAAGGACTCGATCGATTCAGTTGTTCTATAGCTACTTAATGCCTTGAACTTAATCCATGTGATTTTGTTAACAAAAAGCAAACAAATCCATGTGATCATCGGCTAATATGGAATTAGAATCTTCTGGTTCCGGACCACCAACATTAAATTTTGTTAATTATGGTGGGACAAAACGTTTCATTCATGACATGCAACGATCTAATGCCTAACAAGATGATTATATAGTTGATATATCATATATATATGGGTCACGCATTTGCTTGAATTTGGATCAAATTGTTCAAGAATTGTGAGCTTAGCTTAGCTAGTGTGCTGGAATTCCACTTGATCAAAATTATTAAATTTAATTTATCGCATTGTATGAGAGTTCGCTTAATTATATGTTATTGAATAATGATCGAACCTAAATTATGATCATATAGCATTGTTGATTCATGTAAATATTCTAACAATTTTTTTTTGTGTGGCTTAATTATACCAAAGACCCACTAATAGAAAATTGAATTCATAATTTACATGTGACAATTGAATTATCAGATCCAGAAACTTCAATATCAATTAACTACATTAAAGAAGATAAGAGAATTTCAAATCTTCTTAAAAAAAAAAAATAAGAGAATTTCAAAAATTGGACTTGAAATCACGGCAATTCAAGGCATGTCTTTCTCGGTAAAGTTTCATGAAAAGAAAAATTAAACTTAGTAAAATTCAAGATAAGAGAATTTCAAAACTACTACAAGTGACTTAGTAAAGTTTCCTTAATGATGCCTTGCGAATTTCAATTTCTCTAATTTTTCCTTTCATGAAACTTTACAAAGTAACTGAAAAACACCAATTCAAAGCATCATTAAGGACAAATACTACAAGAGACTTAATTACTGACCGAGTGTCATGTAGAGAACCTCTAACCCGAGTTTAATTCATAAAACTATCAAAATAGCTAGACAATATATTGCAATGCATAATTAAAATATTTCATATGCGCTCAGAAATTCAGTCTTAGGTCTAAGAAGTATTTCTGTTTTTTTTTTTTTTTTTTTCAAGAAAGAAGAAGCATTATTTGTGTTATTATAACTCTATTTATATATATATAAGGCATTAGTGTGAGAGCTATAAGTGACTTGACTTTTTCTTATAAGAAACCCAGACTGTTGGGCCTTCGGACATATGAGTCTCAAGCCCAATTTGAACCCGACTTAAGTCTCCCTCAAAGGGGCAAAATCTAGGGTTTTATCAATTTAACAGTTTGCGATTGCAATTGAGCTCTAGCCAGAAGCAGAAGCAGAAGCAGAAGCAGAAGCAGAAAATGGAGGGGGCTGGAGAAGAAGGAATTGACAGGATGGAGGACTCGAAGGACTTGCAGCAACAGAGCAAAGCCTTCGATAAGCTCACTGACCGCGTCGAAGATCGCCAGCTCGACTCCACCCGTGTCCAGGAGGCCATGGCTTCCATCGCCGCTACCTCCGAAGCCGATTTGGAAGCCATGCGTAAAAGGTCACCATTCCTTTACTTTTCTTTTCTAATTTTTCGATGAATTTCACTCTTTTAGTAGTCAGAGATTAATTGTGCTAATTTTACTTAGTACTAGTTTATGAAGACGATAGGTTTATGTGTGATAGTGTTGTTAATATAATCGAGGTTGTATAATGATGTTGAATTTCTATATAAACGAGTGAAGAGTAGATGGGGTTTTGTGCATAATGTAGCTCTATGGTTGTGAATGAATTTTGCAGGGAGAAAGAATTGGCTACTGTGAAGATCAATCCACGTGATGTCGATATAATTGTGAATGAACTAGAGCTGGACAAGTTGGTGGCTGAGAGGACCTTGAGGGAGCACAAAGGTGATGCTGTTGCTGCCATTCGACACTTGCTTCAGTAGAAACACTACCCTTTCGGTTTTAGGGAATACGAATATGAATGTGTTTCACAGATTTAAGTTTTTCAAGTTTTGATTGCTAATGGGATATTCGAATATTGGTCGGATAATACATTGTTGTACTGATGATATAAGCAATGCTTGGTCGTCGCATGTCTGACTTACTGTTTTATGCGCATTGAGTTTTCAAGTTTTGCTATCCGGATATTGACTGTGAAGTGCGTTGTTGTACTAGAGATATATGCAATGTTTGGCTACTCTTTTCTATTTGTCAATTGACAAATTTGATTTCAGCTTTACAATCGCATATGCTGGTCGGTCCCTAACAGCTAGCCTCATCACCCTTACTTGCCTGGCCTAACCCTATTTTAGTTTTGAGTCTGGATCCTCGGCTGGAGCTTTGGCCATTTGAGGTGCTGATGCTCTGCTGAGGCTTTAAGATTATGTCAATTTAGACAAAAAATAACACTTAGTAGAAGATTTTTTGAATGAAGACTAGCAGATTTTTTTAGAGACTTTAGTATCCCTTTAGGAAAGAAAATCAAACAGTTCTTTTCGCTTTCGGTTTTGTCTCTTATGGTATGTGGCATCGACATCCAATATCCAATACATGTTCATCAATTCATCCAATGGATTAGATTATTGGACACAGATGAGAGTAGTGGTTTGTAAAGACAACCTAGTCACTTTCACCAAAATGAAGTGCCAGCTCCCAAAGCATGTCATACAAAGACCAGCTAAAGCACTTGAAATTTCAGCTATTAGTTTCAAGAGAACAATTACTCCAAAGTGGACATCCTAAGATGACTACAAATAGAACAATGGGTAAACTAAGCAAAAAGACTGATCCACTATATTTACTCAAACGAATACTAACTGTGAAGTATTTACTTTTCTCCCCTCTGTACAACAATTTTGTCCAATTGGTGCTGAAACTTTCCCATCATATAAGATAACAAAATGGGGCGACATGTTTATCCAAACAGACATGATTCCCTGTCCTACACAACACCACTCTACTTTGAAGATAAATTCATGTCAGTGAATAAACAAGCATCACACAACCAACCCATCACCATCTAAAATTAGGTAGCTCACAACAATCCATCTCACTTTGAATCCTGCGGTTCCAATACCACAAACCCCTCTGTGGCTATCTTTGGCTGCAATACCGCTTGCCATTAACAAGTGCAAGTAGCTCAATTTGTGGGCTGCTTTATCTTCATCCCCAATGTGGTAAATGAAGCAATGAAATCATATACACAAAGTGTTGAGTTTGGTGGTCTACAGTTCTTTTTGGGAGCTATCACCTGCGGCGGAGCGCGCTGCTTGGAATTGAAGAGCATATTGTCTCTGCAGATCTCGAAGCTTTTCCAGCAGCTCTTGAAATGTTGGCCGCAAAGCGGGATCACTGTTTAGGATGAAGTTGAAATTAGAACATTAGCATATTTACCAAAGTTGACTAGATGCAATCATATGAGGCAAGAAATGACAAACCACATTTGCTATCACAAGATAGAAAATCATTCCAAGTATATCCAGAATGACTACTGAAATTCATACAGGATATATAATATACACAAACCTAACAAGTACAACTACTGCAATTGGCAAAACACAACAATCACTAATGCTGGCTAGAAATCAGGGTAGCGCAATTAACAACATCTATATGCACCCATCAGCATGTGTAATGCAGAGAGATGGGTATGAACTTTCCAATTATAGTAAGAATGTGTGTAAGACTCATGACATCAGGAAAGTAATCACAATAAACTGATCCAAGTGCAGAGGCATTTCTTATAATTAAAATCAATGTTTGGATCTAGGAACAGGGAATCAATCAAGTAGTAGGGAAAAAAATACTACCTTTGCCAGCAGTTCTCAATCAAAGAAATCCACTGCGGGTCAATATCTTTTGGGATCTCTAATCTTTGGTTCATGAACCCTACAGCTCCAATCACCTGCAAGTATCCTAAACAAACTGTTGTTAATATGTGCACATGTCATAGACCCTTAGTTATCATTAAAAAAACAAGACAATAAGATTACACTAAAAGCTTGTTTCATTTCTAGAGATAAAAATATACAGTGTTGGAACCAAAGATGTAGTAAATCAAAACCTGAACAACTGCATTTTTCAAATTCAAATATCATGAGAAAGTAATTAGAACAAATTTCTTGATATATCACAAAAACGCTCAGACCAAAGGAAAAAAAAAAACAAATAAATAAATAAATAAATATATGTATGTATATCACAGAATGCTGTCAGAGTAATTTTTTTTTTCAGTACTGTCTTGATATAGTTTCAAAAGAAAACAATACCTGCATTGAGTTCAGATTATCCCACGGGATCTTCTCGGTAGCAAGCTCCCACAATATCACTCCGTAGCTGTATACGTCCGACCTGTATATAGCACTTATAATATGTAAATCGAGTTTGGAAAAACCAGAAGGGATAAAGACACTTAATCCAGGTAAAAAAATAAAACATACTTCTCATCTGACGGTTCATTGCGTAGAACTTCTGGTGCCATCCATTGAGGCTGCAAAACAGAAAAATAACATACTTGCAAATTTAGCATCAAATAGTACATCTGCCCTTTCAGAAAAATAAAATAAAATAAAATCGTAACAACTGTTATTTTTTTTTTTAATGAGAAAATATTGAATGCTAATTATATTACCGTTCCCCTCCCTGTCTTGGTTGTGAGAAATGTTTCGTGCTTTAGACGTGAAAGACCAAAATCTCCAACCTGGTCAGATAAATTAAAGGTCAAGCTTTAACTTTATTTAAATTCCACCGAATCTGTAAAAGACAAAAAAAAAACATAATAGACAGCAAAACATCAAATGGTGGGAAACAATAACATAACAAATGGCAGACCTTGACAGTCCAGTTCTTATCAACTAGGAGATTTGAAGACTTCAGATCTCGATGGATGATTGGAGGGTTGAAATGATGAAGATAATTCATGCCTCGTGCCTGAGGAAGAGTAAGAAACAATGGATAAGTTCACAATAACAAAATGATGATGATGATAAGCATGGATCAATGTAGTGGATAATTTATCCACCCACATGGCAGTGCGGCATAAATCTCTGAGACCAACATTTATGGTCTCACATTGTTTGATTTTGAAACAAACGATGTAAAACAAACATCATAATCATCTATGTTCTTTTTCTTTTTATTTCTCATGGGAGTGGGGAGCTTATTAACTCACTATATCCAAAGCCATATGAATTCGTCGTCTCCAGTCTAGTTTTGCTGTACTTCTTTGTAGTAAGCGAAACAAACTTCCACTGTATTAAGTGAAATATATTGTAAGCCCAAGAAGTAGTATACAAGGAAGTGAATATCACACAGTTATATAAGTTAAAACTAGAAACAAAGATTACAAAGACCAGCAATCATAGAGCTTTTGGAAAGGGAAGTGAGAACAGACCGTGGGAGGAACTCTGTTACAATGCAAAGACGCTCGGGAGAAGTCACAGCTCCCATGAAAAGCAAAACATTTGGATGTCGAAGCCTTTTCATAAGAGATACCTTCATAAACGCCACCACAATGTGGTGTCAGAATTTAACCAAAATTAATAATAAAACCGATACACAGAATCTTATAGGAATGTTTTTTTAAAAGTATGATATGGTGTAGTCAAGATTTCCACAGCCATAAGTTCCCTGTGAGATTTAAGATGTGTGTTACTTTATCCCACACTCATGAAGAGCAATCTTCACCATGCATATTTCGAGCTTTTCCGGTCAAATACTGAATTACTGCACAAATAGATAGTTCAATATTGAGCAGCTAAGAAGCATATACCTCTTGTCTGAAGGAAAGTATCACATCTTCTGAATATTCTTGCCTGGAGAATACCTTGACGGCAACATCCTGCGATCGCAAAGATGATTAGAACAGAACACAGACCCCACGATGCAGTATCACTTTGACATATGATCATATAATAAGAAAAAGTTCTCTTTGTACTGTAAACCACAGACGATGATAGGCTTTGAATAACAAATTTGACATTTTTTTCTTCCCAATTTCACAGTTTATCAAAAAGCTGTAGACAAGAGAACTTTATGTTTAGCAAGGCAGTTTATTTATTTTTGGTTGAAGCAAGACTCTTTAAGAGCAGCGTTTCTGCTAAGCAGGACTATACATCTAGGGTAATTGAAAATGATCACTTCAACATAAATCTGAAGTTAGCTATAGAAAGAGCAAAAGAACATACTGATCCGTACCACAGACCATGGTATACAGTTCCACATGAACCTGCAGACAGGAGATAAACAGAAAAAATATATCAGAGACCGAGCATAAATCTAACGAATAAACTCACAGGGAAAAGGAGGGAAAAGACCAACAAACTATGTCTGGTCAAGATTACCAATTCTGCGGCTACTAAAAAATGACTATGAGATGGCATTATTAGATATCAAACACATCAAAATAAAGTGTAAATAATGATCCGTGATAACAGTGGTTGATTCAGGAAAGATAAGAATAGATTTTGGAGAATTCATTCAAACACCTTCGGTCTGTTGCACAAATGCTTTGTAGTCCAGAAATGAAATATATCAATAATTCACAAGAATACTATGATCACCAGCATGCATTGGTCACTTAATGTTGATTACCTTGCCCAATCTGTTCTCCAATTATCAAGTCTTCCCACAAGATTTCGTAATCCAAGCAATCAGTGTCCACGTCTCCCTTATTTACTGTACTGCTGGTGCTTCCACAGCTGCTGGCACTACTTGTGCTGTTAACATTAAACGAGGAGGTCCAGGATCCGGAAGCCTCATTAGTTGCATGTCGATTATTGTCATTTGCATGATTGTCAGGCTTTACACCACCACTACTCTTCTGAGAAAGTGTATCATTCTCTTGATCATTATGCAACCAAGGCCAAACAAAACGACCGGTCTTAGGCTCCGACCCTTCTCGCTCATTCCCTTTCCATGGCCAAGTTATCCCTTTCTTACCAATCCATGCTTCTGCCTTAGAGGATATTACCTTGTGGATTGGCGGTTTTCCTTCACCCTCATCGCCAGAATCTCTGAAGGGTTTTCCAGGAGACTTTTCATCCATCTGGGAAAACACACCAAAAGGAGATGGGGCTATATCTCCTCTAGGTGTGCTAGCCCCACTTGAATTTGCATCCTCCTGATGGTCGAAGTCTGAAGCATGATCAGAATGATGACTATCCATACTCCCACCTTCTCTATCCATATAGTGTTCTCCTGCCCGAATTTTCGACTTGACTTTGTTGCTCATCTTGGATGCCTGTTTCACGACTATAACCATCAAAACACAAGGTATACAATGCAATAATAAATCTCAGGAACACAGAAAATGACCAGACTAACCAAATTTGTAATTTTTGATGCAATTGCAGTTTGCAGAGGCTGCTGAGGATCAAGACCAAGTTTAGTCGTAACAGTAGCTTTAGTACGACTGAAGCTTGAATCTGGTTCCGGGTGTGTCACCCCTGACGTAGGGCCTCTCATTTCTTGAAATGGCCTCGAATCACTTGATACACAAATAACTCCAATAAAAGTGCCATCATCATCATAGAAAGGAGTATTCGTCACAGTAGCTGAAAACCTCTCCCCCTTTTTGTTCTTGACAGGGAACAGCCCTGTCCAGCTCTCCCCCTTGGTGACTCTTTCAATTATATTATGTCCCACAACATAGTCCTGGGGATCTGCTAAGAACTCCACGGGATTCTGTCCAAGGGCCTCTGCCGCCGGATAACCATATAAAGCTTCAGCAGTTTTGTTCCTGAAAATTTCAATTACCCCACATTCACCATTCAAAACATTCTAACATAAAACCAAAACTCCAAACACAGAAGCTTCATCTATAAACAAATCAATGCTGAGCTCATATAACTGACTAGACAACAACAAGTCAACAACAAACTATAAACATAGTCAAACACAGTTCAGAACCACCACCATTGCACATTTGCAAAGAGCAAGAATCCGAAAAGTTAACGAAAGAAACCAACTTGTTTGATTGAGCTGAGATGAAACTACTCACCAGTAGATTATACGACCATGAGGATCAAAAATATGCACAGACTGCCCAATGGACTGCAAAATATTCAGATACTGCCTATCCGTAAAGTTCACCGCCGTCGGCCCGCTACCACCTCCACCTCTAAAATCATCGCCGCCGGCGGTGGGAGGATCATGGCTGCGGCTCTCCCTCTGCAACGGCGAAGAATGCCGAAACGAAGTAGACCCTTTCTTCCACGCCGCCGCGTCGCCGCCGGCTACTCTCCTCTTGGGCAAAGACGAGAATCTGGACCGCTGCGGCGAGACGGAGTGGGACCTGGGTTGCTCGGACTTAGCAACGTCGGAGGAGGAGTTGTGGCGGAGCTTGGACATCTCCTGCTTGAGATTCTCCTGACCCTCCTCCAGTACCTGGATCTTCTTCAGTAGCTCCTCCGCTGGCGGCGGCGGAGGCTCCATATAAAGTTGGAGTGTTAGCAACAAGAGTAATCAATAGGATTCATGCGTTTGGTGATTCTCTGTTTTTAAGTAATCCCCAGTCTGATCCAAACAATACAATTTAAAGTGAAAGAAAATGATAGGTATCCAAAACACAATAATAATCCAGAGTTAAAAACCAAAAGTAGATAAGACAGAGAGTCAGATATGGATGATTATAATCACCCAACTCACCCTAAGACTCAAATCTTTTTCTTTTCTTCTTCTCCCTCTGCTCTCTTGGCTTTTAGAGAGAGAGACAGAGAGTGTGTGGAGGTTTTTGCTTCTCTCTCCCCTCGTTGTTTTGGGCGGCTTGCTGTTTTCTCTAATTTTTATTTTTTTTAATTTTGGACACCGTCGTCGTCATCAATATCATCGTCTGGATCCTAACCATTGAGACCAGACGTTATTTATATGCTGCACTCTCCAAATGATTGGGTCACGCGCTCGACAGTTGGCGTGCTGATGTAACAACCGACCTTGTTTCTGCGTTTTCACTATTCCAACCAATGACCCAAGAGCGTGACTTCCACGCTGCATTTTCAGGCGCGCCTCTCAAGCAGTCTTTTTGGTTACAATTGTAAAGGCCCTCGACATTTCTATTCCATTTCCACTCCTCTTTTCAATTCTACCACTCCATTTCTTCTGGGGAGTTTTATTCATTTTTGCATCAAACTCATATATATATATACATATATATATATATATATATATTTTTTTTAATATATATTTGTTGGTGCTAACTCGAGGGACTATATACTTAATTTGGTTTCACCTACAAATCATACATGAAGTTTGGAGTTGCAAGCAAAAAAAAAAATGAGCAAGACCTATTTTGATCCATGAATTTCTTCCTCTGAATGTGCATAACATCATGTTTAGATATATATATATATATATATATATATATATATATATATATATATATTGGTCAATAAATCATGTTTAAATATATCGAATCAAGTTTTACTTGAGGGTTGGGTTACTTAATTTGCAATTGGAGTAACTTATAGTTAACCTATACTCTGGATTTCTTTTAATCATTTTGCCCCTAGCTCTCTTAAAGGCAGTGAAATGTGATGAGGAAACTGTGTATTATAAAGGGCATGATAAGGTTCGGTCATGAGCTAATCAGCTTAGGTTGGTTTTGCTTCATAGTTCATACATATCACAAGAAGAGTGTGCCATCTTTTGGTCCAAAACTGTCTAATCAGATAAGTTCTTGCCTGATTAGTTAAGAATTATTCCATAAATGGACAAGAATTTTCAGTTTTAGCATTCTCTTCCTTTAAAGATATGAGAGTTCACTGAACATATGGGAACTAAATTGAGGATGAAGAGAATACACATAAGCGATAAGTCATCTGTGTTGACTTTTTTAAACAATTGGCATTTTTATTTTTTTGTATTATTACTTATACCTTATCGAAGACATATTAATACTTATTATAGATAATTTATCGTTTTTATTGATGTTTCAAAAATAAAATTTAGATAACTGATTTGAACTCTTAATATAACATTTGTATGAACTCCACATACAAAAATACAAATCGTTTGGTGGTTCCTCATTGTTGACAGTAGCCACAGAGGGGCTACAACAGGCCCACAGACCCGCAGCCAGCGTACCCGGGGCCGGCCCAGGGCCCGGGACCGGATCATCAGCACCCGGACCCGGGGTCCAGCAATCTACCTTACGACCAGGGGCCCAGGGACCGGGGGCGCCAGCCTGCCAAAGAGGTCACCAGAACTGTCATTTGGTATGCAAACAGAAGGAAACCAGTCCCACATCGAAGGGTGAGGCCAGACCTCACGACCGGCCACCTATATAAGGGCCTCAACTACCCTCATTAATAGGTAATTGATCTCTCCAACCGCTTATCATACGTGCTTAAGTTATCTATTCATCCCAACTGTACTAACTTAGGCATCGGAGAGGAGAAGACCGGCCCGTCCGGTATTTCCCTTAGTAAGCAGGTTTACAGGAGATCACGCTTGGATTCATCTGTCTCTACCAGGCCTACGGGTTTTAGGTACGAACACTCATGAAGCAAGAATGGAGATATGCTTTGCTCGCACTAGTTCCCGAGTCAAGAGGTCAATTTCCTGCAAAACACATAGAGCAAAAGCTCTTCCAATTAGAACTAGTTAGATTGCGTACACAACATGAAAATGGACGTGCAAGCACACAATTTCTGTAGTGAAAGGGACAATGAGCATAATCATAGCTTCTTGTTTTCTTTTCTGTAAAAATATAATTAGTGGGAACACTGACTTCCATTGTTACCATCAGTGCTAAATTTTTACCATAAAATACAAAGAGACCGCATACCCTAAACTAACCTTGTGTATCTCATACATATACCTAACCCAGCATATAATAACTCATACTGACCCATCAAGTTGACTTAATCATATTTATTATTTATTCAACGTATCAAGCTAATGATTTTGATTTTCCCTATTATTTTTCTTCATTATTGTTCGTTCATATTTCCACTGTTATTGTTATTGTTCATGCGCTGGCTGGATTTATGGATCAGTTTTGGGATTAAAATCCACAAAAGAAGGTATCCAACATCACCATCCTAAATCTTTGAGCCATTCATCAGGTTGCAAACATCCAACTATATGGGACAAATTAGGACAAAAAGTAGCTAGCTAGTAGGTTCTGGGTTCCATTCATCCGATCCCAAGGATGATGCAGTACAATCCTGATGATACATATGAGCCCAAAATCTAGGAAAGTGAACAGTTAGCTGAACCCTGATTGCCTAACTGGATGGTTTGAGGCCTAACCTATTAGCATGAAAATTACTAATTATGTGGTATTCATTTGTGATTGGAAAAAGGAAGTATAGTATCTACTTCTAATCAAAACGATTTGCAGCAAAAAACACTTCCTACAAAACACTAGGATATACAGAGACATGTGATCCAAGAATCTCTTTCCACTTCACACATTGATCAGATAGTTGTCATGTCACATAACAAGCTCTCCATTCTGAAAACTTAAGGACATGTACACACTTTATCCCTTTCACTGAATAACACAAGGCAGTAGTAAACCAACACATTAATACTTTAGGCATGCACTGACAGCTTAAGCAACCAGGTACTAAGAAAGGAAGTGAGCTGGTGTAGAAAAGTGTTTTTAGTTCTGTGAAAGGAGGACCTAACTGAGGAACACTTACATCACGCCGTACGCACTTTACTGTCAACAGCGGGATTAGACAGTTACATTTGGACACCCCGAGAATGATACCATTCATGGTGTTCACAATATAACATGCGAGCACTGAAAACTGCTTTTGTGTACACTGCAATGTGCAAGGGGTGTCCCGCTAAGTGATGTTTGTTTGAGCACAGGATCGAAGAGATAGATATAAAACTGCATTACAGAAAGCACATTATATGCTTACTTAGACAGCTGAGAGGAAGTGAAAGTATCATAAGTACCAAATAGCCATTTTTAGTAACAGGTGGAGCTGTGTAAGTTTCAGATAATGCAGCTTCACTGGCTAAGTTGCTATGTAAATGAAGCAGCAAAACCCTTGAACACAACGCTGGTGGCTGGTCTACAGTTCCTTTTGGATGCTACATCTGGAGGCAGAATGCGCTGCTTAGAACCAGAGAGCACGCAATATCTGCAATACTTTAGGTTGTTTCAGCAATTCCTGAAATGTTGGCTGGCAAGCTGGATCACCAGTTAAAAGCAAAAGAAAAAAGAAGAAGAAGAAGAAGAAGAAGAAGTTAATTAATAACAACACACTTAGCTTGACCTTTCGATGCCTTTATGTTTATACAAAACCACCTATTACAATAAAAGGATAAAGAGGTTGACAATCAGAGTCCACGTCTTGTAACAGAAAATTACATATTATCATCCTATAATATGATTATACTTCCTATGGAATCAATCTGGAATTCTTATGAGGTGAAACCTATTTTCAGCACTCTTGAGCATGTACCGGTCTTCCAATTTCTTCCACATATCTAACTTATGCTCACATAAGCTATAGACACAATAACATTATAATCATCTAGAATTCTTATGAAACTTGTCTTTGATCTTGGTAAAAACACTGAAAGGAGATGGAGGCACATGTCCTCTAGGTGAGCTAATCTCACTTGAACTCCCATCCTCACTAAGGTCAGACTGATCTCCCCTCCCAGCTTTGCAATCCCAATTGTCTTTTCCTGCATTGAATCTTGACTTGACTCTGTTGCTCACCTTGAATGCCTGTTTCATGATTATGAGGAACCAATTAATATGTATATGTATGGAACATAAAAAGCTTCACTAAAAGACTAACCAAAGTTGTAAATCTTGATGCAGTTGCATTTCGTAGAGGCTGCTCTTGAGGATCAAAATCAAGTTGAGTTGCAACAGTTGTACAATGGCCAAAGCTTGAATCTGGCTCTGGAAGCTCATCCACAGCAAACAGTGAAACCCTCTCCTCTTGAAAAGGTTGGATACCAGTTGAGACGCAAAGAACCCCAATAAAAGTGCCGTCATCATCATAAAATGGATTATTCGACGTAATGGCTTGAAATGTTTCCCCCATTTTGTTCTTGACAGGGAACTGCCCTGTCCAGCTCCCCCCCCCCTGGTGAGAAGTTGAACTAAACTATGTCCTACAACATAGGCTTGGGGAGCTGCTAAGAGCTCAAGGGCATTCTGTCCAAGGGCCTCTGTCACAGAATAACCAAATAGGTTTCCAGCACCTCTGTTCCTGCAAGATTGAGTACTCTCCTAAATGCACCAAATCCAAAATCCGAAACTAAATAGACAAACTTCATAAATATAGTTACTCTTGGTAGTTGGTACTAACCCAAATTCATCATCACAGTTCATTGAGCTAGTGAACTAGCAGTTACAACCAGAATTAAAACAATAATTACGTAGTCCAAGAAACTATAATGAAAGCAGAACAGGAAATAGGTAAACGTCATACAAGTCCTGAAAATCGTACTCACCAGTAAATTATACGACATTTAAGATCAAATATATACACAGCTCGTCCAATTGACTGCAATATGTTCAGACACTGCCCATCACTGAAGTTCAGAGTTGGCGGCAGCCGTCTGCCACTGCTGGCTCTCCTTTTTGAAGAGAATCTTGAGCACTGCGGCAAAATTGAGTGAGTTATTTGGATTTCCCTGAACAGGGTCGACAGATCTTGTTCTAGGTCGGCGTGACCCTCTTCCAGTACCTGAACTTTCTTTAGAGTCTCCTCTGCTGGTGTTGTATCATCCATTGACACGCTTCAAGCTCGAATCGAATCAAATCCTCAATGATATGCAATCTTGGTTTTAAAAGGGCTTCAGTCTTCTCTCTTACGTACTAATGAAGAAAATGAGTAGTCTCTTTCATGAAAATCATACAATAAGACAAAAATATATTTCATCTTCCTCAAAAACTTGCCAATTTTAGCAACCGCAGTTTAAGATGTGATCTACAGTTGGCTACACCTGGTTTCATTTTTTCAGTCAAAAAATCTATCATCTTCCCTTTATTTTTTATTAGCCAAGGTTTGCATTGCTTTACATGTTTCAAGACGATTTGAAGTAGAATCTCATTAACAAATTCCATGCCTCAAACTTCTGAAGCTGTTTAAAGAAAGTTTTTAAAGCACATACAGAACCAAGAAGTTTTAAGTCTCAGACCGAGAAGCTGTTCTAAGGTAATCGTATCATTTGGTTTTATAAGCACTCTTGGTAGCATTGTAAGCAGAAATTGGTGTTTTCTGGGTCGTAGAAGCACTTTAAAATTTATTAGTACTGTTTCCTAAAGAATCACCTCTGTGTGCAGTAATTAAAGTTGTAGAAAGCATTTCCTACCAGTTTATAGATACAGAGGGGTTAAATTGTCTTTTCCGTAACGTATTTGAACGTATCTTATTGTCTCTGGCGCGTATCTGATATTTTCCGGCGCTTATCCGAGCATAACCACAGATCCATAGACATGACATTCTTGGGTGCTCATCGGAAACGTATCGGAAACTCTCGGATACGCCCCAAAAAGGTCGGATACGCGCCAGAAAAGGTCCGCCTATTTTTATCAGATCATTAATAATCATTTTAACATGAGATTGAGGAACTAGAAGAGATGGACTAGGGGCTTTATTACACAGAGAAGAAAGTAAAAATAAAATGAAAAGTACCAAGGAATTACCTCCCCATATATTCTGGAGAACTTCAGGACATACATATACACCTGGTTCCTTACACTGAGAATCCAAGGCAGCAACTCAACTCATTAATATCTGCTTAATTACTCAGTATTGAGATCTTTAGAACTAGCTAGCTTGAGCATATAGGTGTGTGCTTAGTTCTGTGAAGTGTGCTATAACAGAATCAGGTGGATGAGGTACGTATGTAGTCTGTTCCGGGGTAAGAAGCATTAATGTCCAAAAATGCATACCTAGTCAACATTCGTTGTACGTCTCATGGCACAGGAAGCTCAAGACAATTAAGAAACAGAAATCTTTCGGGAATATATTGGAATGCATGATTCAGATGAGCTTTAAATCTTTTTCCAAATGCTCAGTCTTAGTCGTTCTGGAGTTATCAGTTGGCTTCTATAGAACATGTCTTCAACAGTTCAAATAATTGAGGAAGACTTCCATCAGGCCATACCTTCACCACAAACAACAGGTTAGACAAGTAAATATCCAGAGATCAATAGCATTCATGGCATAACAATGAAATATGCAAACTACCTTTTTTTTTTTTTTTTTTTTTTTTTTTTACACTGCAATTCGACAAATGATATTCTAAGTCGACTAAGCCAGGTGACTAAGTACATTAGATTTCTATTAATTAGCTAGCCAAGAGATAGTAAAAGAATCATAAGTACCACTAACATTTCCCAGTAACTGGCCGGTTTGGACTGAGGAAGTAAGAGAAAAGGCTGCTTTATCTGCGACAAGGGCTGGCAGGTCTACTATTCCTTTTGGGTGTTACCACGGGAGGCAGAACGCGCTGCTTTGAATTGAAGAGCAAGCTGTCTCTGCAACGCTTTAAGTTTTTCCAGCAATTCTCGAAATGTTGGCCGGCAAACTGGATCACTATTTAAAAGAAGATAAGAAAAGAAAAAAGAAGTTAATCACAACACAGCAAAGGAAAAACACTTAATATGACCTTTTACTGCTGTTATTCATATGAAACTGACCTATGCAATAAACTGACAGAGGTTGACAAATAGAGTCAACGTCTTGTTACAGAAGATTAGATATTATCTTAATTTAAAATCATCTTAACTACTTGCTGTGGAATTTATATGAACAGCGACTCTGAAATTCTATGAAACATATCTAACTTATGCTCACAGTTGGCTACAGACACAACAAACAATGGTGACTGAAAAACCATATCAGGTGAGTTCTGGCTAAACAGTTTAGTGTTATTCAAGTCAACCTAAAGATTATATTTAACCTTCCTGACTACTCACCATGTAGTAGAGTATGTAAAATCATCCAAGTAGATAATTATTTCTTACTTTAGATGTAAAATCATAATAATAAGAGAAAATTAGATCAACTAACACAGTAACAAGCATGGAAGAAATTACCACCTGTGCCAACAGCTCTCAATCATAGAAGCCCATTGTGGATCTACATCTACTGGGATCTGTAGTCTTTGGTTCCTGAACCCAACAGCTCCAACCACCTGCAAGAATTTTCCAGACAATTCGTTGTTTATATGTGAACAATGTCAATTTTTTTTTTGGTTATTATTGCAGAAAAAAAAATTGTTGAAAAACACTACTAAGAACTCAGTTCATTTCTTCCCGTAAAATACAGTATTTTTGTTTTCTTGTACATAACAAAAGACACAGTCTAGTCTGGAGAGCTGAAAATTCATGTTATCTGACACCCCTGGTTGAGTACAAAATCAGACCTTTAAAGAAATACAATCTTGAACTCCACTTTAAACTACTCGAATGTAAAATGTATCAAAATTCGGTATGCAACATCACTGTCAAGACTAGTGAGATACGATTCTTTCCTGTATAGAGTCTGAATATAATTTAATTTGAAATAATTAATACGACACCTGCATAGAACTTAGACTGTCCCAAGGAATCTTCTGAGTAGCGAGCTCCCACATTATCACCCCATAGCTGTATACATCAGACCTGTAATATCCAAACAGCACAAGAAATACATAACTAAATATAGTTCAAAAAAGAAGGGTGCATGGATAATAAGGAGTAAATTCAGATGAACAGTCAATATACTTCTTGTTGACAGTAGTCACAGAGGGGCTACAACAGGCCCACAGACCCGCAACTAGTGTCTCCGGAGCCGGACCAAGACCAAGGACCGGACCAGACCGTCAGCACCCGGACCCGGGGTCCAGCAGTCTACCTTACGACCAGGGGCCCGGGGACCGGGGGCGCCAGCCTGCCAAAGAGGTGACCAGAGCTGCCATTTGGTGTGCAAACAGAAGAAAACCAGTCCCACATCGAAGAGTGAGGCCAGACCTCACGTCCGGCCACCTATATAAGGGCCTCAACTACCCTCATTAATAGGTAACTGATCTCTCCACCCGCTTATCATACGTGCTTAAGTTATCTATTCATCCTAACTGTACTAACTTAGGCATCGGAGAGGAGAAGACCGGCCCGCCCGGTATTCCCCTTAGTAAGCAGGTTTATAGGAGATCACGCTCGGATTCATCTGTCTTTACCAGGCCTACGGGTTTTAGGTACGAACAATTGGCGCCGTCTGTGGGAAGAGATTTGATCCACGAGAAAAGTAGCGTTGTTCTACCGGAGGGTAGAACCCAGTCGACCCTTTGAAAGGCAGTTAAATCCACAATCCGGAGGCCATGGAGGAAAGGAAGATAAAAGCCGGCACAAGAAGGTTGAAAGAGCGAGTCCGGATCCCCAGTCGGGCCCAAAACATTAAATCTGAGATCAGCGCGAGGTTCGTTCTTTCTCCCGACCGAGACGGAACTCACGATCGCCAAGGCTCAGACAATCCTGACCAATACGATGCGGGGGAGGAAATAAAAAAGATGAAGGCAGAAGTCGCACGGTTGCAAGAGGAGGGCGAACGAGACCGGCTGAGAGCGGATGCCCGGTGCCAGGAATTGGAAGCGGTGAACATCGCCTTATTAGCGGCTCTAAAGAAAGGGCACCAGCAGGGCACTTCTCGGGCGGCATCGCGGCCCGCAAACAGAGGTAACGAATTCCCGCACCTAGAAGTGGGACAGCCTACGGGAAGGAGAAAGACTACGCATGTGCCCATGCCTCTCTTTCCAGAAGCTCTGAACAATTCCGGCCCGGTTGAGCCCCCATACCGAGCGAGCAAGGACAGCTCCACCGCAAAGGCGCTCCAGACACTCTCCGCCTCGGTGTCGGACATGAAGGACCGACTAGAGGCCAGCGAGAAAAGGACGGGGCGACCCCAAGACAGTGCACGATTCCACGAACGCACTGGACCTTTTCCACACTGGGTTAGGGAATCAGGAAGATCTGGTAACCGAAAGCCCCTGAAACTGATGTACTCAGGAACGAGCTGCCCATACCAGCACCTGGACAGCTTTAAGTCACAAACGGGCACAAGGGGCTACTCAGACGCCACGTGCTGCAGTGTATTCCAAGAGACGCTCTCGGAGGAGGCGTTGAGTTGGTTCTACGAGCTGCCAATAAACTCGGTGGAAACTTTCGAACAGCTGGCTGATAAGTTCGTCGGCCGGTTCGTCCTTAGAGCCAGGGCGGCCCAAACATCAACGATCCTTTTCGATTGCATGCAGACTGACCACGAACCGCTACGCGCTTTCATTAACCGGTGGCATATCGCCACGGCCCGGGTCAGGAACTTGGATAAAAGAATCGCTGAGATGGCATTCAAGCAGGGGTTAAGACCCGGGGAACTCTCGTACGCCCTGCGACTAAAGGAGCCGCTGGGGTACGACGAGTTGATGGTCGTGGCCGTCAGGCACGCCCAGGCGGAGCATGAGACGTACGGGGATAAGATGCCCAAGCGAAGGTCGGATGACCTACTACCACCGTCTTCCCGTGAAAGCAAAGCGGGGCGGCAGGATCGCAACCGTACGTCTACGACCAGCAAGAAAGCCGAGGTATGGGAGGATTGGCGACCCCGCCAGAACGGCAACAACAGTTAACAGTCAGGTAGAAGACCACCGCCTTCTCGACCGGCACGGCCCACGGCAGCAGCGCCAGCGGAGCGACCACCGCGGGCCCTGGCCATTATGCCAGCAGAAAAACCCGAAGACGCAGCCCTTCGGATTAGCGACTAACAACCCCAGAGAACGGTTGTGGACGGCCGAGTTTGGACAGATGACCCGCAAAGGGACGGGCAAGGAGCCCGGCAAGTAGGGACCATAAGCACACGAGTTCCCGGAGGGATCGAGGTGCACGGGAGTATAAATATGATACACGGTGGGGACCATATAGATCGACTCACCCGGAGCTCGAAGAAGCGGTGTTTAAGGTCGATCCGGGGAAAGGAGGTGTATGCCTTTGGAGGAGGAAGCGGCCAGGCCGCTAAAACCGGATGGAACTCGGTTACGTTCTATGAGGAAGAAGAGCTGGAGGATATGATCCAACCGCACAACGACCCCTTCCTCATTACGGTCCAAATAGACCACTGGATAACCAGCCGCATGTTGATCGATACCGGAGCTTCTGTCAATGTGATGTTCCGACACGCATACAAGGGGCTGCAGTGAGGAAGGGGCAAGTTATCCTAGGATAACGAGCCGCTGATAAGCTTCTCCGGTGAGGTGGTCCAGCCTTTGGGATCGGATTACCTACCGCTAATCTTCGGCGAGGGAGATAGGACGAGACAGGAGCACCTGGAGTTCATCATTGTGGACTGCCTGTCCTCATACAATGGCATAATCGGTCGGCCGGGGTTGTGGAAGCTGAAAACGTTTATAGCCGGCCATATGCTGATGTTAAAGATGCCTTCACCCGCCGGCATCATTACCATACGCGGGGACCAGAAGATCGCTCGCAGGTATTATGCAGAGGCCCTGATCCACGGGCGAAAGCGGACCGAGGTATTTACGGCTACCCAACAAGCACCAGTGCCGGATCCGAGTATTGACCCCCGTGATGACACCGACTCTGACGACGAGAATCTAAAACGACCGTCGGCCGTGGAAGAAACCGAAACAATCTCCATTTCGGAGGATCCATCAGGAGCGAAAGGTGGTGATAGGAACGAAGCTCGCCCCGGCTGTCAGGCAAGAGCTCATCACCTTTCTCCGAGACAACAGTTCGGTCTTCGCATAGTCCTACGAGGACATGCCAGGCATATCCCCGGAGATAGCTGTCCACAGGTTAAATTCGTTGCCCAGCGTTCCCCTGGTGAGGCAGAAGAGGAGGTCCTTCAGCCCGGCGAAGTATGAGGCGATCAGAGAAGAAGTGCAGAAGTTGAGAGGCATAGGTTTCATCCGGGAAGTCCAGTATCCCCGATGGCTCGCCAACGTGGTTATGGTTCCAAAGAAGGGAACCGACCGGTGGCGCATGTGCGTTGATTTCACCAACCTAAACCGGGCGTGCCCTAAAGACAGCTTCCCGCTCCCCCGAATAGACCAGCTTATAGACTCCACGTCCGGTTTTAAACTACTCAGCTTCATGGATGCCTACGCCGGATACAATCAGATAAGGATGAGCCCGAACGACGAAGAGCACACCTCGTTCACAACTGACCGAGGCACCTACTGTTACAAGAGGATGCCGTACGGTCTAAAGAACGCCGTGGCCACATACCAACGGATGGTGAATCGCATGTTGGAGCAGGAGATGGGTAAAACGGTGGAAGTGTACATAGATGACGTGCTGGTCAAGAGCTTGACCGCAGGGGCACACGTCCGAGACTTGGCAGTAGTCGTCGGTAAGATGCTCAAGTTTGGGATGCGCCTGAACCCGAAGAAGTGCATTTTTGGGATCTCAGAGGGTTTGTTCCTAGGCCATATTATCAGCCAACAGGGGATATAAGCTAACCCGCTGAAGGTCCAGGCAATCCTAGACATGGAAACACCAGGGGAAAGAAACCAGGTCTAGATGCTGACCGGCCGACTGGCCGCCCTGGCCAGATTTATCTCCCGCCTGACCGATAAGTGCGCCCCATTCTTTAAACTGCTCAAGGCGCAGCAGTTCAAGAAAATTCACTGGGCGGCGGAGCACGAAGCGGCATTCCAGTCCATCAAGACATACCTGTCCGCAGTGCCTCTCCTATCCAAACCAGTGCCGGGCGAGATGTTATACCTCTACATAGCTGCATCAGGAACGGCCGTCTCCGCGGCTCTCGTCAGGAAGGAAGACACGCTCGATCTCCCGGTATACTATGCAGGGAAGGGACTTACCGGAGCCGAAAGTCGGTACCCTGACATTGAAAGACTGGCTCTGGCTCTGATCGTCAGCGCCAGAAAGCTCCGGCACTATTTCTAGGCTTATTCCATCACCCTATATACCAATCACCCTCTGCGGCAGATCCTGCAAAGACCGGATACTAGCGGCAGACTCATACGGTGGGCAGTTGAATTGGGAGAGTTCGACATCACTTACGCCCCGCGAACGGCTATCAAAGGTCAGGCTGCTGCGGATTTCATATACGAACTCACCCCGATGGCGGTAGAAGCGCACTCCGGCCGGTCCGCGGGCACCGAAGCAGTTCAGGCCATAAAGATTGAACCAGGCCTCCCCAGCGGTTGGAAACTTTATGTGGACTGCTCCGTAACGGGTAAGCGGAGCGGAGCCGACGTCATGCTAACCTCGCCGGATGGACAGTCGTACGAATATGCCCTGCGGTTCCTCTTCAGTACTTCCAACAACGCCGCTGAGTATGAGGCCCTCATAGCCGGCTTGCAGCTAGCCAAGGAAATGGGGATACCATCCTTGGAAGTGTACAGCGACTCGAGCCTGATGGTGAACCAGATGAACGGGCTATTCGAAGTCAAGGAACCCCAGTTGGCCTCCTACCAGGCTTTGGCCAAAGCCCTGATCGAGCCATTCCAGGGCGCCATGATTCAGCATATACCCCGGGAGGCAAATAGGCATGCAGACACCCTAGCCAGGTTGGCAACCGGAAACTACCCACCAGAGTACCGAAGAGCTAAAATCGAAACCCTCCAGAAACCGAGCATAAGCAAGACCATCTCCGAGATATTTGCGGTAGAGGAGGCACCACCAAGCTGGATGGATCCGATAGATAGATACTTGGCTGACAAAACCAGCCCCCAAGATACAGTGGAGGCTAGGAGGCTACACCTCCGGTGTGCCAGGTACAGCCTCCTCGGCGGCAAGTTGTACCGAAGAGGGCACAGCTTCCCCCAGCTAAAGTGTGTGACTAAGGAGGCGGGAGAAGCCATCATGCGAGAAATCCACGAAGGAGTATGCGGTAATCACTCTGGCGCCCGGTCCCTGTCTCACAAGTCGCTACGGGCGGGGTACTTTTGGCCAGACATGGCAGCAACATCGAGAAGAATATCAGGCGGTTGCCACAAGTGCCACATGTACGCCTCTACACCCCATGCCCCGACAATCGCGTTGTCAATTCTGTTAGCGCCATGGCCGTTCGCACAGTGGGGGCTAGACATCATCGGCCCTTTCCCAATAGCCGTGGGATAATACAAATACGCCATTGTAGCCGTTGACTATCAGACTAAGTGGGTCGAGGCGGAACCCTTGGTAAAGATCACCGAGGAGCGGGTAAGAAAATTCATATGGAAGAACATCTACTGCCGGTTCGGGGTGCCGCAGACCATAGTCACGGATAACGGGACACAGTTCAACAATACTGATCTCATCCAGTACACGGCCTCCATGGGGACCCGGATGTTGTTCGCCTCAGTGGCGCACCCGCAGACCAATGGCCAAGTAGAAGCGGTCAACAAGATTATCAAAAGTCTCCTCAAGAAGAAGCTGGATGACAAAAAGGGATGTTGGGCCGAGGAACTCCCTGCAGTTCTATGGGCCATCCAGACGACAGCGACCCGGGCAACAGGGGAGACCCCGTTCTGCGTGGCATTCGGGAGCGAAGCGGTGCTCCCCGTAGAGACCGACATGCCCAGCGGCAGGGTTGAGAATTACGACGCCGAAACAAACGCCGAGGGCATACGGCTCAACCTGGATCTCATAGAAGAGCGGCGCGACCAAGCACATATGCGGAACCAAACATACAAGCAACGGGTCGCTCGATACTATGACAGAAAGGTCCGGGAAAGGAAATTACAAGTGGGGGACTGGGTCATGAAGAAAGTTCAGAAAAAACCACTGGCCCTGGAGCCAACTTGGGAAGGGCCCTACCAAATCACCGCAGCCACGGGTCCGACAACATTCCACATCATAGGCGCCGAAGGCATCTACTCCACCCGCCCATGGAATATCCAGCACCTGCGGTTCTACCCTAAATGAGATCAGTCTTGGAGGGACAGTAATGTATTTAGTACCAACGTTGCAATACACAATCACTGCCTCTAGAATGAGCTACAGCTGGTTACAAGGTATATACATCTGTCGGGTATATATGTAAAACAAAAAAAACCGCTAATCAGCGCCGCCGGAGCCTCCAATCCCTGACCCGCCAGCCTTGAGAGACCTCTCTTGCTCCAGCTTCTCGGCCAAGGCTACCTCAGCCTCCATCCACTCAGCATCAAGCCACCCTTTCTCCCTCCACTCCAGATAGGCATCATTTATACCCTTCGCACGAGCGGCCTCCAGCATCTCTTCAAGCTCCACCGACTCCCGGAAATCGTCGATAGCTTTATCTGCGGCTTCGGCAAGTTGGGATTCTACGAGTTTCTCCCCTCCTTTGAAGGCAACTGTTATTTGGGCCTGCAGCTCCAAAACCTTTGCCTCCAACTCCGTATTCCTCTCTTCCCGAGCGGCCGCCAGCCGACCGGCCTTCTCTCTCTCCCGCGCGAGCTTAGCTGCCAGCCGACCGACCTCCTCCCTCTCTTGCGCAAGCTTAGCCTCCGCCAATGACAGCTGCATGGTGAGGTCCTCCACTTGCTTCTCCAGAGCCGGAGTCTCCTCGCTAGGCTCATTGGCGTAAAGGCTATGAACCAGCTGGTACAAATACACAAAAGAAGAACATTAGCTCGTGCCACAAAAGGGGAGAGGCAGCACAGAAGAACCTCAATTCCACACAGGTACGCAATCAGGCTTACCTGAAGACCTAACTCCACAGCCTTCTTCCTGCTCTCGCCCGGCCGCACAGCCCCCGGGAACTCCCGATCAAGCCCCAAGGCCTCAATGGTAGATGCCACAAACCTACCAAAACCACTACCACCAGAACCGCGATCGGCTTCCGGCTCTCGACTCCTTCGGCTACCGGTTCCCTCTGCCAGAACCAGTGCTGACCCCCCACCAGCCGAGCTCGACGCCCCGGCATCAAACGTCCTCGCCCTCTTCGCCGGAGCTTCGCCATGACCGCTTCTGCGGTACCCAGTCATCTCCGCTGCCTCTCTATCCCCACCGGCCGCGCTAGAGGTTCCGGACCTTGTGAGCCCACCGATCTCACTTTTCGAATAACAAGTGGGGCGTTATCCTCACCGCCCGGCCGCTTACCGTAGTGGGAGTCCGGAAACATGAGCGGCACAGGGGTATTATGCACCGTGCTCTCTAGGGTGACCGAATCTACAACGGTTTTCGAGGCCATCTCCCCCATCTCCATCAACCTCTGGACCACAAGCTCGTCATCCGGCTCGACGGTCTCCTCGCTCCGAACAGCGAGCCGGGGGGCATTAGCTGCGAACCAATAAACCGAGCGGTCAGAATAAAGCGCGACCCCACAAAACAACGGTGCAAGGTACCTTACCAGGTTTCTTCCCCATCTCGCATATCTCCAGCACATTCCACCGGATGAAATTGTAGGAGGTCCGGCCCAGATTATCCCAGCAAAACAAAAAGCCGGGCCAACCGTTGCCTCTCCAAGTCGACCAACCGGTACGACTGATCCCCGATAGCTTGATAAGCCCCGGGCACCCGAAAGCCCCTCCAGCTACACTGCCACCTGCCCCCGGCCATCACAACCGACCTCCTCCATACATTCGAAACGGACGACAGCAGGTGAGTGAAGGCAGGCTCGAAGTCCCGCGCGGCAAAATTAACACAACCACAGGCCTGGGTCTTTTTGCAGTAAAGAATCTTGTACAGCTCCCGGAACTCACTTATCGTGGGCCACTCCATGTTGCTCAGACTGAATAAACACCCGAGACCAAGCAACTGCCTCCACTGGTTGCTAGGAAGCTGGGCGGGGGAGATATTTATCAGGCTCAGCACATACTTGACAAACTTCGGCAGCGGCAGAGATAGCCCGTGCCGAAATTGATCATCAAAAACGGCAACCCAACCCTCCTCCGGGTTGCAGGCCAGTTCCCCGGGATATAAGCCCTGGAGCTTAACGGAGGAGTCGATGTTCCACTTCGCCCGAAAATCCCTTATCTCGTTGGTAGACATGCTTCTGGTCGGCTCGTCACAGAAAACCACCCTGTCGCCATCCAATAGCTGGTACCTCACGGGCCCTCCCATCAACCCACGGCCGGCACCAACAGGATTCGCTGATCTCCCAGATGCCATAAAACCTAAGAACAGAATTTACCTCTGTAGCAAGATAACAGCACAGACAGGCGGCAAACGAAGAGCCAAGCTTCAAGCAAAATACGGCAGGAGGAGAGGAGGGGCGGGGGGGGGGGGGGGGGGGGGGGGGGGGTGGGGGGTGGGAAGCATCTTATAGGCGGCAAAACTACACCTTGTTGATACTTAGGGTAAGCATAAAAGAGAGGCAACCCCAGCCGCAGATCCCCTCCATCTCAGACCGCTCCCTGCTGACACGTGTCCCAGCATCGATAAAGCTCCCATGCCATCATAACTGATGGGACTGATGGGCTCTCCCCTTCATTGCATGTCAGCCACCTGTCCCACCTACAAGCGGCAGTTAGGGGAGATAGGAGCGCAAGCCGAGGCGTCCACTCCCCCCACTTCCCCAAGAGTCAACCTCAAACCAAAGAGCAGCATCTCATCGGTTATGAAGTATCCAACCGGCTCCGCAGCATCTCACCGGTTATGAAGTATCCAACCGGCTCCGCAGTATCTCACCGGTTATGAAGTATCCAACCGGCTCTGCAGTATCTCACCGGTTATGAAGTATCCAACCGGTTCCATGGCACCTCACCGGTTCTGTAGCATTCAACCAGTTCCATGGCATTCCACCGGTCATGTGACATTCAACCGGCTCCAAAGAATTCCTCTGGTTTAGTCACTTTCCTTCGCCTGCGGGCAGGAACGAGCCAGCAACAACTCAAGGCTTCCAAACGCATGGGCTTTATAAACCCGGGCGAGTTTACATCTAACACATGTACTCTTGTCCAGCAGGATAAAAACCATGCATCACACTGAACTGTGATACATTTGGGGATACATGGCGAGACTCGTTATCTCAACGCCACCCCACCGGGCAGATTGTTTCTCTAACACAGAACAAGTCTCCCCGCAGGCTAACAAACCTGCACATTACCTCACGCTTATTCCAACACAAGCTGAGAAGAACTAGCAAGTGTTAACCGGTGCTTCAACATGACCGCAACACCGGGGTACCTATTGGCTTATTCCAAGCACCAATAGCCCCCCCCCCCCCCCGCACACTAGCAATCCTACCCCACGCTTATTCCAGCACAAGCTGGGCCGAACCACCGGGCTACTCGCCTTGGAAACTTGGGGGACTCGTTCCGATGGCAGAACGCCCGGACGAGATCTCATGCACTCTCCGATCCTACCCCACGCTTATTCCAGCACAAGCTGGGCTGAATCACCGGGCTACTCGCCTTGGAAACTTGGGGGACTCGTTCCGATGGCAGAACGCCCGGACGAGATCCCATGCACTCTCCGACCGGTACTCATCACGCCTCCTTTGACCGAACGCTCGGTCACGCCCAATCTTCAATACGGACTTGGGGGACTGGGCACCGTTGGGTTGGTAACCCTGCGGGTCTACGGGACAGGAGCAAGACATAAAGTCCCCATTCAAGATTGCACTTGACCGGGAACTTGGGGGACTTGTTGACAGTAGCCACAGAGGGGCTACAACAGGCCCACAGACCCGCAACCAGTGTCCCCGGGGCCGGCCTAGGACCAGGGACCGGACCGTCAGCACCCGGACCCGGGGTCCAGCAGTCTACCTTACGACCAGGGGCCCGGAGACCGGGGGCGCCAGCCTGCCAAAGAGGTGACCAGAGCTGCCCTTTGGTGTGCAAACAGAAGGAAACCAGTCTCACATCGAAGAGTGAGGCCAGACCTCACGCCCGGCCACCTATATAAGGGCCTCAACTACACTCATTAATAGGTAACTGATCTCTCCACCCGCTTATCATACGTGCTTAAGTTATCTATTCATCCTAACTATACTAACTTAGGCATCGGAGAGGAGAAGACCGGCCCGCCCGGTATTCCTCTTAGTAAGCAGGTTTACAGGAGATCACGCTCGGATTCATCTGTCTCTACTAGGCCTACGGGTTTTAGGTACGAACACTTCTCATCTGAGAAATCATTACACAGAACTTCTGGTGCCATCCATTGAGGCTACAAAAGAGAAAAAAGGTAGGCTTACCGAGAATTTCAAAATGCAGCGCCATATAGTAGTATTTAGACTGATTAATCTAACAAAACTAGAAAACACATTATAGTGAATATCAGAACTGTACCGTTCCCTTCCCAGTCTTGGTATAGAGAAATGTTTCATGCTTAAGACGTGAAAGACCAAAATCACCTACCTGTGTGATGACATCAGATGGGTCATATATACTTCTTAGTTCTTACTTGATTAAATCCTACACCCTCAAGAAACAAAACCAAGTCAGAAAAAAAAAATCAATTTAAGAATATATATATATATATATATATATATATATATATATATATATATATATATATGAACATTGACTGACCTTGACAGTCCAGTTCTTATCAACTAGGAGATTTGAAGATTTCAGATCTCGATGAATAATAGGGGGGTGGAAGTGATGAAGATAATTCATGCCTTGTGCCTGTCAAAGGATTACCAAATAATAGTACTTTTAAAAAAAAAAAAAAAAAAAAAACTATGTTATTAAGCAAAGATTAACAAAATACATAACTGAGACTCTATTCAAGCCCCAGATGAACACAAATTGATGCACTTAGTCTGATATAATAGTCCCAAGAGTTTACAACAATACATTAAAAAAAAAGAGAACAATGGTATATCATTTCTTTCTTTTGTTTGGGGATGGGGTAAAGTCGATACTCACTATATCCAAAGCCATTTGAACACGCCGTCTCCGGTCTAGTTTTGATTTGCTCTTCTGTAGTATTTGAAACAAACTTCCACTGCATTAAGAAAAGATTGAGATGAGAGGCACCTGTCAGCCCAAGAAGTACTTCTTAGTCCTTACAAGACAGTATAAGACAATATGCATTAATTAATATATTGGTCAAAATTATAAATATGACAACAAATTAGGCTAATACAGAATAAAGAGATTTCGGTAAGAGAAATAAAGAACAGACCGTGGGAGGAACTCTGTGACAATGCAGAGATGCTGAGGTGAAGTCACAGCTCCCATGAAAAGCAGAACGTTTGGATGTTGAAGCCTTTTCATAAGAGACACCTAGTTAAACAATACTGGATTATGCCATCAGAAACAAAAAGAAGGGAAAAAAAATTATTACAATTAACAAGACAACGGGAACACATTGTAACAGAAAGACATGGAACATGAGTCAAGACTGCTATGCCCACACAACTTCCTTAAGCAGTCATAAAGAAAAATCTTGAAAGGGTACATTTCAAACTTCTCAATCAAGTTTTCAACCGTCTTTTAAGGACAAACACTGCACAAGTAGGAATCTCACCTCTTGTCTAAACGAAAGAAGCACATCATCTGGATATTCTCGCTTGAAGAATACCTTCACAGCAACATCCTGTAATTAGAAAAGCTTAAACTCTAGATACTCAAGCATACATTAAAATTATATATATCATCATATACTTTAGCCTGTTTCCCCTCCTTTCCCCATAACCTAGAGACTTACGGAGACAACATACGCACCAGCACTATACTTGTTCATAAGTGTATATGAATTGTTCAGTACATAATTTTATATGAATAATTTGTTTGCCATTTCATCATGTTATACGCTTTATGCACAAGAGGTGTGCATGAAAATAGTTTTTTTTAGCAATACATCTTTGAAGCAGTTTTTTATGTGGATAAACAGGTGTTACTTGTTGAAATTTGAACTGTATTTTTTGTCTACATTGTCTAACTGGAAAGATCATTTACTGCAGAAGATGGTTGTAGCACAACCACTTAAATTTGAAGTTAGCTAGAGAATTAACATACTGATCCACCCCACAGAGCATGGTAAACAGTTCCACATGAACCTGCAGAGAAGTAAAATGGCAAAAGGATATAAGAATGAAATTCAACAAAGCAAACCATAAAAAAAGGTACTCTAGAGGAAGGAAAACATAAGTACAAAAAGAAAACTTTGTTTTGCTGGCAGTTGAAAGATCATTACCTTGCCCAATCCGCTGTCCAATTATCATGTCTTCCCATAAGACTTCATAATCCAAGCAATCAATATCCACGTCCACCTTACTCGCAGAACTGTTGGTACTTCCAGAGCTGCTACCACTGCTTGAGCTGTTAACAGTAAACAAAGAGGGGCAGGCTCCTGAAGCTTCATTAGTTGCACGTCGATTACTTTCGTTCATCTTTGTATTTTGAGTGGAATTACTCTTCGGAGGTATTGAATCCTTTCCTTGATCAATATGCAACCAGGGCCAAACAACATGACTGTTCCTAGTCAATGGCTCTTCTTGCTCATTTTCTTTCCATGGCCATGATAGCCCCTTCTTGCCAATCCATGCTTCCGCCTTTGAGGTAATTATCTTATGCAATGGGCGTTTTTCATCACTCTGATCATCATATTCTCTGGAGGGTTTGCCTGGAAACATGTCTTTAATCTTGGAAAACACACCGAAAGTAGATTGGGATATATCTCCTCTTGGTGTGCTTGCCCCACTTGAACAACCATCGTCCAAAGGGTCAGAGAGAAGAGAAACCGAACCATGATCACATCGGCGACAATGTCCACTCCCAGCTTTATGATCCAAGTTTTCTTTTCCTGCCTTAGTTCTTGACTTCAGTTTGTTGCTGACCTTGGATGCCTGTTTCATGGAGACTGCCACTTAATCGGTTATTAAATCAGAAGAAAATGAAAACTAACTAGAAGACTAACCAAATTTGTCATTTTTGAGGCAAGTGCATTTTGCAGAGGCTGCTGTGGATGACCAACACCGACTTCAGTTACAGAACTAGTGCTAGGAAAACAGCCGAAGCTTGATTCTGGTTCTTGGAACTCCACACCTACAAGTGGAACCCTCATTTCTTGAAAAAGCCTCATATCACATGAAACACATATAACCCCAATAAAAGTGCCAAAATCATCATAAAATGGAGTATTATTGACCACGACTGAAATTTTTCCCCCCATTTTGTTCTTGACAGGGAACAGCCCGGTACAGCTCTCCCCCTTGGTGAGACGTTGAACTATACTGTGTCCTACAGCAAAGGTTTGGGGATCTGCTAAGAGCTCAACGGCATTCTTTCCAAGGGCCTCTGCAACAGAATAACCATAAAGATTTCCAGCAGATCTGTTCCTGTAAAATTAAGTAACACAAAATCGAAACTTCTAGAACACTAAATCCGAACTCTAGAGCTAAAATTATTATGCAACAGTTGATAAAAGGTTGATCACCAATTCATCATAACCCATTGACCTAGTGTGTTAACAGTTGCAAGAAGAAGTGAAATCAAATATACTGTTTTTATTAATATTAAAACAAATGACAAGGTCAAGGCCTTTTATATTTGTACAATACATTGATCGAATTGAGCTGAGCTACTTACCAGTAAATTATACGACCATGAGGATCCAATATATGCAGAGACGGCCCTATTGACTGCAATATGTTTAGATACTGCCCATCACTGAGACTCGAAGGCAGCCAACTTGCACCTCCATGGCCACCACCAATTCGTCTTTTGGAAGAGAATCTTGAGTGAGCTCTTTGATTCTCCGATTCAGCATAGGAGTTAAAACTCAAAGGCTGCCAACTTGCACCTCTCAGGCCACCACCAATTCTTCTTTTGGAAGAGAATCTTGAGTGAGCTCTTTGGTTCTCCGGTTCAGCACAGGAGTAGGAGAAGGAGTAGTCCCTGAACTCCAAGAGCTCTTCCTTGAGGTAGGCATGACCCTCTTCAAGTACCTGAAGCTTCTTCAGAAGCTCCTCTGTCGCTGCTGTGTCATCATCCATTGATCAACTTCAAGCTCGGACTGAGAAGAAAAGAAAGAAACAAAAGATAAAGGGCAAAAAAGAGGCTGCAGCTGAGCAGAGGAAGAAAATGTTGAGGCTTTGCATCACTCTTACGTACTCTTGTTGAAGACAACGGAACAGGAAACGGGGAACACGGTATGGGCATGATAAGGAGCCAATAAAGATATAAACCCAAGTCCTTTCATCTTCCTCAGAAACTTGCTAAAATTGTTACCAGCCGAGTTGTTGGAAACTTTCATTTTTGTAATCAGTGTATGAAACTATCATATATAGCTGGCTCGTTTCAAGACACTTATTTTTGGAGGAGAAGTCAAGCAGACACGTACAGTTATAATTAAGAAAGTCGAAATTTTGAACAAATTCCGAGCATCTAAATGTAGGCCAAACTTCCATAGGCTAAAGTGCTAAACTTGTCTATCCATGCATGAAACCGGTCAAGAACTGTTTACGTGTCATGACTTATGAGTGATTCTTATTCCTCTGATTTTAGTTTTTTTTTGTTTTTGTTTTGTTTTTTTGTTTTTAACCCAAAAGGAGGGAAGGGATACGTGAAGCAACAAATCTCTGACCTGATGTTATTATAATAAGAAAAAGACAGATACAGAATGAGGGGGTCAAAGCCAAGCCAAAACTTCATAGTAGCATTCAGCATACAATGAAGAAATTAAGTTTATGAGCAGTTTTACTAACAAACCTGGGATGTATACAAGCAAGTTCAGCCTTGAATAGAACTTTAAGAGCGAAATTTTATCCTGCTGGAATATACTATTCTTTAATTTTGTGTAACAAACACCCTATGAAGTTTCAGAGCAGATTTGGGATCAGCTAGGCTTAAACGCACCTGCTAAAGCTTTGTCTGCATACATATCCACAGACGGGTATATCAAGTGAAACTCATATATACACACACACACACTTGCTAACACCGTAATCCATGCTAAATAACCAGGCTACGGCTTTATTACACAAAGTGAAATTGAACTTCAGAATGTGTTGCAAACAAATCAGTGTTAATGCATGTCAGGAGACGAAGATGTAATTCAATCCAACCACGATGTAAAGAGCAGTTTGCATAGTGACAAGGTGCCTCAACAAGAATCGGGTGGATCAGGTCAACGTGTTACATTGTTTAGTGACAGGTAGCATTTCTTGTTGCATTCGAAGTGTCTCAAGCCCTTACCTAATCAACAGTCCCTGCAGTGTATCTCGGAGCCAGAGGAAGCTACACAATAATCAAGAAATAGCATCTTTCTTCTCTGATATATTGGACTTCAACATTCTTGAGCGTTGGAATCCTCCTGATCAACATGCCCCAGCGCTAGGCCGTCCTCAATCCTAAATCGACTGCTCTGGAACATTTCTTGAACTAGGTTAGGGGAAATACTTCAGCAGGGAACACCAACTTTGACAATAAACACTGCGTTAGTGAATCAAAGATCAAAGCCATTTACACTGTAAGGAACGAGCTCCAAATAAGACCAAGTTAAGTGATGTTTACAAAAACAAAGATTGCCGAGGAATTAACTGTATTATATAAACCAGATTATCTTTCTATTAGACTGCCACATAATTATAATAATAAGTGCCTATACCATATTTAGTAACCAGTGCAAGTATCTGCAGTGCCTTGTTCATCTGCCAATGCGCACTGTAACAGAATTTGGCTAGCAATTTACAATTCCTCTTCGGTTTTCTCACAAGAGGCAGAACACGCTACTTTGAACTTAAAGCTAACCAGTTTAGATGAACATTCATTGGCCGGAGAATAATATGGACTTCTTGTTACCAAGCATGTCGAAGACCAAACTCTTTTTTTTTTTTTTTTGCTCGAAGACCAAAGTCAATAGGCTAGATGATTCAGGAAAAATCTACAAAATGTATGACTGAATAGATCCTTTTATCCTTTGGTAAGTAATGATAGGAAAAAAAAATGATAGGAATATCATTACCAGAACAGTAGGAAGAAGTGAACATCACAACATACACTCTTCACTGGAAAAAATTATTACCTTTCCCAATCTGTCCTCCAATTAAGTCTTCCCATATATCATAAAACAAACTGCCAGTGTACACATCCACCTTCTTACACCACTACTTTTGGTAGTTCCAAAGCTGATTGCAGGGCTTGGCCTGTTTATAATTTCCAGTACAGAGGTCCAGGATTCTGGTATGTCATTCTCTGTTGTCAGATTAGTTTTAATCACCTGCATTTCAGGTTTTGCACCACAATTATACTTCTCAGGAACTGATACATTCACTTGATCATTGTGAAACGAAGGCCAAAGAAGACCAGTTGCCAGATTCTCTGACCCATCTCGCTCATTTCCTTTCCATGGCCATGATATCCATTTCTCACCAATCCATGCTTCAGCCTTTGACGTTATGATCCTGCTAAACGAAGGTTTTCCTTCACACTCACCGTCAGAAACTTATTCCTGCAGAATTGCTTACATGCTGGTTGGAAAAAAAACACCAAAAGGAGTTGAACGGATAATATCTCCTGTAGGTGTGCTAGTCCTATGGTCAGAGAGAACAGGATGATGACTATCTTTACTCCCACCTTGAGGATCCATGTTCCTGGTGTCTTCTCTGGCCCGAATTCTTGACTTGAGTTTGTTGGTCACTTTGGAGGCCTGATTCACAATTATAGCAATCAAGTGTTCAAGCTAGACATGCCACTTAAGACTTAACAATGAATTTCTGGAACACGATAACTAAAACACTAACCAGTTTAGTTGCAACACTGACCCCATGACTGCTGAAGCTTAAATTTTAGGAACTCTCATGTCATAAAATGGCTGAACATCCATACACGTCGAAACACCCCCAATGAAACAGCCAGCATCATCATAGAATGAAATATTTGTTACAATGATTGTAAACCTCTCCCCAGACTTCTTCTTTACAGGGAACATCCCCATCCATCTCTCCCCCGGTTTGACACAGTGGACCACTGTTAGGCCTGGCAATTAGGCCCGTAAGCCCGAGACCCGCACGAAACCCGCACGAAAAAAACCCGCACGAGCCCGCACGTTTCCTAAACGTGCCTAACAAAACCCGGCACGCGAAAAGCCCGAATAATAACGGGTCGTGCCGTGCTTTCACTGTGTGACACATTGAAACCCGTTAACAAAAAAAAAAACAGCCTTTGTAAAACAAGGTTTTCTTTGGTTTACAAAGAAGAGAAAAAGAGAAGGGATTCTCCGTTCTGAACACGCCGACCTGCAATTCGATCCAGCTTCACAATCATGTAGTCTCCGACCAAGAGAAGGGGGCTCTTACTACAGAGAATATAAAACCCGATTCCTAACTCCACTGTAAAGAAATCCCTTCCCTCGTAGATCTTCAATTTCGAGTCAAAAGCCATTCTCTCTCTTTCTGTCATCGCTCACGGGACAAAAGGTACGACTCAATTTCTACACTAGCATTTTGCATATATACCTATAGGTATATTTATTGGATTCTTGTAGTGCTTAAAGAGTCTCTGATATCATGTTTGCAATTCGTGATCATAACTTCTTTTCTGGTTTTCTTGGAATTGCTTATGTTCTGTAATTTGGATATACCTGCACTATGAAAATTGATGATTTATCTATGAAAGCAAGTACTAATTGGCAGGGCTAACTTTGTGTGAATGAATGTATATATAGGTGAATATAATTTGAGGAAAAAATATAAAGGGTTTATATCCTCAAAGTTTGTGAGGCCAAAACAAGTTAAAGGCAATCAGTTGTGCTATTTGATTGCTAAGCTAGCTATCTCCTCTCTCAATTTGTCATTTTGTCCGTGGTTCCTATGTTTAGTGTAAGTCGGTTTTACTCTTCTATTAAGCATTTGGGTTAGTAAGAAGACAAATTTTTGCTATCAATCAAAGAGTTTAACTGATGTATATATACAAATCTTTCCAGAACACCAACAAAGTTTCTGACTTGGTGTATATATAATCACATTTTATCATCTTGTCTGAATACTCTTCAAAATATTGTACTCTTCAAAATATTGAGACTATATATGTGTGGCAATTATTTAGAAGTTCATATGAGTATTCCCACTGATGCAAAACCCTGCTGACTAGCTCCTCAATTTCCTTTTCTAGCTTATAGATACATTGGTCTACAGTATATACATATAGTCAGAACCATGCTGATTTCATCTATTGTTACACGCATCTCAGATAAAGAATATTAGGATGATGAAAGATTAGTTTATGGCATTCAGTACATGTGGCGAGGGGGCATGCTTATTAGTGATAGTGGGCATGCTTATTAGCTGCAGCCTTTTTCTGTGCATGTTTTTCCAACACAAACCCGAGATTCCTCTTCTCATGCATCTCTGATAAATACTTCTTTTGTTAACTGTTTGTGATATGTCCTGTATGTTCTTTTGTTTTGTAGATAAGTGTGAATGATGAGTCTCCGAGTTTATCTATGGAGGAAGGAGGAGAAGGAGGTAGTAATCGAGTGAGAGGTGCGGCAGTGAAGAAGAAGAGAGCAAGGAAATCAGTGGTTTGGACATCAATTGATGATATTCCTATGTGTGATGATATGGTGAAGCGTGCCCAATGTAAAAAGTGCGGAGCCATACTCAAATGTGATTCTGCAACAGGTACGGGTAGTATGTTGCGTCACCATAATAGTTGTAGTTCTAGTAATGTTGTCTCACCACAGTCCTCCACACGTTCTGATAAATTTAGTCATGAAAAATTCTCTGAGTTAGTGATTGAAGCAGTTGTTAGACATGATTTACCCTTTAGTTTTGTCGAGTATGAGGGTATTAGAATTGTGTTTTCATACATCTCTCCTACACTTAAACTCCCATGTAGAAACACTGTTAAGGCTCATGTCTTGAAGATGTATGAGGGTGAAAAAGTGAAGCTTCAGAATTTGTTGAGTTCAGTTAAAGGGAGAATAAGTTTGACTACAGATTTATGGACCTCTTTAGCCACTGATGGGTATTTGACTGTTACAACACATTTTGTTAATTCAGAATGGAAATTGGAGAAAAGAATTATTAATTTTTGTCATATGCCTCCTCCTCATAATGGTGTAGCATTAGCTGATAAGGTATTTACCTTGATAGGAGAGTGGGGAATTGAAAACAAGTTGTTTTCAATTACTTTAGATAATGCAACCGCTAATGATTCTTTTGTTGAGAAGCTAAAAATTAAGTTGAATTTTAGAGGCTTACTTATCATGGATGGTAGATTTTTTCATGTGAGATGTTGTCCACACATCTTGAACTTGATAGTTCAAGATGGGCTGAAAGAGATAGATAGGGCTGTCACAAAGATTCGGGAATGCATCAAATATATAAAGGGTTCCCAAGCAAGAAAAGAGAGATTTTTAGAGTGTGTTTCACAAGTTGGATTGGGAGGAAGTAGAAGGGGATTAAGACAAGATGTCCCAACAAGGTGGAATTCGACGTATTTGATGCTTGATGGTGCTCTCTACTACCGACGAGCTTTGATGAACTTGGGAGTAAATGACAGTAATTTCAAGTTGTGTCCTGATAATGAAGAATGAGATAAGATTGAAAAAATAAATAAGTTTTTAGGGGAGTTTTATGAAGTAACAGTCTTGTTTTCTAGAACAAAATATCCCACATCAAACTTATTCTTTCCGAAGGTATTTGTTATTCAACACAGTATTCAGAGTGTCATTGAAGATGAAGATCCTTTTCTGCAACGTATGGGGAAAGAGATGGATTTGAAGTTCAAGAAGTATTGGTCGGATTACAGCACGATTTTGGGGATTGCTGTTGTGATGGATCCTCGGTTTAAGATGGAGTTTGTGGATTGGGCTTATGACAAACTCTATGGTCCAAGATCTTCACAGTTAAAGGTTTTTACCGACACATTATCTTCTTTGTATGGTGCATACAAAGGAAGCTTCACTCACCAAAGTTCCAATTATCAGGTTCATGAGAGCTCATCTCAAACACAAGGCAAGCCTTGTATACTTCAGGTAAATAAATGTTTATATGTGCTTATTGTTTTGATGTTTCCATGAATTTGATAATAGTACTTTGACACCATTATTCTTGGTTTGTATGGCTAAGAAAGTGTTAAAATTCATATCGTTATATATTTGCTGGAATTTGATGTCCGTTACAGGAGTGGCCTGAGTTCGAGTTTAAAGACTGAGTTGAGCAAATATTTGGATGAAGCAAGACTAGATAGATTGGTAGACTTGGATGTACTCGCTTGGTGGAAGATGGAGCGACACTGATACCCTATCCTGTCTCAAATGGCTCGTGATGTATTGACCATTCCTATCTCTACTGTTGCATCTGAGTCTGCTTTTAGCATTGGCGGTCGAGTTTTAGATGAGTATCAGAACTCTTTATTGCCTAACACTGTACAAGCTTTGCTGTGTACTCGAGATTGGATTTTCGGCAAAAAAGGTAAATAAGAAACAATTTAGTTTTATTTCACCGTTTTAATCTTTATGTCATATTTAAAATTATTGTTTTCTAATATTTTAGGAAAGGAGACTATTGAGGTGGAGGATCTTACCGATGATATATTTGGTTTGATATTACATGATCGAATGGAAGAAGAAGCAGAAAGCTGCACTTGAGAGAAATATTTGAATTGATCTTCACTCGCTGCAAAAGATGAAGTGTTCTTTCGAAACTGCATGGTCCATTTGGTAGTATTTTTGTCGTGTTCTTCAGTTGGGTTTGTTGGGTTCGATGTTTGTAGTAGTGGGTAGTAGGTTGTTGCTACTTCTGGGCATCTACTTGTTGCTTCAGGACTAAGATTGTGATGTTGTGTTTTGCAGATCTAGCTACTTATATTTTGTAATATGCTACATTGTAATTGTTGGATTATGATTATATAGAGCTTGTAATTGGTATTAGCAAGAACCTTATAAATTCTCTATACAGATGATGCAGGTTCTGGTAATTTGATCATTGTTGAAATTGATTCTTCAATAAGATCTTCATGTAATCATATTAACAATTGAGATTCTTTACATAAAAAGTACTTGTAAATATGAACATCTATATCTTGATCATGAACCAGGAACGAAAGAAATTAAACAAATATATAAATAAAATGTAATATAAATAATATCATCCGCGGGTCTAACGGGTTTTAATGGATTTAGAAAAAAAAAATCATGGGTTTACGGATTCCAACGGATTACCCGTAAACCCATCGGACTGAGTCCGTGAAACCCGTTAATATAAACGGGTTCTTAACGTACCGACCCGTTAAAGACAAGGCCCGTTAAGGACCCGTACGAGCCCGCACGATTGCCGGGCCTAGGACCACATTATAATATAATGTGCTGCACCGTAGTCCCGGGAATCTACCACAAGCTTAATGGAAACCTGTCCAAGGACCTCTTCCGCGGAATATCCAAACAGTTTTTCAGCACTTTTGTTCCTGCAAATTTGAGTTTTAACAATGGCACCAGACTTCAAAATACGAAATTTCTACAACACAATTTAATACTCACATGTCATCCCTACTTGTACCAAGTTAATCCCTGCTACCAACCCAATCTCAGAATCGCAGCCCAAAGTCATAGTCAATCTCTTTCTATTATATGAATTCCCAATTCAAATAAAGCACCCTACAATCCACAGAACTTGTCATACAAGAAAAGAAAATCAACTACTATTTCATACTGACAGATAATAGCGTCTGAAAAGAAAAAAGAAAAAAAGAAAAAAGGACCCCAAGACTTCTCACCAGTAGATTATACGATCATCAGGATCGATTACACGCACAGACAGCCCAACTGACTGCAATATATTGAGATACTGCCGGTCACTGAACTCAAAACTCGAAGGCAGACGACCGCCACCGCCTCTTGTTTTGGTGATCCGGCGGGGGCGGGTGAGCTGGGACATTTCTTGTTTGGGGGTGGCCGTGATCCTCCTACTCTGATAGTGGAGTAAAACTTTCTATTCAAGAGCTTGAAAGGTTGGTCCAGAATTGTAGGAAGGCTATCTTCCTGGTTGTTCTTGTGTAACGTAATGGTGAGGCAAGGGTTAAAACTGTTGCAGCTCGCCAGGTTTTTCAAGGAGCCGGTGCCACATGTTGCACCTAGTTGAGGCAGCAAGACAGATGACAGAAGTGAATAAAGAATTGGTGTGAGGCTGGTGTTCGCTGATGATGCAACACAACAGGGATCTAGGATACTAGTCAGAATACCATATTTTAATCAGGTTTTTCTTAATTCGGTTATCCTCACCATGGGAACTGTAAACCATTTCCTTTGATCATTGACCATCACAGAAGTGACACTGAACTTCGACAGGAGGATCCAAGATTTTATCCTCTCCAAGTGAATAGTATCTAGTATCTAGTATCTACTGATCAGTTAATTACAACACCCAGACTACCAGCCTCAAATTACAGAAGAAAAAAAAAATCTACAGTTCAGAAACTGAGAGAGTAGCAGAATGCATGGGAGAAGAACAAAGAGGCAATTGATCCAAGTCATCCAACCACCGAGTAAGGACCAGTTTGTTCCGGTGTAGTTTGTTTAGTAACAAGCAAGGAGCATATCTTGTTGAAATCAGAAAGTCTGGAGTCCTTACCTAATCAACCCTCCTGCGTCTCGGAGCCATAGGAAGCTCCAATAACATCCTTCTTCTCCCCATTCATGAAATTTTCTTGGAATCTTCCTCCCGACACGCTCCAGGCTTGGCCCTGCTGACATGAGACCTCCGATTGCTATGGAATGCATTGAGGAAGACTTCACCAGGGTGTACTAACCTTCAGACTATGTTACTCCAATTAAACACTGCAAGAGAAATAACATTCGTAACATTCACGGTATAAAAGCTAAGTGATGTCTATGAAAGAAGACGGGCAAATAAAGGAATTAAAACTGTGTTACAGAAAGCACATTAATCTTTTGAATTAGAGTGCTGAGTAAAATAATGGATCATAATCAACACTACCAACGTGCGATACCAGGTGGTACTGTGGTAGTATCTGACAGTGGCTGCTTCCTCTGCCAGTGTGGTGAATGATATAATGCAAACCAAAGAACAAAAGCATGGTCCGGTGATTACAATACCTTTTGGGTGCTCTCACTAGAGGCGGAAAGCGCTGCTTTGAACTGGATATTATAATGTTTATGCAACACTCTAAGCTTTTTCAGCAGTTCTAGAACTGTTGGCCGGCAAGCTGGATCACTGGTGCGAAGGAAGAATAAATCCTTGTAATCACAGACACCACAGCATGATAAAATAGATTGGTGCCATCTTGTCCATAGGATCCAATGAACGCATCTAAAAGTTTAAAACTACCTTATAAGGAATATAAAAAATAGAAAAATCAAGAGTATAAATCTTTTGACAACAATAAATACTCCTAGAATCGAACAATTCTAATTCTTAAGCAATTAATATGACCATCTGAAATTCATACTCTTGCCGCGATGAAAAGTCCTATTATGCTAAATCTGTTTAGGGAGGCAAGTCAGTGAACAATTAAAAATCTAATGATTTGTAGGAATGTTTATGCATCTTGACCGACTGCCTAGACAATATTCAACATTTTAAACTAAAACCTTGGACCAACAAAAGGAAAATAAACTATGAAGCGCAAAAAGTTCACCTGTGCCAGCAACTCTCAATCACTGAAGCCCACTTTGGGTCCACATCTATTGGGATCTCCAGTCTTTGGTTCATGAATCCAACAGCTCCAATTACCTGCAAGTCAAGAAAAATTCTTGTTCATACACACACAACATGCCACCAAGGAAATGCCTCAAAGAAATGGCATGTTGAAAAGATACTGCTAAGAACCAAATTCTTGTCTTGAATAAGAATAAGAATTTATAAGAAAAAAGGAAAAACAATGTCTACTCTCTTGGATAATTGAAGGTTGATATTAATCAAACAAGTCTATTCAGCTTAATACCGGATCACTTAAATACATGTAAACACTCATAATTCACACAGAAATATTCTGTTGGTTTTCTTTCAAAAATGGTGTCTAAGTATACTACATATGAATCTAAACAACTGCAGTCTAATATCAAATTTCTCAAGTAATAAGAGCCCCCCAGACAACTGTTTTAGGTTTTAGTTAACATTACTCTCATCCCATGAATTATGCAAAATAATCAAATAGATCATATATTGGTTTATAGAAATGTCGGGATATCTTTCTTTCGTGACTTGTTTGAACAAGTTCAAAAGAAAAGATTACCTGCATTGGGTTTAGACCAGCCCAAGGAACCATCTCAGTAGCAAGCTCCCATAATATCACCCCGTAGCTATATATGTCAGACCTATATAGCTAAATATACGTAGAAATTGGCCTAAGTAAACCTGGTTGAGAGAAACACAGGACACTAATTCCAGAAAAAACAATTACAACATACTTCTCATCTGAAGGTTCATTACGTAGGAATTCTGGTGCCATCCATTGAGGCTACAGAGAGAATATGACAGACCTTTGAAGTCAGAGTATCCAAATGCAGACTCATATAGTAATTTTTGGACTAATTAATTTAGGACAACTAAGAAGAAAAAAAAACTGGTTGCAGTGAATGCTAGTTATAATACCATTCCCCTGCCACTCTTGTTATAAGAAAAGTTTCATGCTTCAGACGTGACAGACCGAAATCGCCAACCTGTTACATAACATCAAATGGCTCACTTCTTAACTTGATACAGAACCAGAATAAAATAAAAACAAAATGGACAACACCAAACCAAATAGAAGGATTTAAAAACTGAAACAAGAAATGACAGATAGACCTTGACAGTCCAATTCTTATCAACTAGGAGATTTGAAGACTTCAGGTCTTGATGAATGATTGGTGGGTTGAAATGGTGAAGATAGTTCATGCCCCATGCCTGTGGATTGATTAAGCAACATTCTATCGATTAAAACATGGACTATTATTCGGCGCAAACGGTAGTATGAATCATGTCGCATATAAAAACATTGAATCCCTTTCCATATTGGAAGTACTCACTATATCCATAGCCATATTAACACGCCATCTCTAGTCTAGTTTTGAACCGTTCCTCTGTATTATTTGGTACAAACTTCCACTATGAAGAGAGGATATTGGGATGAGATCAGGGAAAGAAGTACTTTAGAATACAGTATAAATCAGTATAAAACATCCTTACATTTTTCTAATTCTAAACAGGCATCAAAGTACGGGTAATATAGGATAAAGAGTTTCAAAATGGGAAGTTAAGAACAGACCGTGGGAGGAACTCTGTGATAATGCAGAGACGCTCAGGTGAACTCACAGCTCCCATGAAAAGCAAAACATTTGGATGTCGAAGCCTTTTCATAAGAGATACCTACATAGACAAAATCATAATGTGAAATTATACTAAACATAACAAGTAAATTTAGAAATGTGAAAACTAAACAAAAGTAAAAGGAATGTAGGAACATTATATTAACAGTTTTATATATGGGATAGTCAAACTCAAGATTACTACACTCAGAAGGTTCCGCCCACATTCATCATCTAGTGATAATCTCGTCTGCTTCTGAAGTAGATAGTGCATATAAATGTATAATAAGTTTAAAGAACTCACCTCTTGTCTGAAGGAAAGTAACAAATCATCTGAATATTCTAGCTTGGAGAAAACCTTAATTGCAATATCCTGACTCAACCACAAATTAAAGTTATATAAGCTCACAAAAATATTCATGGGTCTCCACAAAATCAAAATCTAAGGACATTTAAAACAGAATGCAGATTTTCCATCATTGTACACATCTTAACAAATATTACTAAATTTTACTGCAAACATACATAGACTCTGAGTACCACAGTTGGCATTATATTCAATTGTATACTGTATGAAACCAAATGTTTAGCAAGAGAGTTTAAGAGCATTTTTGCCGTGTAAGTGTTACAGCTTGAATTTTGAACTTGATCTTTCGTCACTAGAGAAATTGGAAATCATCCCTTGAACATATCACTTTTGTTGCTTTGTCAATGTGTATCTACTTAAATTTGAACTAAAGTAGAGAAACAGAGAGAGAACATACTGATCCATCCCACTGACCATGGTATACAGTTCCACATGAACCTGCAGAGGGGAGCAGCAAACAGATATCAGAAGGAAACTCAACCAAGCAAAAGCAGAAACTCACAAGTGAACATCACAAGTACATGAAGAAGAAAATTTGTTGGGTTAAGATGGTCAAGTCTAACAAAATAAAAGAAGAGCAAAAAAAGCAACAAAAAAAAAGAAGAAAGTTAATTGAACATTTTGGTCACCATAAATGTCCCTTGACCAGTGTCAATAACTCAATATGCTATTCAAACATGGTCCAAGAGAGATCTATTAATTGGACTACTCATTTTATCACCTTTTGTGGTTCAGTTAATTACAGCTTTCCTAGCAGTAACTAGACAGGTTGTAGTAATGAACAATATCAACACTTCACCAGCATACTCCTGTCACTAGAAATATTATTACCTTTTTCCAATCTGGGCTCCAATTACCATGTCTTCCCATAAAATTTCATAATCCAAGCAGTCAGTGCCCACATCCACATTAGTCAAAACACTACTGCTTGTACTTTTAAGGCTGATAGCACGGCTTATGGTGTTCATATCCAATGGAGAGGTCCAGGATCCTGGAGATTTATCAGTATTACATGTTGGCTGATTACTTTCGCGCACCTGAATTTCTAGATTTGAAACACAATAACCTTCTTAGGAACGGCAACATTGACTTGAACATTATGAAACCAGGGCCAAACAAAACCACTGGCTGTAGCCACTGACCCATCTTGCTCATTTCCTTTCCAAGGCCATGATATCTCTTTCTTACTAATCCATGCTTCTGCCTTTGAAGCTATCATCTTGTGATATGAAGACATTTCTTCACTCCCACTGGCAGAATCTATGGAGGGTTCTCGGAGAGGCTTGATTTCAACATGGTTAAATACACCAACCGGAGTTTCTGGGGGTATAGTTCCTATAGTTGTGCAAGTCCCACTTGCAATACCGTCCTCCCCATTAGAAGATGGCACAGAAACTGAATTATGAAACAGATTTTGACTATCTTCAGTCTCACCATTAGAATCCATGTGGTTTTCTCTTGCCTGAATCTTTAACCGGACTATCACTCATCTTCGATGCCTGTTTCACGATTATAACAATAACGACACATGGCTACATTACAAATCAGAGGAACAAGAAAACAAGAAGACTAACCAACTTTGTTAGTTTTGACGAAACTGCTTTTTGCAAAGGCTGCTGAGAACCAACACCAAGTTTAGTTGTAACACTAGCCCCATGACTACTGAAGCTTAAATCCTGTTGTGGTTGCTTCTCAGCCGACATTGGAACCCTCATATCACGAAAGAGCTGAGCATCAGTACACGTACAGACAACCCCAATTAAGCTGCCAGCATCATCATAGAATGGACTATTTGTCGCAAAGGTTGTAAACCTCTCCCCTGATTTATTCCTTACAGGGAACTGCCCACTCCAAGTCTCCCCGTGGCTGACATGGTGGATTATATAATATGCTACACCACAGTCCCGGGTATCTACTATGAGCTTCATGGCAAACTGTCCAAGGGCCTCTTCCGCAGAAAATCTATAGATTTTCTGCACTTGTGTTCCTGCAAATTTGAGTTTTCCAATTGAACCAAACTCCAAAGACAAAATTTATATAACACAATTTAATACACCGTGTTATCCCTATTAGTCCCTGCAACCAACCCAATTTCAGAATCACACCCCAAATTCAAAGTCAATCTCTTTCTATCAATTCAAATAAAGCATCCTAAAATCCTAATGATCCCTATAATCCAATAAACTGCTCAAACATCACAAAAATTGAATTGCGCATAGTTTCATACTAACCAAACTATATTCCTATAAAAAAACAAAACATAAAAACAAAAACAAAATGAGAAGCTGCAAACGCAAGACTTTGATTGAGGTGAGTTAACTCACCAGTAGATTATACGACCACTACGATCCATTGCATGCACAGACTGCCCAACAGACTGCAATATGTTGAGATACTGCTGGTCACTCCACTTATAACTCGACGGCAGCCGACCGGCGCCGCCGCTCGTTTTGGGCACTCAGTCAAACAAAGATTTCGTCTTTAATAACCAGCATCGTGAATGTCAGTCTGAAATGTTCCAAGTAACATTACCATAATACCATAACTTAGAGAGGGCTCATTGGACTCAAGAACTCACACTAATCTCTCTTAGGAAACTAGAGCAATCGAAACCATACCAAAGCAAATACGATGAAAACGAAAATTAGAAATAAGCGAGACAATGATAATACTACTACTAAACTAAAATGCTATAGTAACCGGTGGGCATTTTTGTGATTAATCCGACTATAACACGCTTAATATATAGGAAATAAGTGAGACAATGAAAATACCATCACTTGAGAGAGCTCATTTTTGTCGACAATTCACACTAGGTAACTGGAGCAGCAATTGAAACCGTACCAAAGCAAATTCGTTTTCGTTAGAAACTAGAAAGGAGCAACATTTTCTTGATAATGTCACAATAGCTGATAACTATTAAAGGGCCAATGCTAGATTTTTTCCAGGATAGAAGGATCAGCTTTGAATAAAGAATTGGTGTGAGGCTTGGTGTTCCGTGATGCAGCACAGCAGGGATCCAGGACACATTCGTATCCTCACCAAGTGAGAACCATATTATAATGAGACATTTTGTATATCTTTACATCAAATTCAGCAACTGCTTTATATTTTTAAGAGCAAAAACTGTTACACACACAAAAAAGACATTTACATAGGTAACCTATCAAAAATACGAGTATATAAGGTAGAACTAAATTGGGGAACATAAAAATGTGGTTCAATCCAAACCACAAGTCACATTTTCACAATAAGGAGAGGGTGATATTGTATCTGTGGAAGAAAAGTTATCTCAGATGCACCCGCTTGATCTTTTTCAATGACCAACACACAGCAGTAGCAAACCAACTCAATAGTATGTCAACATGGTAGTGACTAGTGAGATCATAAGCATACTGGTGACTTGGAACTGTTGTTGGCAGCAGCAAACACCAATAACTCGATAAACTGGATATAACCAGGGGTTTCTAATATGTTCACCAAAAATATTTTGCCTAGTAAGTTAGCTTCGTTTTTTTTACATAAACTTACCCATCTTCAATGCTAGCAAGATCAACATCCTCTCTAATCTTCCAAATTTGCTACGCAGCACTAGCTAGTCTCCAGGAACAGCTTTTAATCTTCTGTCAGCTCTGTACCTCCAAAAGTGAGTTGGTAAAGTCTATATAACTAAGAAAGGATTTCTCGTTTCCTGACATATGTACACCAATAATTACATCCTAGCAAAATATTGTTTCTCCTCCTGTCTCTGGACTCTTAAGGGAATCTGTAGTTCTACATTCACCCTATATTTGCTGTAAAGAGAGCCTGTACATATTTCTTATTCCAGTCAAAGAAGGAAATTGCCTCTGTCTGAGCCTCCATTGGGGTGTTGTGCAACAATCATGAATTTCTGAGTCGACAGCAACTTCTAAAGACATTTATCCAATCACGTTTTCACGGTTCCACCCAGTGAATTTTTCCATGGCAGAGTTCCACTCTGAGCAACATGTGTTATCTTTTGATTTAGACTGCTAAGAAAAATAAAGGATCATTAACAATACCACATTTCAATACCAGGAGGAAGTATCTAAGAGTGGCTGCTTCATCTGCCAATGTGGTGAATGAAGTAATGAAAACCAATGAACAAAAAAATGGCCCGGTGATTACAATTCCTTTCAGGTGCTCTCACTAGAGGTGGAACGCACTGCTTTGAACTGGAGATTATATTTTTTATGCAACACTCTAAGCTTTTCAAGCAGTTCTAGAAATGTTGGCCGGCAAGCTGGGTCACTGGTGAGAAGGAAAAAACAAAAGTAAATACTTGTAATCACAGTCACCACAACATAAGTATATAAAAGATGAAAATTGGGTGCCATCCAATGAACACAAGAAACTACCTTATAAGGAAATTGAAAAATAGGAAAAATCAAGAGTAGTATGAATTGTCTGACAACAATAAAATAGTCCTAGCATCATACCATTCTAATTCTTAAGCGATTCATATGACCGTCTGCAATTCATAACTTTTATAAAAGCGTGATTAACTAATTTTACATATTTGCAGTGATGAAAACCCTACTATGCTAAATCTGGTTGTAGCAGCAACTCAGTGAACAACAAAATTAATGTTCATAGGAATGTTTTGGGCATCTTTGGCCAAACTACCTAGACAGTAGTCTACAACTTAACATGAAATCCAACCAAAGGAAAATCAACTAAGAAGCACAGAAAGAACACCTGTGCCAGCAACTCTCTATCAGGGAAGCCCAATTTGGGTCCATATCCTTTGGGATCTCCAGTCTTTGGTTCATGAATCCAACAGCTCCAATGACCTGAAAGTCGTAGATCAATTGTAGTTCATATGCACACAACATGCCCACCGAGAAAATGCCTCGAAGATAAGGGATGTTTGAAAGATAATGCTAATAAAAGAGCCTGCAGCAAATCAAATAAAAATTCGCTACTTAATTTCCTGATAACAGATATATAGCCTGCCTAGAGACCTCAAAGTCTACTCTTGGATAATGGAAGGTTGATATTAAGCAAACAAACCTATTCAGTTTTATACTGGAATTCTTAAGAGTAATAAATGTAATTATTCAAAATCACACAAAATCATGTGGTCGCTTTCTTTCCAATACAGTATATAAGTATAGTACATTAAGACATATTGATTGGCACAACTACAGTCTACTATCAAATCTCTCAAGTGATAAGAGCCCATTCAACAACTGTTCTGTATTGGTTTTTACTTAATCCCATGAATTATGCAAAATAATTAACTAGCTCATATCTTTAGTTTATAGAAATGTTGTGAATCTTTCTGTCTTGCGTTCTGACTGAATTTAAGTCAAAAAGAAGATATTACCTGCATTGGATTTAGATTATCCCAAGGAATCTTCAGAGTAGCAAGCTCCCATAATATCACCCCGTAGCTATATATGTCAGACCTATATAGTCAAATAAAATAAGAAATTCGAGTATGTAAACCTGGTTGGGAGAAACAGAGGACACTGAATCCAGAAAAACAATTACAACATACTTCTCATCTGAGGGTTCATTACGTAGAAATTCTGGTGCCATCCATTGAGGCTACAGAGAGATATGACAAACATTTGAACTGATTAATTTAGTCAGAATATCCAAATGCAGCCTCATATAGTAAATTTGGACTGATTAATTTGGTAAATTGAGAAGAAGAAAAAGATGTTGCAGTGAATGCCAGTTATAATACCGTTCCCCTGCCACTCTTGTTTGTACGAAAAGTTGCATGCTTAAGACGTGAAAGACCAAAATCGTCAAGCTGTTAGATAACATCAAATGGATCACTTCTCAACTTGATACAGAACCGGAAGGAAACAAATAAAACTGGACAACAACAAACCAGAAGGCTTCAAGAAGCCGAAATATGGCAGACCTTGACAGTCCAGTTCTTATCAACTAGGAGATTTGAAGACTTCAAGTCTCGATGAACGACTGGTGGGTTGAAATGGTGAAGATAATTCATACCCCATGCCTGTGTATTGATTAAACATCAATCTATTTGGTAAGCAAAAGAAAAAAAAAATAAAGCATGGACTAATGAATTTAATAGAGAGCTAATATGCACACAAGTTTATTCTGCCAAAAAGGTCATGTATATAATGTAGCATAATAGCCCAAAAACCAACAGCAATACATTAGAAAACAAGATCAACGAAGAAATAAAAAAGTAATCAATTTTCATCTTTCTCTTGTTTGGAAGGGAGGCGGGAGGTCAATACTCACTATATCCATAGCCATATTAACACGTCGTCTCCAGTCCAATTTTGATGGGTGCCTCTGTAGTATTTGATACAAACTTCCGCTGCATTGCGAGAATATTTGGATGAGATCAGGGAATGTAGTTTAGAATACAGTACAAATCAATATAAAACATTCCTTGGTCACTATAAACAAGTATCAGAGTAGGGGTAATATAGAATGAAGAGTTTTAAAATAGGAGTTGAGAACAGACCGTGGGAGAAACTCTGTGACAATGCAGAGACGCTCAGGTGAAGTCACAGCTCCCATGAAAAGCAAAACATTTGGATGTCGAAGCCTTTTCATAAGAGATACCTACATACACAGAATCATATTGTCAAATTCAAGTATTATACTAAACATAACAAATAAAACTAAGAAATGATCTAAAATTAAATTAAATATAAAAAAAAAACTAAAAGGAATCATATAGGAACAATCTAACAGCGTAATATGGGATTGTCAAGATTACAACACCCGGAAGTACCTCCCACACTCACAAAGCGAATTTTCCATATACATCAAATTTCTTGTTAAATTCTCATCTGCTTCCGGAGTACAAACTACAAATAAACTAACAAAGAGGCTCACCTCTTGTCTGAAGGAAAGAAACAAATCATCTGAATATTCTAGCTTGGAGAAAACCTTGATTGCAACATCCTGTAAGAGAAAAGCTTCAACTCAACAGAGCATTTAAAGTTATATAAGCTCACAAAAAAATTGCATGGTTCTCCCCACTTCCCTAAGTTACTACTAGAACAGATTGCAGATTCAATAACATCGTGAAACTTGTTCACATGATAACAAATATTAATATACTTTACTACAAACACGCATAAGTAGACTTTGAGTTCGGCGTTTGGCATTTCTATGCCGTATGAAACCAAATGTCTAGCAAGAGAGTTTAAGAGTATTCTTATCTGAGTAAGTTTTACTGCTTAATTTCTGAACTTGATGTTACTTTACAGCAATTGAAAATCATCCCTTAATATCACTTTCGTTGCTGCTTTGTAGATGTGAATTACTTAAACTTGAAGTGAGAGAGCGAGAGAGAGAGAGAGCATACTGATCCTTTCCACTGACCATGGTATACAGTTCCACATGAACCTGCAGAGGACGGGAGCAGCAAACAGATATCAGAAGGAAATTCAACCAAGCAAAAGCAGAAGCTGTTGACCGAACACAAGCACACACAAAAAATAATAATAATAATAATTGTTTGGTTGAGATGATCAAGGAAAAGCTACAAATAATAATGACAGTTAGATCAACATTTTGGTCTCCATGTATGTCTCTTGACCAGTGTCCATAGGCTATTCAAACAACAGTGGTCCAAGAAGGATCTATTCATTCAAATACTCATTATAGCTTTCACAGCAGTAACTAAATAATTTGAAGAAATGAACAATATTAATACTTCACCTGCATGCTCCTGTCACTAGACATATTATTACCTTGCCCAATCTGTGCTTCAATCATCATGTCTTCCCATAAGACTTCATAATCCAAGCAGTCAGTGTCCACATCCACCATGGTCAAAGCACTACTGCTGGTAGTTCTAAGGCTGCTGGAGCGGCTTATGGTGTTAATATCCAACGGAGAGATCCAGGATCCTTGAGGCTCATCATTACAATTTGTTGGCCGATTACTTTCGGGCTGAATTTCTGGATTTGAAACATAATAGCTCTTCTGAGGAACGGCAACATTGACTTGATCATTATGAAACCAGGGCCAAACAAAACCACCAGCCCTAGCCACTGACCCATCTCGCTCATTTCCTTTCCAAGGCCATGATATCCCTTGCTTACTAATCCATGCTTCTGCCTTAGAAGCTATTACCTTGTGAATTGAAGATTTTTCTTCACTCTCACTGCCAGAACCTATAGAGGGTTCTCGGAGAGGCATGCTCTCAACATGGTTAGATACTGGGGGTATAGTTACAAAAGTTGTGCTAGTCCCACTTGCATTACCACCCTCCCTATTGGCAGATGGAACAAAATCTGAGCCATGAAACGGATGATGACAATCATCGATCTCAAATTTGGGATCCATGTTTTTTCTTGCCTGAATCTTTGACTTGACTTTGTTACTCATCTTCGATGCCTGTTTCACGATTATAACAATCATGGCACACAGGTACATTACAAATCAGAGGAACACGAAAACAATAAGACTAACCAAGTTTGTTAGCTTTGACGAAACTGCATTTCGCAGAGGCTGCTGAGGATGAACACCAAGTGCAGTTGTAACACTTGCACCACGACTGCTGAAGCTTACATCTTGTTGAGGTTGCTTCTCTGCTGACATCGGAACCCTCATGTCTCGGAAGTGCTGAAAATCAACACATGTAGAAACAAGCCCAATTATACAGCCAGCATCATCATAGAATGGAGCATTTGTTACAATGATTCTAGACCTCTTCCCCGATTTGTTCTTTATAGGGAACAATCCAGTCCATCTCTCCCCGAGGTTGACACGGTGGACTATATTATATGCTGCACCACGGTCCCGGATATCTACTTCCAGGTCAATGGAACACCGTCCCATGGCCTCTTCTGCGGAATATCCAAACAGATTTTCAGCACCTTTATTCCTGCAAATTTGAGTTCTCTCAATTGCACCAAACTTCAAAGACGAATTTCTATAACACAATTTAATACACACATGTCATCCCTAAGGTTCCCATCATTACTCTTACTAAGTTAGTCCCTGCTACCAACCCAATTTCAGAACCACAGCCCACAAGGCCACAATCATAACCAATGTCAGAAAATTCTATAATCCACAAAACTTCTCAGACAAAAAACATATAATTCAAAACCATTTCATACTAACCAAACAATATTACAAAAATCAACCAAATATAGAAGCTTCAGCAAGAAAAAAAAGAAGATTTTGATGGAGAGGTACTCACCAGTAGAGTATAACATCATGAGGATCCATTACATGCACAGACTGCCCAAGTGACTCCAATATGTTGAGATACTGCCGGTCACTGAACTTAAAACTCGACGGCAGCCGACCAGCACTGCCGCTTGGTTTGGTGATCCGGCGGGGGCGGCTGAGCTGGGACATTTCTTGCTTGAGGTGGGCGTGATCCTCTTCCAGCATTTCAATCTTCTTCAACAGCTCTGTTAGACAAGTATATGTGTCCATTGAAAAGAGTTAGGTCCCCAGGTTGGGGGAGTTCAAACACTTCCAACTCTCTGGTTGCTTCTCTCTGAAGTAATCTTTAAGTGAGAGCTTAAACTGTCGCCTCAATATAAAGGCGGTGCCGCAAGTTGCACCTAAGAACTAGGAGACTCTTATTATAACTTTGAAGAGCATGTTCACCAAACTCTTTATTATAATTTTAGATATCATATTTAGATTTTTAAAAAAAAAATAACAGTTATATTAAATTTTTTATTATAATTTTATGTTATTTTTTAATTATTTTCTTAATTAAATTTAGAGAACGTAGTAGTTAAAAATTAAAATATTTAAATTTAATACATTCTATATGTAATTATATATATATTTAAATTAATTTTTATTTATTTATTAATATTTTAAGTTCAAATCAAGCTAAAGTAAAGATAGACCTATTTCTAAAATGACTAACCAAAATGACTTTTTAGTTATTTTCGTTAAAATTTAATTAAAATATGACTAATATTGGTGAATATGCTTTAAATGAGATAAGAAAACATATGTTGCAGTGGCACCTTTTTGGTCTAGTCAAAGCATATGGTTCACTTGTTTCTAACCCTAGTTTAAAATACGATGTCATGGTTTCAAATAACTAAATGTAACTAACTGACACCACCGTAGAGGTCATTGTTTCAAATAACTAAATGACAACTAACTTCATGGAGGTCATGGTTTAGGTCATTGTTTCAAATGTCAACGATCAGTAATGTAACAATAGTGGTAGGAAAAAATTCACCACCATCGGTCGGAGTTGGTCATTTTAGTACAGAATCCACACACTAGTAGTCTCTTACAAAACTAGAGTGACAGAAACCGCACCTAAGCAAAACTAACGAAAACGAAAATTGGAAATGGGAAACACGATTTCTTGAAGCAAAGGAGCACGGTTTTCTCAATTTGACAATAGCTGATAACTATTGAAGAGCAAATGCTAGATTTTTTTTACAGGATAAAAGGATCAGCTTTGAATAAAGAATTGGTGTGAGGCTCGGTGTTCCGTGATGCAACACGGCAGGGATCCAGGACACATTCGTATCCTGACCAAGTGAGAACCATATTATATTGAGATACTTTACATGTCTTACATCAAATTCAGCAACTGCCTTTTATTTTCCAGAGCAAAAACTTGGCCCCGAGCTAGCTATTTTATTACACAGGCAGAAGTTTACACTGGGAATCTGTTACAAACAGAAATATTTAAGGTAAAAAATGAATAGGGGAGTAGAAAGATGTGATTCAATCCAAACCACAAGCCAGTCACAATATCAAAGAGCTTTCCAATGTATATTGTGGAAGCCTAGTTCTCTCAGATGCACCCGCTTGCTCCTTTCCAATGAATAACACATAGCAGCAAACCAACTCAATAACATGTTAGTAAGATTCTAAGCATATTGGTGACTTTAACTGTTGTTGTCGGCAGCACGAGCCAGTAACTAAGTAGACTGGTAGAATCGGGGGTTTCTGATGTGTTGAATACAGTCAAAAATAATAGGGTGGCTAATATGAGAAGCAGTCTGTTCTGGTATAAAGAGCATTTCTAGTTAAGACTATAAAATAGCAAGCGTTTACCTAGTCAACACTCTTTGCATGTATCCGAGGCATAGGGAGCTCAAGAATAACCAAGAAATAACATCTCTCTGATTCTCTGATATATTGTACTTCTCCACCCATGAGCTTTAAAATCTTCCTGCACATGCTGAGTCCTAGGCCCTCCTGGGTCATCCATTGACTAATATGGAACATGTCTTGAACTAACTGAGGGGGAAGACCTTCACCAGGGCAAACCAACCTTCATCATAAACACCGTATTGGTACTAGTCAATTACATATAAAAAAAAATATATATATATATATACATATATATATATATATATATGCATTGTCATTGATATAAGTGCACTCAAAAAACATAGCCAAGTGATGTTTGTACAACACAAATACATGATTTACCTAGTTAGACTTTGCCAAGAAAAAAATTAGGAGTCATACGAGTCAAACAGAACATTGCATTACCAACCTAAATCCACCCAATCAAGATACTCTAAATACACCAAGGAGATTACTAGATATGATCATTGCAGCAGCGATTTAGTAAACCATAAGGGTTTGAACAACATGTTCACAGTCCAACCTAGACTACCTCCCTACTTAAGGTTCAAGTCAAATCCCCAAGACACCAGGCAAAGTCAAGTTGGATACACAACTTCGTGATGTTGACTTCAACAACATACAATTATAATATTAAAACAACGACAGAAGCCAAAATACCTGAATTCCATATGAACCATAGAGTGTCCACCAGGAATTGTAGTCAAGATTGGACGAACATGAATCTCCACCCAGCCTTCTTCAGATGGTGCATAACGTACCATATTCAACAAAAAATCAGCCAGGACCTGCTGAATTCTCACTTGATCACCATAAACAGCTAGTGTTTTGACTTCTTCAGGTATATCCCGTATCAATTGTAGATTTCTTTCCCTCAGCAATAACATTACTTGGCTAACAACAGCATTTATAACACTTCCAAGTAAAAAATCTTCCTTCTCAAGCTCCAAAGAACTAATCAAGAAACAAAAGAAGATAAAGAATATTTAATCATGTTCTTAATATGAAAAAAAAAAAAAAATTAAAGGTGATGAAGATATTGTTAAACTCTATAATGTGATACGAATCAGTGCGCACATATATCAACATAAAATGAATAGTCTTTCGGGCAAGTAAACTTTTTTAGCCCTCACCCGACCACAACATGCATGCAACAAAACTATCCTGCTAGTAAATTAGCTTGTTTACCAAACACTTACCCATCTTCAATGCTAGCCAGATCAACATCATTTATAATCTTCAAAATTTGCTTCTCACAAGCAGCACTAGTCTCCAAGAACTGCTTTTGATCTTCACTCAGCTCTGTAGCCTCCAAAAGTGAGTTAGTGAAGCTTATACCACTTAAGGGATTTTTTATTTCCTGACATATGTACGCCAATTCTTTCATTTTAGCGAAACATTGCTTCTCCTGTTGTCTCTGGACTCTAAGAGCTTGCTGCAGTTCTTGACTGGGTATCTGCAAAAAGCAGAAAGCTCCGATAACCTGGCCATCTACATTCATCCTCTTATTTGCCGTCAAGAGAGCTTGTACAAATTTCCCATTCCGGTCATAGAATGAAAAAGGAAACTTGTCCGTGTCTAAGCCTCCAATAGCGTTGTGCAAGACAATCATGAATTTTGTTATAACATCTGGACCCTTGAGTCGACAACAACTGCCAAAGACCTCCCCAACCAACATTTTTCCAATCATATCTCCACGGCTCCACCCAGTGAGTTTTTCCATGGCAGTGTTCCACTCTGAGCAATATGTGTTATCATCCGACGCAAATATGGGCGGGATCAAAGGATTGGGACTGTGAACAATGGCCTTATAATCACCTTGTATGTTTACGAATTTGTCCATTACCACTTTTTGACCAGTAACATCCTGACCAACAAAGCACACTCCCACGATATTATTAGTGTAATCCTTGCTAGAGCAAGCATTAACCACCACAAAAACAGGCTTGTTGTCACGCTCTGGGCCAAATGTCCTCAGTTTTATCTCTACATTTTTATCTTCTTCTCCTGCATTTTTGTTTCAATAACAGTTGATTACTCACCCAATTCTGTTAAAGATAGAAGTTGATTATTCAATAGCAGACAAAAAAAATTGCATTGAAAATCTACTAATATATACATGTGCACAGAAATCAAATTTATTAGAAGGTCTATATGCATCAGACGGATGCCCACCATATTGAAGTGAGCCAACTTTTGGTTTGTCTTTGTTCTGTGTCATAGATTTTTAAGGAAAACTTCACGCAGTTACCTTCCATAGTATTTTTCATGCATCTCTTTTATCACCACAACTTTTACAACCAACTAACCTTTTGTCCTGAAAATAATTCTACTCCCAAGATTAAATTTGTGTTTTAATTGGAATAGAGAATAAAGTGAGAAGAATTATATTAGATAAAATAGTACCTCTCAAAGCGTGGCGGAGAAGTTTGTCAACAATTTCTTCAGATTCTTTGTAAACTAGATCATGAACCAAGGACTTCCCTGTAGCCTCCTCAACTGACAGCCCTGTCAGCTCTGCAACCTTAGCATTCCACCCATTTATACACCCATTAACATCTACAGCAAATATAGGAGCAGTTGCCGTCTCTATCAATCTAACCATTTCTCTTGCTACTGAGCTGAGCTCATCAATACCTTGAACCTCCATATCCCCATGCTGGTCCTGTGTAACAGCCTTCAAATTGTTTGTCTCAGTATCCTTAAATGAGTCTCGCAAAATAATTTGCAAGGAATGTATGGCATCCATTTCTGCATTGTCCCATGGCAAACTACGGCTTTTAACCACTTCCAAAAACGCCTTGAAAGAAGATCGTGGATGCATCCTCTGCCCATCATCCTTGTCCTCAGGATGATGCTTTGCTCCACCCCATTTCACCTCTTTAGCGGTGTGCGATCGGAACCAGAACAGAAAGTCCCTCTTAGTAATATAAGCAGCAGCCATCCCACAGACAGCATCACCAAGTGAAGTAGCTCCAGGGTACCCGGCATCAGCCAAACTGTCAGTGCTTAAACCTGTTGAAGTTCCATGGGAAGATAACAACCACTCAACAATATCCTTGATCTGCACTTCAGTGGGAGTGACACCAATTGGATAGTACTTGTCTTCGTAGTAGAGCGCTGCCCCATCACATTTCACAAGATTCATGATACTAGGACTTTGTGTAATAATCCCAGTCGGGGTATCACGAAGAAGCATATCACACAAGAGTGTCTGTGTCCTCAAAACATGCTTCTCCGACATCTGCAAAGCCAACTGCAACTCCATATTTAGCTGCAGACCAAAGGCCTGCATTAGAAACTCACAAGCATAACGAAGTGGAAACGGAATGCACCTAGCAGAAGTGTGATGACAAACAACCAATCCCCACAGCCTCATCCCGCTCCTCCCACCAATACCTTCATCATCATTTCCGTTAATAATAACTGCCAAAGCCAATGAGGCAATTGACCCCATATTCGCCATATACTGCGAATGACAACCATGAGGCACACGCAGCGTCGACCCAACCAAGCACAAAGGCTGCATAAGCCCCTCATCTTGGATGACCTGAACCGGGGTGGCATGACAATCCACAATCATCCTCACCCTATTCTGCTTAAACAAAAACCTCGACGCTTGTGGTATATCCGTGGCAGGATAATGCAGCCCAATATAAGGCTCCAAATCCGCCCTCTTACTCTCCGACAAAACCTCCCCATGCTCATCTTCATGAAACTTATACACCATAACCCTATCATACCCTGTAAGCTCCCTCACACTCTCCACCACAGTGTCGCAAAGCAGCTTAATATCCCCACCGGGCAATGCCTGCAGCTGTGAAATCGCACGCACGGCCAGCTTCTGACTCTGCACCGCGCCGGCTATAGACAGCGCCGGGTCCTCTGTCCTGGCGGGCTCCAAGTCAATCACAACCCCAACATCAATCCTATGCAATATAGCATAAAACGGCTTCCCGGAAACCTTGGAATGAATCCAAATCGGGTTGAGCAAAGTAATCTCCCGAGTTCCAAAGGCCTTCTCCAGCAAAGCTGAGCTGGAAGCAGTGAACAGCGTTCTGACATCTGTCCCAATTGTCAGAATATCTCTTGGCTCCATAACCGGAACCGACTGGGGCATCAGGTCCAGTAAGTCCCTTGCGTTCTCGCTGTAAGCAACGACTGAGAAGGTAGTCTCTTCCACGGCAATTGTGCATCCAAAAGGCTGGATGTGGCCGCCACGCTGGATTTTCGACAAGTAGGCAGTGATCTGCTGCTCCTGCGGCACAGAATCTATGGTGGTTCTCATGCTTTGGGAATAGTCGAATGATTTACCGGAAGCTGACTGCTCGAACACGGCGTGCAGCCGAGCGTCGACAGTGTACTGCGCCACCGCTTTGCTCACCGACTCCGCTGTCGACTGGTTGTGGTTGTTCTGCCGCGCCGCCCTGAGACTTCTAGTGCCAGAAGACGTAGCCGCCTTCCCAGCTCCTGAAGTCATTGTGGGAATTGAAACTGTGGACCGGGGCCAATGGAGGAGAAAGTGGGATTGGATTTGGCTTCGAATTTGTTTTTGTTGGATTCAGTGGGAGAAGAAGAACTGGGAGTAGCAGTAGTGGTACTGGGATTTGGGAAATCAGAACGACTCTGTTTCTTTTTTCTTCTTCTCTTCTTATTTGTCTGAATTTATATTTATTTTTATTACTGTTTTGATTGAGTTTTTAATTTTTGGTCTACTTGTGGCTGGGAAGAGACGGAATATAGGATGTGATTGGTGGACGCGTGCGGTGCACTGTTAGCTTAATAATTTATCCTTGTTCAAGAAGAAATTATAATAGAGAGAACTTCTACGTTATTCATTGATAAGGAGGCCTTTATATATGCATTACAATAAGTATCCCGATAAATCAGGGATTCCCTATCTATTATATAATCATCTAATCTATTCTAATTAGGTCAAGACACATCTAGAAAGTTACGGAAATAACCTTCCTACAACACTCTCCCTTGTGTCGAGCGCCTAATGTCTTCATAGTGCTTACCATGTTGCCTCACTAAAACCTTGCCAGCAAAACAAAAACTTCTTGGGCAAAAATAAAATGCATGGAAAAAGGGAAAAGAGCACAACGCACCAACTACTATATTTGTGATTGACATGTGATGTAGACTCCCCCTGATGTCTAACAAACTTAGAGCTCTGATAACTGGCGCATGCCAATGCTCTTCACATGTTTCACAAACATAGATTTTCTCAAAGACTTGGTAAAAAAATCTGCAACATTTGCATCTGAACTCACTTGATTAACTTGGATGTTCAGGAATTTCTGTTGTTGCATATTATAAAAGAACTATGCGGGTCAGAGAGATACCCAGCATCTACAAAACCAACTAACACATTGTTGAGAGTCTTTGGATAAGGGAGACGGCCATTGAAGGATGAAGAAGGGCCGAAATCATCACCTATGCCGGTCTCCACATCGCCGGTGCCGGCTCCGCGACGGACAACGGCGCTGCCGGGGCTGCCAGTGGCGTTGGTGTGAGGATGACCGGTGGTGGAAACCTCTCTGGTGCTAAAGGGGTAGAACAAACTCAAGTCAATGGAACCTTTCAGAAGTTTAACACCATTCCAATGACGATGCGTAGGCGCTGAGCTAAATCTAACTAATAAGTTCACAACGAAAGCGATGTCTGGTCTAATATATTGTGCTAAATACAATAGCGCCCCAATTGCACTAAGATACATGTATTTAGCTCCAAGCATCTCTTCATCATCCTCTTTAGGACGGAATGGATTCTTGTGTCTAGACTTTGTCTTTCTTATGAACACGCATAGGCATAAATCATTGTTCTTGTATCCCCTCCCAATCAAGTATTACAACAGACGTTACAATCTAGTTGCATAATGACTTCGTGGTTTAAAGTCACTTGATTAAGGCATTAGAAGTCCTTCAAACACTTTCGTGTATATATCTGCATCTATATCCCCATATAGGTATACATTAACCACATTCATAAGCTGCAAACTTCAGTTTTTGGGACACTACTAAACTGATTAAGTAGCGGAAAGTAATGATGTCCATTACGAGAGAATACATCTCATCGTAGTCAATACCAGGTCGTTGAGAGAAACATTGCGTCATGAGTTTTGCTTTATACCGCATGATCTCATTCTCTCATTACGCTTACGAACAAAGACTCTTTTATGTCCAACAGGTTTAACGTCTTTCCGGATCAACTTAACAGATCCTAAGACTTGTCTTTTATTTAACGAGTCTAGTTCTGCTTGTATTGCTTCTTTCCACTTCGGCCAATACATTCTTCGTTGACACTCTGCAACGGAATAAGCCATTACATCATCAACATACGTGGAATTTTATCCACAGAATACACGTGCACACTTGTGTAATTGAGATTTATGTGTACTCTGACATCAACAAAGGTTCTGTGGCATCCCACAAAAAACACATAGTTGATCATGGACATAATTATAGTCAGAGACAATCTCATTGATGATGAGCGGATTAATTTGTGCCATCGCAACTCGCTTCTTTCGAGGTTTTAAATCTCGAGAATTAAACGGTCTCCCCCTCTTCTTGGTGGGAGCCGAGGCCGAAGCTGCTGCCCCTTCAAAGTCCATCAGTGGCACTGTTGCGATCCGATTCAGCAACAGCGACGCCACGGCGTACGATGGCGCCGCCGCCGGTGTCACCCTCTCCTGAAGGTATGCCGACGGCACTAGGTCTTAGGGCAGCCGAACCGATCCCATATGATCGGATCTTCAACCTTACCGGCACATTTGCAGTATGTATGTGCGATCTCGTCACTTTCTAACTCATTTTGAGTAGTGCAGGGATTATGATGAGACAAATCGTTGGAGGCACACCATGTCAATTCCTGACGTTTATTCGGAATGTGAGCATTCCTATCTCCCCCTAACGGCGGGAAGTGTGTCTCATCAAAGTGACAATCTGCGAAACGCTCAGTAAAGAGATCTATGGTGGTTGGTAGCGGATTAATGTTGGGGATTCACATCCAACATATACCTAAACGTCTTTGTAGACCCATCTTTGTATGCAGAATAGGCGTAATAGGCACATAAACAGCACAACCGAAAGTACGTAAGTGCGCAATATTGGGTTTATAACCAGTAACCAGCTGGTATGCACTACACGTCTGGTTGGCATTATGTCTGAAACGAATAAGCATAGCTGCATGCAGTATTACATATCCCCATGCAGAAACTGGCAATTGGTTCCCATAACCAAAAGCCCTAGCTAATAGCCGGAGTTGCTGAAGAGTGGCTTCTACAAGGCAGTTCTGAGAAAGAACATGAGAAACGGGATGTTCAACTTCAATCCCTATGGATATGTAATAATCATCGAATGTCTTGGAGTTAAACTCTCTAACATTATCCAACCTAATAGATTTAATAGGATGGTCAGGGTAGTGAGCCCTTAACTTTGATGATTTATGCTAAAAGCTTGGCAAATGCAGCTTGTGGACAGCAAATCGACGTGACCAACGCATCGATGTATCAACCAGCACCTTAGAATACACAAAGGGTCCGCATTCTAGTTGATAGGTCCACACATATCATCTTGGATTTGTTGTAAGAATGGTTTCTTTTGTGTCCATAACAAAGGAAAATAATGGATTCATCTTTGCTAGTGTACAAGCTTTGCAATAAGAGCATTATGCATCTTAAAATACAAATTCGCGCTGAAAATCAGATTCACGCGCAGCATGACCTTTGTGTACTAAAACGGTTATAACTTCTTCATTACAGAAGATATTGACAAACCGTAAAATGTTTTGGAAACTAGACATCGGTAGCTTTCCATTGATATAAAGTATACAACGTAGTTCAAACCGAGCTGATCACAAAGCTCTGTCGAAGTTGATGGATCTATAGATTTCCGGACAGATCTGTCCTACGTTGCCGAAACGGCCATAACTCACTTAATATGATAGCTATGATCAAACGGTCAATGTGTCTGGAAATTAGACACATAGACCTTTCCATCGGTATAAAATATACCATTTTTGAATGAGTGAGCTATGATTTATAGGTCATGCAATATCAAAACTTGTATGAGTCATAAGATCCAATAACAAGAATTGGAATGAGGTATTCTCATTGAATCTGACTCAACTTCTTCTCTAGAATGATTCATTAGAGGAAATACACAAGTAATTGTTACTATTCTCATATATCCAAGTGATAACATATGGCAATTAGGTTTTGGAAAACACAGCAAGATTCAATTTTTTTCTTGGTGCATAAATACGCTCAATGACATCGATAACTGTACCATTGGGTAACGTAAAGTTAATGAATCCACGCTCTTTAACAACCGGCGAGGTTCTAATCGATATAGTCATTGATCATCTATATTGCACATAATACTTAAACGACTCTCTCTCCCTTAGGATAGTGTGGGTTGTCCCACTATCAGCTAGACACTCAACTTCACCGCGAGACATCTAAAGAGATGAAAAACTATGGGTGGTTTTCTCGCGGGACACAGTCTAATCACTACGCCGTAGGATAGAGAAAGAAAGAGGATGAAATCCCATCGAGTGTATCGCATGGCATTTGGACTTTATAACTTCGACTAAAGTCGGAAAGTGCAAGGTTGAATGTTACATAACCGAGCAATCATCATCAGAAACCAAAACGAAGCCGAGGCTTCGCACGTTGTGGTGTTGAACACCTTTGGTGACCGGAAGAATGGAGGCTTAGCCTCCTAGGATCGGTGCTAAGCACCTTCTCGGGCGGCCATGGAACCGAGGCCGAAGCCTCCTTGAAAGCACGGTGTCATGGCACCTTTGTGCTGCCGAAGCCCAGGTATCATCACCATGAGGCCGACATCAGCCACTAGGCTTGTGACGTCGAGCCTAGCTCCAATTATTCTTTGATTTTGATTTTGATTTGAGCTGAGGTGGAATTATAAGTCCAATATACTAAGCCAATGTGACTCAACAGTGTTTCAGAAGAACCACGTGAGTCGTTAAAACACTAATCTGGATTGCTTAAAAACATAAAATTTCTCACAATATGGGAAAACAGAGAAATTTTATTAACTTGCCAACTTTTAATACATCAAAAGCAATCTTCTAATTCCAAAGAAAACGACTAAGAGATCAAAGTCTATAAGATATGGCAAAGCCATTACAATACTTGAAAAATTCTTAATGAAAAGTCAAACATAAAGACTAATCAAAATCCGGGACATCTAATGCTTAAGTAGGCTCTTGAGTCTTAACTTCAGGAATGAAGTGCTCAGCCACGAGATTAACGTGAGGTTGTCATCACTAGTTCTCACTCAGCATGATAATTCTCTTTGCTAGAATTATCTCTTGTAGGCATTAATCATCTCTTTGCTAGAATTATACACGTGGTGCATATGCTTAGAGGAACCACACTTGTAACAAGGAGCAAAACTAGTGCTTTTGTTGTTGTTGTGAGACGAGGGAGGAGGTGGCGCGTGGCCACCTTGACGGGTTCTATGGCCGAATCGGCCTCCCCCTGAAGGTGCGGCATTGCCGCCATCTCGTCTCCAAGTGTTGGAGTGTCGTGTCACACGGTTTCTACCATTTTGATTTCCTCCACGTATCGGTTTAGAAACTTGTTGATACGGGGCATTCTGATTCTTATTTCTTTTATTTTGAAGTCTTCCCATAGTGAGTCTGTGGTTCATGAATCTTTTTAATTCCAACAGGTCTCAAAATTATTGTTATTTATTCAGCCTAATCAACCGAATTTCGGTATCGGTGTCATAAGACATCATAGGCTATGGGGAGTTTATCAAGAGTCTTATTGATAAGATCTCTATCATTGTTGTTATGCCAACAGTGTCAAGGTCATAATCCAAAGAACCGAATGGTTTCCCATTTCAATGAAATCTCTAGGATAAGTATGTCATTGACATTATTTAATCGCTACTGGAGCGTGTCCCTTAATTTTTTTTCTTTAGGGATCTTTTATCGACAAATGTTGTCGCTTCAGAGTTGGATGAATATGGCGTTCTCAAAAATAAGTGTCTAGGCCTTGACATAATTCTCAAATGGGGTAGTGGCTACTGCTTCATTCAGAATGACTGAGAGCCCTTTGCTTTGAAAAGCATGCTATACATCGGAAACACATCGATGATATTCATTGCTCTCGAGATTAAGAATCTTAAAATCGGGTCGTGACTACGACGACATCTACAAGAAAAGAGATACGTCAGATTGGTATGAATATGACATATACCATTCAAGTATGTAGAACGGAATTAGAAGGGCTATGACGTATATGGTCACATAAATTTTTCTTTTCGATGCATAAAACCGGCGACATCATATCACACTTTCAAACAGTGGCGTACTCAGACATCCACATAAGCATTTTTTTTTTCTTTTAATTTCCTTTTCAAAAGTGATTTCCCCAGGACCATCACTTAAAACTTCGACCGTAGGGGTAATGACATCCCCATCTTAGGTCTCATCGGCGATATAAGAATGGCCGGAATCGAAGTAGAGGAAGGCTAATAGCGCCCGATATATATATCGTATATATTCAAAAGCTGAAACTTTAATTAAAAGCTTACTTGCTAGTTTGCCAATGAACTGCGTTGTAATAAATTTGCTTTGAGAACTCGGTTCTACTCCTTGTGCAAATTGAGATGCTCTTCCATGTACGTGTAACGATATAATTCTCGCAATTCCATCGGGATGCGTCGTGCAATAAATTTCATGGAAAAGAAAACGCATATGGTTAGTCATATTCACCATATATAGAGTAGTAAAAAGAGAATTACTGCAGTAACTGTTTTAACCCGTAGGATAAAAACTTTTTAATTGAGGTAAGTATAATTACCGTTTTACCCCTGTACCCAATGGATTGGGTCGGATCGGATCCAAGGATCCGGGTCGAAGAACCGGGTATGCTTCTTCTGCAGACGGGTCGGGTCAACGGGTTGCAGGCGTTAGGTGAGGCGAACTGGGGCATGGGGTTTCTTCGACGATGGACTGGGCGTCGTCGATGGAGGCGGAGGCTGCATCGACTAGGTTGGGGCGCGCTACGTCTTCGTCCAAACATCGAGGAGCGGCAGGGGGTTGGGGCGCTGACGGCGCAAAGTTGTTGGCTGCGCTAGGGGCGCCGCTCGGGTGCTGCTCGGCTGGCAAGCACGACGTCGACTGGAGCAAGCCGTTTCAGAGGGCAGCAGAGGTTCCGGCTCAGAGTCGAGATCGGAGAAGACGAAGCGGGTGGGTGCCCAGAGTAGATTTCTGGGTGCCTGAGTGATTTCTTTCTTTGCCGACAAATCTTTCGTCGGCAGAGGAAGTTTGCTTGACTTTTCCCGACAATGATGTTGTTGGTAAAAAAAAAATCTGAGGATGGCCTTCTTTACCGGCGAAATGTTGTCGGTATAAAATTGACTGGGGGATTTTTCGACAAACTGTTGCCGGCAGAAAAAAGAATTTTGGATTTTTAGATTTTTCTTCAGATTGGAGCCCTAGAGTTCTGAAAAAAAAAAATTAGGGCTATTAGACGAAGGCTAGAGCCACGTGCTGATAACGTGTTCAAGGAGAAATTATAATAGGGAGAACTTCTACTTTATTCATTGATAAAGATGCCTTTATATAGGCATTACAATAAGTATCCCGATAAATCAGGGATTCCCTATCTATTACATAATCATCTAATCTAGTCTAATTAGGTCAAGACACATTCAAGAAGTTACTGAAATAACCTTCATACAACAATCCTTAAATATTGCATAAACTGTATTCTTGCAATGGATTAGAAAGGGGAAAGTTTTTTAATGGATTCCGACTCCAGTCGTGTTGGGTTGGATTTGATCCAAATTATTGAGTTGGATAATTGTTGAGGATGAAAATCTTTAGGTTGGGGGGCAATGACTTTAGTAATAAGAGTTTTTAAATGTTAACCCCTCGTATCTGGGATTGAAAATTCTGACACTAATCCAAATTAAATAATAATTTTTCCTTAATGACAGGAGGAGGACCACGAGGTACAAGACTTTCTGAAAAAAAATGTTGAAATTTTATCTCAAATACTAATCCAACAATTACGGCATTGGAAAAGGAAACAATACATTATTTGAATCCGTAGATTTCGATCTAAGTTACCAAGATGGTGAAAAGAAGCATATTCTCGTGAAAAGAAGCATATACACGTGAGAATGTGAGAGAAATGACATCAAATATCTAAACGTATATAAGTCGAATATCTTCAATACACATATAACTACACATATAACTTAAATAATTAAAATTACATATAAATAGTTAAAATTACATATAAATATATGGTGCATCTTTGTACAATTGTCTGGTCACATCAGACTGTGAGAAAATTATTCGATTGGAAGAAAAAGGTTCGTACTATCCCCAACATATAGCTTCATTGTCACCTGCTTCCCACGTGAAAATTCGACCCCATCCCCCATCTTAATAATGGAATTAATCTCCATTAAAGGAGAAAGTTGTAATGTCTTGTAGTGTGAACGGTAATGTTAGTTCGATGTCGACTTCTAACGTCTTGTAGAGTTGTAGTTAGGGGTGGACATTCGAAACCGAAAACCGAAAAAAACCGAGCCGAAATCCGAACCGAAACCGAAAAAAACCGAACCGAAAAAAAACCGAACCGAAAGGAAAAAACCGAACCGAACCGAATCAATTCGGTTTGGTTTTTGGTTTTACCTTGTGAAAAACCGAACCGAACCAAAAAACCGAATTCTCATTAAAGAGATGTCGTTTTGTATTTTATTATTAAATATTTGATTTGATTAATGTGATTTTAGGTTTTATGATTATATATTTTACTTTTTTATTAATATTTTATATTTTATTTTGTTTTTGTGTGAGGTTGTGTGCATGTCAAAATATTCAAAATGTCCGTGCAGGACTCTAGGTAAAATATTAAGAGTGTTGTGTTGTCTAAAAAATCCAAGGCCATATTTTTTTAATTTAAAAATATTAAATTATGATGTCATAGTTTGAATTTTTAAGAGTTAAGACTTTGGTGGTTACAATTTTTGTAGATTGATGATTTGTTGTCATAAATATTACCAATAGATTGTATGTGTATGATTATAAAAATAAGGAACTATCAGGAATAAAAAAAACTCAACTACTTGAATTGTCGAATTAGCGAATTTTGAATTTTTCACAAAGTTTTTTTTTTAAATACAAATATTTAATATTATATTTTTTGCAAAAAAAAAAACCGAAAAAAAACCGAACCGAACCGAACCGTTCGGTTTGGTTTGGTTTTCGGTTCACTCCCTCTAAAAATAAAAAACCGAACCGAACCGAACCGAATTTTTAGTTCGGTTTGGTTCTCGGTTTTGGTCAAAAACCGAACCGAATGGAACCGAATCCACCCCTAGTTGTAGTATTCCGTAATACTCAAACTCTACAACCTCGTTTGGTATTCGTTCACTTCCCGCAATTTCGCAAACCAAAAATGTGGTCTAATCACTTGATGGCTGAAGTGATTTCTAACTCAAAATTGACCAAGAACTTGCGTAAATAGAGAAAAGAAGCAGGCAATTGAATTGTATGGGAGCTTTGATAATTTTCTATTTATTCATTGACCACCTCTTTTGTTGGAGCATAAAATACAGTAACTGGCAGAAAGTGAAACCAAAGAAACTGACAGAAAATCATAAACTTTGTGTAAAGTAAAATGATGGCGGGTTCTCTGTTTTATGAACTTTTCGATACACAGCTTACAAATGACGGGCATTAGCAGTACAAACACTATTCTAATGAGTAAAGAAGGGCAAATCATATTCCAGCAAATTGCAGACTCAAGAAACTCGGAGAAGGCACTGATGCACAAGCACTATAAGACGTCTTTTCACTTGGTGTAAAGAACATCCTCCCATGGGTGGCGGTATAGGGGCTGCTTCAACCTCTTCTGGTCAAATGTGTGCCTGAGATTTAAGGGAAGGGAGCAATCAGTCACATGAAAAAAGCATTCTACAGAGACAAACTTAAGGAATATGATATACAAAAGCAGAAAACGATGCCCTCCCTCCCAAGTTTATCTGACCCGCCAGCTTATCTAGGGGAACCTCTTTTCACTTGGTCAAATATTTAGTGACACATTATGTACAGATACATTGGCAGTATGGATGAAGGGGTGTGTAGAATCAATATTCTGATTGTTCATGTATCGGCATCAAGAATTAACTTCTACCTTAATAGGCAACATAAAACTAACGTATCTGTATAAGACAAAGAAATATACTGCAATCGTACTGTGTATGTACTTACCCAATCAAACCGATGGAACGTGCCAGGACAAATAGCCCATTCAGATACCCAATCTCAACAATCTCATCGATCTCTTGCTTGCTGAACATTCCACTGCCAGTAAGGAGATCCACAAACAAGGTTCCAATAGCACCATCCACATTCAGGACCAGGTTGTTTGCCTTTGAAAGTGTGTAGGTCTCAACTTCGACGGCGAATTCCATGTACTTGACAGATGGGAAATGTGTGCGTGCGAACAGTTGTAGGAGCTCTACTCTCTTATCTCTGTTGTCCCCTCTCTTGATCCTTTTTCACAGCAAGAAAAAATAAACAAATAAGTTATGCTGCTATTAAAAGCCTTAAAATTGAAAGTCCTGGTTGCATGATTTTGAATAATATCAATACCTGTGACCAATCCCAGGCACACGGATTCCCCTCTTTTTCATGCTTTCAACAAACTCATATGGAGTAAGATTCTGATGAAACAAAGAAAGATAATTCGTTAGAGTTGAAAAATAAATTTCAATCGGTGTTCAGTGATTCCACACATCATGTCCCACAAAGTTTACCTTGTCATATGCATCCTTGAAGTATCGAGCAGCATCATCAACGGCACCACCAAATCGTGGACCAATTGTGAGCAAACCTGTTTCAGAAAGTCATATTTGATTATTCTATGAAAATACCATCTCTGGTAAACCCAGTCATAAAGCAGAAAGTTTACCAACTGAATATAGAAGGCTTTCAGTGGGAATATAAGTACCTGAGACAAGGCTAGAAACAAGATCCTTGCCAGCCCTGGCAGTTACTATTGTGTTGTGAGCACCAGAGACGCAGGGACCATGGTCAGCACACAACATGACGCATATCTGATATCAATGCCACATGTTTTAGTGAAAGAGGCAGAATTTAAATAAACAAAAATTGGATGGGAGGATGAAAAGTAGCGGCTCTAAAGTAACCAGAAACCTACCTCAATAAATTTAGTACAGTAGCTGGGAAGGCTGCGTTTGAACCACAAAAGAGAGATAACATCGCCCACACCATAACCCTGCTCAACAATGGAAGACATAGGCACACCAGCATAGCATGGTTCCTCACCTGCAATGTACATAAAAAGAAGATTTCAATGAAACTGATATCTAAAATATTTAGCAAATTTATAATATATAAAAAATAAAAACATCATCCAATTGAGTACATACCTCTATCATCAGAGATTGTGGATATAATATGAGTTGGAGCCCTAACTTTCCCACTCTTAATTGCGGTGTTAAGATCTTCGGGTATCTGTGGAGGCTTAAATTCCTTCACTGGTGCAATTTTCCCCTCTTCAACCTGTAGAAATCAAATAAATTACTTCATTTTAGACACAGCCATATATACAACTGAATACAGAACTTAGTTGAGAATTCTTTTTCGTTGTTTATTTTGAAGGGAGTTTGGGTTTTGACTAAACTCAAGGATTGCTGTAAATTAATTACCAGTTTCTCAAAGGTTTCCTTGATGGCAGTTTCTAAAGCTTCATATGAAGTGGGAACAACAGCTCCAGCATCCCTCAGGGCTTGGTTCTTTGCTTGTGCAGACTCCATCTCACCACCACTTTTAGCACCCTGATTTAGAAGAAATCAAGAAAGATTCAGAATTTATAACCCTTTCACTGCCTTGGGAAGAGAGGGATCGATAAACAGAGTTGATGACTTACAGCATGTCCAAATTGCACTTCGGATTTGAAAAGTGTTGCACAAGTTCCACTAACCCAAGCAACCACTGGTTTGTTAACTTTTCCCTGCTTCAAAGCTTCAACTAGAGAATACTCATCTCTCCCACCAAGTTCCCCAAGTACAACAATAATTTTAACCTGCATTACATCACAAAATCAGATTGCAAAAAGGGCAAGGATAAGAAATGCAAATGGGAAGACTCAATGGAGGTATCATTATTTGCATCCATAAAATGCAATAATCCTTTAATGTTGACCACTAAAATTTGCATGGCTGTAGCATGAGAAGCATAGTCTCCTGGGACTTAGAGGACACTTATCAGACAATTCATCATGTGGGTTGCATAAGAAAACTTATACTTGATACAGATAAAGGATTGACTCACAAAAAAATGCCAATCAAGAAAAGGGGCCTCTAGAGAAGTAAAGTAAATAACACAATCGGTCTGGTCAGACACTTGCTTTTCCCAGTATGCTTACCTGAGGGATATTGTTAAATCGCAGAACATGGTCCGATAGAGTAGAACCTGGGAACACATCACCTCCAATAGCAATACCTGAAAAGTTCCAATACCATACCCAAAATGTATTATAATTTCTGAACAATATCTGAGTGTACACATTAGGGAAGCTACAAAAATTTAATTAAACAGAGCAGCAAGAGTCTAGTTACCTTCATAAAGTCCGTCTGTTACACGAGCTACAGTATTGTACATTTCATTGGACATCCCACCCTGAAATTGCAACAAACTATTATTTCTAAGAATATTAGTACGGTATATGACTTTCTACCAAAAAAATATAAAAAAAATTACATTGTGGTTTGAATAACTCTGTTGATATGAATCGTCAAAAACAAACAACATTGTGGTTTTAAATAAATCTGTAGAAAGCTGATAGCACTTTGCATAACCATATCTACTCTCAGCGTTGGCTCTTAAGCGTCAGGGTATAATACAGATAGGGTATCAATGAACTCAATCCTACAGTAAATCGATTATATATCTAACTACATACATATGTCGATGACAAACCGAACTAGTCAGCATACATTCTCATTTAGATTACCATAGATTTTGGGATATCTAATTTTCTAAACTATCTAAATGTCTAAGATTTGACTCGAGAGGACCATAAAATTGGTTAGAATTTTGAACAAAAGTGCATGCACTGGGATAGCTACTTACGGATTTGGAGACAAAACCAACAGATCCAGGCCTGTATAGCTTGCAATGAATAATGTTATCAATTGTTCCGGCAGTGTCACCAATCTTAAAAGCTCCAGCTTGGATTCCTCCAACAGTAGCTGGGCCAATGACAACCTGCAAGACAATATCACCATTAAATTTTGTACTTCTTGGTCAATTGCCTAGGTAGTGCAATCCAAAGTCTTGTCTAACCTTGTTGTTTGCCCGTGCATATGCGATCAATTGCTTAGCGTCTGACTCAGGCACACCCTCGGCAATAATTGCCACAACTCTGATGGTTGGCTGCTTGAGAGCAGTCAAGGAAGAAGCAGCAGCGCTGCAGACATATCAGCATATATTCATTATCAAGTCCAGCAATAGCAATGCTACCTCGAAATACCTTACGCAGAATAAGCACTGACCTTCTGTAGGAAGCGAAGTTGATAAACACATCGGCAGTGGGATGTGCGGCGCATGATGCCTCAATGCTGCAACAATTATCATTATCAAGGTCAGACAATCTCAAAGCATCAAGAAAACCACAGATCAACTGTACAATACATTCTCAGAAATGAAATATATAACGAATTAAACCACAGTCATACCTTGAGTGCACTGGGATAGCAATCTCCTCCTGACCGAAAAAGAGCTTCTGAAATCCCTCAGCACCAGGATTTATGATTCCGGCAACAGACGGTGTTTCCCTCCCTGCATCAAAACCTCAGTTACTACATGTACATCCATTTCTAACCACAAACAACTAAGATCAAGCTCTAAATCTTTATAAATCCGAAAGCGATACACACCGCAAAGGAAGTCAAAATCAAGCATGCGCTGAATAGGGAGCTGCTTGTAGTTGTAGAACAAGGCTTGAGTGGTCCGAGAAAACAGTTGACCGGTGGCCATGGTCTCCGACTCAAGTTCACCTCCGATTTCTGATCACACAGAACAAAAGATCAACTACAAATTCAATAAGTAGATCATGATCAAATCAAAGAATGAGGTAGATCTAGTGTGCAATTCACGGTAGCTAAACCACACAACCACCTAATGCCAACCACACCCTAGATTACAGTTACCTAACAGATCTCTACGCAATGCACCTAACCAAAACAAGTCCTGTACCAACCAAACCAAAACCAATCCAGCTATTTAGTATAACCGAAGCAGATCCTTACGCTCTCTCGATATTTATATATAAGAAAGAAAAAAAAAGAAAGAAAAACGCGTGAGAACAAAACGGAGGATCAAGCAGCGCATCGAGGATATCGAAATTCCGGGATTTAAACTAGTGACAAGAAACGGAATCAGTAGCCGGATCTGTTTGTAAGAGAGAGAGAAGAAGAGAGAGGAAATGGAGTTTACCTGAGTGAGAGAGAGAGTCGGAATGAGAGATGAGAATTGGGGAGAGGAATGTGAGTCTGCTGGGATTTAGGAATGGATTTGGTTTAAATAGGGGGAGAGAGTGACGCAGGGGAAGGGGGGGAAGGTAGAAGAGGAGGGAGGAGAGGGAATTGGGGTGAGCTGATCACGTGGCGGAAGGTAGTTAGAGAGTGATTTTTTTTTTTTTTTTTTTTGGGGGGTGGGGGGCGCTGTACTATATTTACTGGTGTGCTGCTGCTGCATAATTGTGTGGGAGAGAGAAGAGAGATAGTGGCGGGCTGGTTGGAGAGTAGGTAGGTGGATCAACGGGACAAAAGGGGTTGGCTGGGCTTGCTTGACCGGAAAAATAATAGATTCACACTAGGTTTCCCCTGAACAGTAGATTGCCCTCCGATTTGAACGTGAATTACAAATCTGCCATCAACTGTACAAGAAATTAGAAATTGCTCTTAATATTTTTTTTTCTTTTTCTTTTGGGTTTAGAAATTGGTGAAATGAAACGCATGATCATAGGGTCAGCAAGGGTTTAGAAATGAAATTATTCTTAATATCGGTGCTATTGACACTTTTTTTTTTATTCGCTTTATCTATTTTTTTAATAAAAAATAATGTTATTAACACTATTTTTCTCTATTTACACACTCAATTTAAAGCATAAAATATTTGAAATGGCATAAAAAATAGATATTTTTAGTGTGTAAATATCATCACTCTATTTTTGACTCATTTTATTTAGTACCTCCCTCAATATCAGTCTTAAGTTTTTATATTTTAATTATATATTATATATTAATTCAAGATTTATTTCTTTATTGATTTACTCGTGTAATGTTTGAATGTTTTGAGTTAATTGTAATCAGACCTAATGATTTTTTCCTTTTCTTTTGAAAATTGGTTATGAGTGCACTCCTATAACCCCTATATATATTACCATTCTTGATAAAATGCAGTTGCGCTCTTTTGTTCATGTGTATTTCAATTTCTTGATCGAGACTTGCTCCCCTGCCAACCCTCTACATGTCCTGCAATTATTATAAAGTCAGTCACGTTTAAACATACTCTTCAATTTTAATCTTAGTTGTCTTAAAATTTAATATTGGTTTCTTGAGCCAACCCAATTATGCTGGTGCAGTAAAGTTGTTCTTTTATGTAGGCTTCCCAAACATTGGAATAAAATTAAAGTTTCTCTTTCCAATTGTTGGACGCCACAGACACTAAATCTTACCACAGAGGGAAAACTATACCTCCAGGCTTATTTCTATTTTTTACATTTTATTCTAATTTTTGTTTTTGGGTAATCAAACCCAGTCAAATTTCAGCTCCTACAATATTTCGGCTATGTCAACGTTTGCATGAGACTATGAGATCTGACACAGTCACACACTCACACCAATTGCCAATCATGTATATATCCTTCTCATTATACTTAATATTATGCTTGTGACGTTTACATTTAAGTCGAACTTATAAACAATTTGTGATTTTTATACCTCTTTTGATAACTAAATTACAATATGACAGTGTGTTTTTAACATAAAATTTTATAGGGAAAATTGACGTTTTTTTTTCTACGTAGAAATTGTCGTATTGTTATTAAAATTTAATATAAAAAAATGTGACAATGACAAATTTGAAATCTCTTGTGAATTGTAATGCTCGATCCACTAATTTCCCACCTGAACAATCAATTAATCATAATACGGTCCTATGGAATCTGGATCACCAATTTGGTTATTTTATTCCAAATGAGGGGTATGTTCGTAAGCATTGTAACTCTCCTATTTGGGTAACTCATCTTCTTCTTCTTCTTTTTTTCAGTGCAACTCTTCTTCACAAGTTACGTTTTTGCTAGGTTTAAGCCCCATCGAGCTATGCAGATATGCCTAAAAGGTCGAACTCGATTGATGAATGGATCCTTGAAGAATCTATAGACCAAATATCTATTTAGATCCTATAGATAAAGGTAAAATTTAAATTGAAATAACAAAAACAAGTAAACGTAAGAAGTTTCTACATAAAGTGAGGAACAAACTAATGCACATTAGTAAGATAAGACATATAGATGATGGAGTAGCTTCTTCATGATTATGATTCTAACATGATCTCCCGATACGGATGATAAAAATTTTGAGATAATAATTGTAATTTTGTTCACAAGTAATGGTAGTTTTCAGTACGTTAGATTAACGTAATTATTTTTAGATACAACGAGTAAATCTTTATATAACATAAATATGAATATATACAAACTAGACAGTTGATTATTCTATTTCTCTAGCTCATATAAAAAAGTCCAAAACTTTGGCCATGAGAAATCCAAAACTTTGACAAATGATTTCTATTAATTAATTGTATACATTTCTTGCTACTCTTGCATATATATTAACGTCATAGCCAGCCATGTCACACTAGGTCTCCTACTCATTATATGACTTAAACAAGTAAGAATGACAATTTTGACTCCCACAAAGTATGCATAGCTTATATGTGGTTGATATATATATTCTTCTGTTTGGTTTTCATGAGTTGAATTCCCAATTGGTGTACCCTCATCTTAATCGATCATCACTTGAATGTTTATATATTTCAACTAATAGTTCACATCTGCGTTTGTTTTGTTTTATTGTTTATACAACATAGTACTACTATGTAGCTAGTGTGATATTAAACTATTTGCAGCCCCTCAGGATTGACCAGACTTATATACACATGGAGTTTGGACTCATGTTTCGTTACCTATCGTGTGTAAAGCATTTCAATTTCAATAATCAACTATAAATCTATGAGAAGAAAAGCTTTATATATCTTTGCTAAGGTACACAAATCAGTAATTGACAACCACCAGAGTATAGTATACGCTATTTGCTAATTTTCTAATGCATCATTATAAGCTATGATTATAAGATAGTCAATAATAGTGTTGTTAATTTTTTTTTAGCATGGTTAGTGGTGATAGAAACTAAAACCGATATTATTATTATCTTTTTCAGAGTTCATGTATTGGGGTCTTTAGCATTGTTGTGCTCACATCACCATAAAACATACTATATAATACTCATATGAAGGTATATGTGTGCATCCTAGTCCAACTAGGATTGCCTCTCCAGTCAACCCTGGATTCCTTGCTGCACAAGGATAGTTGATGCGTCAAAGAAAAGAGATCTCCGGAAAATCAGAAGTTGGTTACTGTTACATCAGATGAAGATTTGCATTTGATTGGTCTCAGTCAACAACTTGGTAAGGATCATATGCATTGATCATGATAGAATAAGTTAGTTAAGGAATACATGGCTACGTGTTGGTTACCTTATTCTATCTGATTTATTTTTTCTTTATTACAGTATCTTTTCTTATTTTCGAAAAGATTGCAAGATAAGAATGCTTTTGGAAAATGATTAAGTGATAGATTCAAAATACTGCTAGTATGGAATATGTGTTTGAATTAGGACTCTTACATCCCTTAAACAGTGGATGGTTTACCTAAAGATCAGTAACCATCCAGCTGTCCGATATAAGGGGAGACATACTCTATATATATAGCCTTAGTATGATATGTTAGAGTTAGAGTTTTTGGAGTAAAGTGAAATAGGTATAGTTTATCTTTGTACTACATTGCATATACTTACTTGTATTCCTAATCTCTCTGTGCATCATAGTTTGAGTCATCAGTGCATCTGCATTCTTGCATTCTGTAGACTGAGACCTTCATATCAGATCAAGAACAGTTGTGTTCAAACACTGTGTGTGCAAATCGAGTTGTGTGAGAACTTGGTTTTAGTCTAGGTTGTGTGAGAATCTAGTTGCAACTGTGTGAGTGTTATAGAACTGTATTAGGTTGTGTGAGAACCTTGTAAACGAACTGAGTAAGTGTTCGATACAGTTAACTGTCTGAGGTTAAGTGAGAACCTCTTAGAAAGCTGTGTAAGAGCTTTAGGCAGTGCAGTTGAGTATAAACTGCAATCATAGACTGTGTGAGAGTCTATGCAAGTCTAGTTGTTAAGTGAGAATAGCTAGCACTAAACTGAGTAAGAGTTTAGTAGCCAAACTGTGTGAGAGTTTAGAAATTGTTCATACTGTTTGTATTACTCTTTTATTCACTTGTGATAGTAATAATATTCAGTTTAACTTAGAGCTTTTTTCTCAAAGAGGTTTTGCGCTAAGTTTGATCATTGATCTAAAATTTCTGTGTTTTTCCATCCTGTTATTGTACTGACTATCTTTAATTGGCATCAGAGCAGGTTCTAGATTGTCTAGCAGATCTGAAGGATGGAAAGGAACAGCATCAATCAACCTCCTGTGTTTAAGGGGGGAAATTTTTCAAAATGGAAAATAGCCATGAAAACATATATATCTGCACTTGACCTTAAAGCTATTAGAGTTATGCAGATGGGCTGGAGTCCTCCTAAGGTTGATGATGATAAAGCTAAAGGTATTTCCGCTGCTGAATTGTTTGGAGAACTAGTGTTTGGTGCTCCACCAAAGTCTGAATCTACATCAGGATCTTTTTCATCCAAGAAACTCAAGGCACTTGATGATTGGAGTGAAAGTGAAATTGCCAGGTGTAATGCTGATCAAAAAGCTTTAAATGTAATTTTTACAGCCTTGTCTGGTGAACAGTTTGATCATGTTCAAAACTGTACCACATCAAAGGAAGCATGGGACAAGTTATGTACTATTCATGAAGGAAATGCAGTTGTGAAGGAACAAAAATTTGCAATGCTCACTTCTAAACTAGAGTCTCTGAGAATGAATGACGATGAATCGATTTCTAGTTTTTATTCTAGATTGACAAATCTTACTTCTTTAATACAGGGTCTTGATCATAAAATTGAAGAAAAAGATATTGTTAAGAGAATTATAAGATCGCTATCGCCAAAGTTTGCAATGCAGAGAACTGTTTTGCAAGGACAGGACTTGAACAAACTCGCTCTTGATGAACTGATTGGTGGTTTACAATCACATGAACAACAACTTGCTTTTGACACTTCTGAAAACGTTCTTCTTCTGGTAACAAAGATATTGCTCTTTCTGCTAAATCAGTCACTAACCAGTCTTCTGATACAGGTGGAAACATTTCTGAATTGTCACTCTTGACAAGTCAGCTCAAGAAGTTGTTGAAAAATAAAAACTCTAGAGCAGGATCTTCAAATGGTTCTTCTGGTTTCAAGAAAAATAAAAAATTTGAAAAGAAGAATAATAATTTTTCAAAAGAAGATAATTTATCACAGAAGAAAAATGTAGACTATAAACCTAAATGTTTTATTTGTGGTAGTATAGATCATCTTGCAGCTGACTGTGGTAACAAGAAATATGGTGGTGGTGAAAAGCGTGCAATGAAAGCCACCTGGAGTGATGTTGAAAGTGATGATGAGCAGCACAGTACGAGAAAAGGAGGAAAGAATTTTGCTCTTGTTTCTTCTCTCAGTTTTGATGACTCAGACTCAGATAATGATCAAGTTAGTTACATATCTGAAAATGAGGAAGATGAAATTGAGACAAAATTCGATCAAGTTTGTACTATGGCTGAAATTGTCTCAAGAAAAAATGAGGAACTCGAAGCTTCTATTTTGGCTTGTCAAAAAGAGAAGGATAATTGGGAACTTGAGAAGAAGAAGTTAAATCAAAGAATTGATACTTTTGATGTGAGCTTGACTGAAGATGAATGGAGGATAGAGAGAAAGGATCTTCTGTGCAAAATTGATGCTCTCAATTCTTCTGTGATCAGTCAACAAACATGTATTGATACACTCACCTGTGAGAAGGAAGAGTTGTTGGATAAACTCTATAATGCACATGAGAAGTTCAAACAGTACCAGTTAAGCTCTCTAAACGTGTCAAAGATGCTTGGTGTAGGAAAATCACCTCTTGATAAGAGTGGTCTTGGATTTAATGGAGAACGTTCTTCATTGTCAAAATTTGTTAAAGGTATGTCTCAAATTGAAGAAGAACCTTCTTTCAGCAGAAATAAGGTAATACTTCCCTCAAATTCTTTGGAAAATATTTCCACATCTGTTTCTGATTTGAACTTGACAGTTGAACCGAATATTTGTAACATCTCTTCCTCAGTTGATATAGATGCTATTATTTCTAAGAAATTTGTGTCTATTTCAAATGAAGTGTCCTCTAAACTTAAAGAGTTAAACAGTCAACAAGAGATGGTTGAAAGAGAAATCTTTCACATTTCATCCACTTTAACAAGTCATTTGGAATTAATTGATAACTTGTTCAATGACATTGTCAATTTAAAGAGAGTTACAGATGCAAAAGAGGAGTGCGAAAATTTATGCTACTCAAGAGACAACATGGTCTCCTCTGACAGGTTAAAAACAACCAAACTTGTGTGGAAGAAGAAAGAAAAATCAACTGAAAGTGCCAACTGTTTATCATGTGTCATTGCTGATGAAACTAATGATTCTTTTCTGAATGTTACCTGTTTAGTTGCACTTACTGCTCTTAATGCAAGAAAAGAAGATGTTTGGTATATTGACAATGGTTGCTCTCGACACATGTGTGGAAACAAAGACTGGTTTATATCCTTAACATATGAACCAATCTCAGGAACTGTTACTTTTGGTGATGGGAGGAAAGCAAGAATTCTAGGAAAGGGATCAGTGGAAGCATCAAACATTGGCACGATTGACAATGTACTTTTTGTAGATGGTCTTACAACCAATCTTATTAGTGTTAGTCAGCTAACTGATGAATTTGAAAATGTGTGGTTTAACAAGTGGAAATGTGTGGTCTTCAGTGAAAAAGGCAAGTTAGTAATGGGAGGTAAAAGATCCACTGATAATTGTTATCATGTTTCTCTTGATTATGAAAATTACTTTCCTAACAATTTTCTGAGGACAATGTCTTCTGATGAGACTTTTGAGTTGTGGCACAAGCGACTGGGTCATGTAAATTACCAGGATTTGCTCAAGTTATCAAATAAAAACTGCATTAGAGGACTTCCTCAGCTGAAAGGAGAACTGATGTAATTTGTGGAGATTGCAAATCTGGTAAGCAGACCAAGGTGCCACACAAGGTAGTCAACTCAAGCACCACTTCAAATTGCCTTGAACTGTTACACATGGATCTCATGGGACCAGCACAACATGAAAGCATGTCGGGTAAACTATACATCTTTGTGGTTGTTGATGACTATTCTAGATTCACCTGGGTTGATTTCTTAGCTAACAAATCTGAAACATCAACATTTGATTCTTTTTATGGGTTGTATAAACGACTTACTAGAGAAAAACAGTTTCAAAATCTCAAGTTAGCACGCATAAGATCAGTTAATGGCACTGAGTTTAAAAATTCATCTTTTGCTAACTTTTGCTATGAAAATGGTGTTAAACATGAATTTTCAGCTCTCAGAACTCCACAGCAAAATGGAGTTGCTGAAAGGAAAAATAGAACACTTATAGGAATGGGGCGTGTTATGCTTAACACATCCAAAGTAGGCGAAGGCTTCTGGGCTGAGGCAATCAACACAGCCTGTTACACCACAAATAGAGTGTTTCTCAGGTCAGGTAAGAATGAAACTCCTTATGAGCTCTGGAAAGGAAGAAAACCAAATGTAAGTTACTTCCACGTTTTTGGAAGTCCTTGTTACATTCTGAGAGATAATAAGAGTGACTCAAAGTTTGCTTTACAAACTGATCCAGGTATCTTCGTTGGTTACTCTAATGATAGTGCTGCCTATAGAATATACAACAAGATTTCTAGGAAAATTGTTGTTACTGTTAATGTCTCTGTTAATGATAGTGATTCCAGGTTAACAGGTGATATTGAGGATACTATGGAGCGTCAACAAGTTCAAGGTTCAGGATCTACTGATCAAGTGTCTGAACCTCCATGCACAACTGATGATCCAAATCTTCAACCTACTCAACAAGTGAGACCTGGTTTTAAACAAGTTCGAAAAGACCATTCAAAGGATGACATTATTGGATCACTGGGAGAAGGAGTCACTACTCGAAGGAAACTTTTTGGAAAAACAAATGAAGAAATTAATTCTGATCATGTTTTGTGTTGTTTTGTTGATGAATTTCTTCATGAAACTAATTTGTTAACCTGTTATGGTTTTGTATCTCTTATGGAACCTAAAAATGTGAAAGAAGCTTTAACTGACAGTAATTGGATTATTGCAATGCAGGAAGAACTTAATCAATTCGAGAAAAACCAAGTGTGGGAGCTCGAACCTAGACCTGTTGATGTAAATATCATTGGTAAAAAATGGGTTTTCAGGAACAAAAGTGATGAGAAAGGCACCATAATCAGGAACAAGGCAAGACTTGTTGTTCAGGGGTATGCTCAAGTAGAAGGACTGGATTATGATGAAACTTTTGCTCCTGTTGGTAGACTTGAGTCTGTGAGAATTTTGATGGCCATTGCTTGTCACCTGAGATTTAAGCTATATCAAATGGATGTCAAGACAGCCTTCCTGAATGGGATGATAGATAGAGAAGTGTTCGTCAAGCAACCTGATGGATTTGTGGACAGTGATCATCCTGATCATGTTTACAAACTCAAAAAGGCACTTTATGGACTAAAACAGGCTCCAAGAGCATGGTATGAACGTCTTTCTTCCCATTTAATTCAGAAAGGTTATACTAGAGGAACAATTGACAAAATCTTGTTTGTTAAAATGCAAAATGATCACTTTGTGGTAGCTCAGGTATATGTTGATGATATTGTATTTGGCTCTACCTCAGACTCACTAGTTAAGGAATTTTCTTCTGTTATGGCTAGTGAGTTTGAGATGAGTAATCTCGGTGTTCTAACATATTTTCTTGGTCTGCAAGTAAGTCAAAAGGAAGATGGTACGTTTCTATCACAGACAAAATATGCAGAAAACTTGGTAAAGAAGTTTGGTCTCACTTCCAAGAAAAATGTTTCAAACCTTATGAGTACTACTGTGAAACTTCATGCTGATAAAGATGGGAAGAATGTGGATCAAACAAAGTACAAAAGTATGATAGGTAGCTTGCTTTATCTTACAGCAAGTCGACCTGACATCTCTTTCAGTGTTGGTGTATGTGCCAGGTTTCAGACAAATCCAAAAGAATCTCACTTGGAGGCTGTTAAGAAAATCATTCGATATGTAAGTAACACTACTGGCTGTGGTTTGTTTTATTCTAACAGCTCAAATGTTGAAATAGCAGGTTACTCAGATGCAGACTGGGGTGGAAGTGCAAAAGACGGTAAAAGTACTTCTGGTGGATGTTTCTTTCTTGGAACAAATTTGGTGGCTTGGCACAGTAAAAAACAGCATTGCATTTCATTGTCAACTGCTGAGTCTGAGTATGTTGCAGCTGGTAGATGTTGTACACAAATGGTATGGATGAAACAAATGCTTCTTGACTATGGCATCCATCAAGGTAAGATGACTGTCTTCTGTGATAACACTAGTGCCATAAACATTGCTAAGAATCTTGTTCAACATTCACGTACTAAGCATATTGATTTGAGATATCATTATATTCGTGATCTAGTTGAAAGAGACATCTTAGAACTTAGCTTTGTATCCACTGAAAAACAACTTGCTGATATATTCACTAAGCCCGTTGACACTGCAAGGTTTGAAACCCTAAGAAGTGCAATTGGCATTTGCAATGAACCATGATCAGTACAACTCTCTCTCACATCTGAAATTCGTTGTTTACTAACATCATGTTATGTGAGAGACCTTGAACTTAGTTTGACTTGCTTTCAGTTCTGCCTAACTTTGATATATCTTGTCAACTAAGTTAATTCTTATTCTGGATCTTTGATGGTATGTTTTTTTTTGAATTCATGATTATCAGCATACTGTATCACCAGACACAATCTATGTGGAGGTTGTTTCACTGAGTATGAAGGTGTTTCCCAATGTATCTGGTGTTAAAAAAAAATAAAAAAATTGAAACTGATATTGGCTTCCGAAAAAAAAAGGTCGTATGTGAAGCAAAGCCAGGCTATTCCTCAAGTAAGCATGCCATGGTCCCTCATGAAGGATATGTGGTACTGAGTTAGAAACGGGAATGGCTTGGCTCACTGGAAGAAAAACATTATTCATGATCGAGTCTCAGAATTTAGGGTGTCCTTGTTACATCTAGCACCCTAAAACCGTCTGGTTTGGGAGTGTTTTCTTCCACTTGCTACATGAGCCTCTGAACTAACAAGAAATATGTGAGCAATGTCTCACTTAATGTGGAAATAAGGAGGAGTGTTGTGCTTCAATATTACTGGTCTCGCCCTCATGCTCAGCTGAGAACCCCATATGGCAAGCACTTACACTTACACTGCTGATGGTCTTGCACATTCTTCTTGATATCCATGTATTGATTAATAGAATACATATTACTCTTCGTTATGAAAGTTTTCCTTGTTAGTCATACTTCTGATTCTAGTTGACCTGCTATGCTTGGTCTCTTGCACGACAAATTTTTGACACATGCACAAACTAATCAGCAAAAGGAAAGAGATCTTAGACTGAGATTGGTTGCGTGAAAATGTTGGTTCTGCATATTCTTATGATTACACAATCTTACAGTCCTTTGGGCCTAGGTTTGAATTTGTATGCCCATCTGACATGAAAAGGTAAGTTGGAACCCTAAACGATACGGCTTCCTAGGAAAGTTATGATTTCTCTCAAGAGGATGCTTGCAGTTATGATTCTTACCTTTTCATTGCCCTAATTGGTCTCTTCCTATTTTCTATAAAGTTTCATCGTCTCTAGAGAAAAACTTCAACATTTTCTCTAGAGTTGTTCTTTGGTCTTTCTGCGTGCAGGTCTATGCGGCTTTTGAAGACGACCAGAATGACCACAAGAGATCGTCCTCGACGCTATGGGAAGGCACCTGTGAAGGAAGAGCCACGTTCTCCTACATGTTGTTCATCTCCAGACGAGGACATCATGATGCCTCCACCTTCACCTCCAGTTCCACCTGCTAACAATGATGCTGAAACGGTGCCCACCTTCCTTGTGGATATGGATACCAATATACGAGACTGGTGCAAGAAGATGGAAGACAAGCTGGACAAGACTGAGAGGTGTTTGGCGTATATCTGCAAGGAGTTAGTGTATCTGCAATGTTTGGTTCCGGAACGATCTCATCCTCCTCCTCCAGGTTTTGCAACAAGTGGATCTGCTCCAGTAATCAAGAAGGGGAGAGGCAGGCCTCGAAAACATCCCAGCATGACACCTCCTGGAGCTTCACCTTCTGGCACTTAGACATTCATATCCAAAGGGGGAGAGATCTTGCATGCAGCAGTCGCAGTTCTTTTTCTGTTTTTGATTTTTTTTCAAAAAAGACAATTTGGTTCTATTTTGTAAGTGCATAAGCACAATTTGGATGCTTTAGATATTTTTGCTTAAATTATAGTAGAGTAACTTGGGAAAGGATGGAAACTGATCCTAATTAGTTACTTCTACTTTTTGGTTCGTAGCTTTAACTTCTTTTTGCTCTATTTGTGTGTTGACATCTTTGATGCAGATCTGATGCAAGTATGTTGGATAGGAATGTCACACATAGGGGGAGATTGAAGGTATATGTGTGCATCCTAGTCCAACTAGGAATGCCTCTCCAGTCAACCTTGGATTCCTTGCTGCACAAGGATAGTTGCTGCGTCAAAGAAAAGAGATCTCCGGAAAATCAGAAGTTGGTTACTGTTACATCAGATGAAGATTTGCATTTGATTGGTCTCAATCAACAACTTGGTAAGGATCATATGCATTCATGATAGAATAAGTTAGTTCATGAATACATGGCTACGTGTTGGTTACCTTATTCTATCTGATTTATTTTTTCTTTACTACAGTATCTTTTCTTATTTTCGAAAAGATTGCAAGATAAGAATGCTTTTGGAAAATGATTAAGTGATAGATTTAAAATATTGCCAGTATGGAATATGTGTTTGAATTAGGACTCTTACATCCCTTAAACAGTGGATGATTTACCTAAAGATCAGTAACCATCCAGCTGTCCGATATAAGGGGAGACGTACTATATATATATATATATATATATATATATATATATATATATATATATATAGAGCCTTAGTATGATATGTTAGAGTTAGAGTTTTTGGAGTAAAGTGAAATAGATATAGTTTATCTTTGTACTACATTGCATATACTTACTTGTATTCCTAATCTCTCTGTGCATCATAGTTTGAGTCATCAGTGCATCTGTATTCTTGCATTCTGTAGACTGAGACCTTCATATCAGATCAAGAACAGTTGTGTTCAAACACTGTGTGTGCAAATCGAGTTGTGTGAGAACTTGGTTTTAGTCTAGGTTGTGTGAGAATCTAGTTGCAACTGTGTGAGTGTTATAGAACTGTATTAGGTTGTGTGAGAACCTTGTAAACGAACTGAGTAAGTGTTCGATACAGTTAACTGTCTGAGGTTAAGTGAGAACCTCTTAGAAAGCTGTGTAAGAGCTTTAGGCAGTGCAATTGAGTATAAACTGCAATCATAGACTGTGTGGGAGTCTATGCAAGTCTAGTTGTTAAGTGAGAATAGCTAGCACTAAACTGAGTAAGAGTTTAGTAGCCAAACTGTGTGAGAGTTTAGAAATTGTTCATACTGTTTGTATTACTCTTTTATTCACTTGTGATAGTAATAATATTCAGTTTAACTTAGAGCTTTTTCCTCAAAGAGGTTTTGCTCTAAGTTTGATCATTGATCTAAAATTTTTGTGTTTTTCCATCTTGTTATTGTACTGAGTATCTTTATCATAATAAATTCATATAGAAAAATCTTTAAATATGATACAGATAATCCAGCAGAATTCACTCCAAATCAAACATGTAGCTCATTTCAATTTGCTCCAAAACATAATAGATATAGTTTTTGAGAGTTTTACCAAATACATACTATGATGCGCAAAAACAGAAGTAGCTTTAAAAGCAACTCAAGAATAAATCTCAAACTGAGCCTAGGTATTTGATTAACCTCAACAAATAATAGCAGCATGTCTATATGTATCGGCAGATCTTCATCCTAAATTTTCTATACTCACATCTAATGTACTCACATCAGTTTCCGCCAAGAATGAAATACTGCCTAATTTTATTTTTAAGTCAAAAAATATTGAACAAATATATGTAGGGGAGAGTTATATACCACATGTCAAGCTGCAAAAGTATATATCAACTACAGTGACATTCTAATAACCCGAAGTTTTCAGCTTTCAAGGCCCCCATTATTTGTGGATATCTTACACTTCGCGATCTAATCATTTTCAATGCGTAAAATAGATATTATGACAATACCATACAAAGATGGCGTGCGGGAAATGGACTAATGCAAACCAGACCCTACATACCATATAGTCGATCTGTATATCACCAAAGTCATAACAACATTATAGTATTCTCAGTACCATTAGCTATATATAGAGGAGACCAAAACGTTTCCCCTCCAAGAGCAACATGCATTGGTTTGTTTTGTGTCCATTCATTTCACTTCCTTTGTGATTCAAAAAACCTAAACTTGCTAGTTGTAGAGAACAACGGAAAAAGAACCAGCTGATCCTATTCTAATGCGTTCCTGAACCGAAGACCTTGTCCTCCTAGAACTAGGAATCTTTCTGTTCAAAAGAGAAACCAAGCTTTGGAATAAACTGCCTATACCCCGAGATTCAGTGATAAAGATCGGTAGCCAACCGTAGCAGTCAAAAATTTGCTCATTTACTGTTATGCTTGTGATTGTTGGTGGCAATGTGTCTACGGAGAGGCTTCAAATTTGTTTAAATTGAAGCATAAAGTGGGCAAAAATACTCGAAATATAAGACTTGAACTCCGTCTCACAAATCCAATGATAGGTTGTCTATCAATATCTAAATGAATAATGAAGTACTGTTGTTGTTTCTTTTTGATTAAATGATTATTATTTGGAGGTATAGCAAAAAAAGAAAAATTAAGAGAGAAAAAAAAAACATCATCGTCCCACATCACTAATTTGAAATAAGTACAAGAAGGGAGTTTGTATAAAATAGGCAGCCCAACAGTGAAAAAGTCGTACCTTTCTCGGCCTTTTGGCTAAGATCAAGTATAGTATCTGTTCTTATCAGTTTAATATCTGATATGTGGGCCATTGGTCTACATGATATTAAATTAATTTTTTCAAAGGGTGAGTTTATCAATAGCTTGCTATTGGGTCTCACAAGTGTCATATTTGCGTTGCACTATAACAAAACTTGGCGCACCCTACCCAATCAAGTCAAAATTATTTCAACTTTCATTAACTTTTGTATTAAATTTGTTATCACAATAAACTTTTGTGCAGGGGGTTTAAATTTGTTATCACAATAAACTTTTGTGCAGGGGGTTTAACTCTGTATTCACAGTGAAAAAGATAAAACACATGAATATTACCTCATCAAGTCTAATGATGTTCTTGTTTTTTAATCTTTTCAGCCCTATGCATTCTCTTTTCAGAAATTATTACAGCTTCTTGATACTACTTTCAAAGTTTGAACCAAAGAAAATAATCTTCTCACGTGCAGCTTTATTTTTATTGAATTTCCAACTTTTTTTTGAATCGGAACTCAAGAAATTTATTATTCAGTAAGCAGTATAAAGATAACACACCCATATAGCTGACAATAAGAGCTATCTCTTATGACTTACTAACCTATAGTAAGCTAAACAGTCAAAAATACACCTACATTTTCATCTCAGTTAAAACACAGTGAAATTCAGTGTCAGAATATTTAGCAGCAAGATTAAATAGTAACAACCAAGCACGCTAACACTGTGACTAGATTCAAAATCAATCCAATTTAGCAGAAGGAGGCCTCCTTTCTCACCAAGTTACCTGTCTCCATATCAACGACATCAGAAGTCTTCAAAACATTGCCTTTATTACCAGACTCATGAGATGGATCACCCATCTCATAATTAGTTTTCAGAGGTTTCTTCTTAAATCACCTTTTTTTGTTCCTTGGTCTTCAATTTCGGCCGAAAACTCTTTGGGCTTGTTCTTACTACCTTTGGGACGACCAATTTTTCCAGTCTTATATTTCACCACTACAAGACTCTTTTCGTCAGTCTCTGAAGTCGACTGGATATACTTTTTCCAAAGACGACTCCATTCGGACGTTGACTTTAGTTTAAGTAGATTAATCAACGGAGGTTCCTTTGCTACCGCTGCAAAGGTAAAAGCAGATCACTCATCAACACTACTTATTGGAATCTCAGAGTGCAGAACAACAGACTTTCCAGAGAACAACACCGACACATCTCTTGTCATCTCTGAATGCTGAAAAACAGAATTTGCTCCTATTATAGAGACTTATGCACACGTCTCCATTCCCTCAGAAAGAATAAAAACTGTCTCTGCCAAAACAAAATTCCCACTTCCAGGTGAAGGGGACATCCAATGTTCTAAAATGTGCTAGGCGCTAGGTGGGCGGTGACTCATAGCCTAGCGTCTGGACGAACTAGGCGGAGACTAGGCGATTTACATTTTTCACATTTACTTAATAAATGTTATATTTAAAAATAGTTTAATATGAGTAACTTGGAAACATTTAACATGACATTTATCTAAAAGTGAGCAAGCCAACCTGTAAATTTACAAACAAGTATGATTTGTAAATCAAAGCATTATTAACTCTTGGAGGATCATTATAAATTTAAACAAACCACATCACAACTTCAAAATTTAAATTCAGCAGAATGCACATAAAAAGTTGGAATGGAATTAGAGAAAATAGAGGCATTTGAATATTGAAATACTAACGGATTCGGGGTAGTTGGTTGATTTGTGTAGATAAGAATAATAGAAAGAGTAAGATAGGCTCTTCAGATTCTGGGTCACTACTGCAATTGAAGTTTTTGTAAGTGTTACATGCGCCAAGATTCCAAAACGAAGCTGATAAGAAGCTGAGAGGAGCGCCTCGGACCGCCTAGGCGGCTCCTAGGCGGCTTTCCGCCTAATGGTGTGAAATAGGGGCGGCTTGGCTCCGCCTAGGGCCTGATCAACCCCGATGACAAAACCTAGGGAATTGCCACTGAGGGAGAAAAATAAATTGCATTTTCGTGCGAATTCTCCGATGCACATCAAACTCCAATTTGATTCGTTGGACCGGTTCCCTCTTAGTCAAGGCTGCCTGATCAACTCCGATGACAAAACCCAGGGAATTGCCTATTGCTAAAAAGGCCAGACAATTGTGCAACCGGAGGGGAAGGCTCCGAAGCGTCACCCACGCCTCCAACAAGAATAGAGGCACCAATTCTACCAGGTTCGTACCATCATACTCATTCAAAATCAGTATAGTGTTTCTGTAAACCCACAGACCTCCATTCAACACCCTCTTCCAATCAGCCACCTGATCGAATTGAAAGATGAATTGATCTCCAACTTCATGAACAGACAAACATTTCCTTAATCTCTAGATGGTTGGAATCATACCCATAAATCCCGGGAATCGGTGATTCTGACCCAGAAGCCGACCAACCAGGTAAACATGTTTATCTACCAGAGCAGCCTGACCGGCGGCGCCAAGACAGAAGCGAGGCGAATCAGACCAGTTCGACGGACGCCCTTCCCAGCACAACGAAGCAGGATGAGAAGCAGACATCTCAGTGAAGAAACGGACTGATAATCTTGGAATCGATCGTACACCGAAAATCCCAAATCCGGTTCCTCGAGCACTGTAGCGACGGTTGCAGAGAGAGACTGAAATAGGTGAACTGGTGAAGAGGCACAAAAACAACAAGATGAACGTGCACTGGAGAGAGGGATCATGACGATTTGGAAGGTTTGGTCGACGAAACACGACCTCGACTACTGTAGCGGCGGAAGGGTTTCTTGATAGGGTTTTGCGAGAGCAAGAGTGGCGCTATAGATCACTGTCCTTAATTTTGAATTTCCAACTTTAACAAAGAGTAAGGGTCTGGAAGCTTTAATAGTAACAATGTAATTCCCTAGAAACTGCGCACTCAGTGGTTGAATGTTTTGTCCATTGCTCAAAATTCTCATATCCGGGTCACACACACCTTCCGTGAAGAAACTGCCCCAACAGACAGGTTAGCGAATTTTGGTGCATCTTCAATTGGTTCACATTCTTGGGATGTGCTTCCTCAATTCTTAGTTCCCTCTTATGGACGTGATTCATTACCTACTTTCAGAGGTAGGTCTCTGTTGACAGTAGCCACAGAGGGGCTACAACAGGCCCGCAGACCCGCAGCTAGTGCACCAGGGGCCGGCCCAGGGCCCGGGACCGGATCACTAGAACCCGGCCTCGGGGTCCAGCAGTCCATCCTGCTACCAGGGGCCCGGGGTCCGGGGGCGCCTGCCTGCCTAAGAGGTCACCAAAGCTGCCCTTTAGTGTGCAAACAGAAGGGAACCAGTCCCACATCGAAGGGTAAGGTCAGACCTCACTCCTGGCCACCTATATAAGGGCCCCAACTACCCTCATTAATAGGTAACTGATCCTTCCTACCGCTTATATACGTGTTTAAGTTATATCTATTCCAACTATACTAACTTAGGCATCAGAGAGGAGAAGACCGGCCCGTCCGATATTCCCCTTAGTAAGCAGGTTTGCAGGAGATAGCACGAAGATTCACCTGTCTCTACTAGGCCCCAGGGTTTGTGCAGAAATAATTGGCGCCGTCTGTGGGAATTTTGGACAAGAAACCACGTAAGCACTATCGATGGCAGAGAGTTCGGAAGCAAGACAAGAAAGAAATACCACCGAGGAGCAGCGTGTTGCACCAGTGCAAACGCTTGTCTCCACCCCGGTCGTTATGCGGGAGCAGCGCGGCGACCAAGGCGATCATGAAGGCGGGAGTTGTGGGAGGCCGACCGGCACGCCGGGGCCAAACCACGACAGCTCGCGCGGCGACCAAGGCGATCATGAAGGCGGGAGTTGTGGGAGGCCGACCGGCACGCCGGGGCCAAACCACGACAGCTCGCGCGGCAAAGGCCCGGCAACTGAAGACAGGCCTGTGCACCAGGGCTTTTCTCTGACGTTCTCGGATGATCCGAGTGACCGAGAGGAGACCCCGCGCTGCAACAGTGACCGAGACACCACGTACAGCCCCGACCAGAGCAGTATAGCGGGAGAGATATGGGCAATGGCCGCAGAGGTCAGTCGCCTGCGTGAGGAGGGCGACCGGGATAGAGCCAAGTCCAACGCACGGTATGGAGAAATGGAGGCGGTAAACGCTGCCCTAGTAGCCGTCCTGGAGAGAGGACAACAGCACAACGAAGCTATGACCAGGGCACAGGCACCCCTACCAAGCCAGTCTCGACGGTTTGAGGCGGGGCAGTCATCAGGCAGAAGGCTCAGTGATCCCGAGCGAGCGGAGTCACCGGCAGGCACGGCACCTCCCAAGAGCTCGCTGACGCCCCCTCGGCCACACGCTTCGTTCGAGGATGAAGCCGTGACCCCGACTGCACGGGCATTGCAGATGCTCGCCGACACTGTGTCGGATTTGAAGGCCCAAATGGAGGCCAACGAGAGAAGAGCGGCACAGCCGATGGAAGGCGCACGGTTCAACGAGCGCATGGGCCCCTTCTCGCACCGGGTTATGGAATCGGGGAGGTTCGGTAACCAGAAGTCCCTCAAGCTCACCTACTCGGGGTCCGGCTGCCCGTACCAGCACCTGGATAGTTTTCGGTCCCAGACGTGCGCCAAAGGCTACTCTGATGCAGTATGCTGCAACATTTTCCAGGAAACTCTGTCTGGGGAGGCGCTCAGTTGGTTTTATGAGCTTCCGGCAAATTCAATCGAGGCCTTCGAGCAGTTGGCAGACCGGTTTGTAGGCCGCTTCATCCTCCGGGTCGAGGGAGCCCGCACATCGACCATCCTCTTAAACTGCATGCAAGCGCCCGGCGAGGAATTGAGGACTTTCGTCAACCGTTGGCAGACGGCGACGGCCGGGGTTCGGAACCTTGACAAAGGTATCGCCGAGATGGCGTTTAAGCAAGGGCTCCGGCCAGGAAAATTTTCATATGCCGTGCGGGTGGAACTCCCGTACGGGTATGACGAGTTGATGACAATGGCCATCCGGCACGCCCAGGCCGATCACGAGACGTACGGGCAGTACCTGCTGAAGAGGAAGCGAGAAGAGCAGCAGGAAGACCACCCCCGGGAAGAGCACCCCCCACACCGACAAGAAGACAAGACCAGCCAACGGACCGAGAACCGAGCCGCCCGGCCAAGCCGGCCCAACAGAAATTGGGGGCAACGGCAGCAGAAGCCCTATCATGACAGATCCCAGAACGAGCACAAGCCGGCGCAGTACCGGCAAGAACGCCCCCTGGCAATCATGCCAGCACAACCGGCCGGTCAAGAGGTCTTCACCGCTCTCACCTCTTCATACGAGGACATTTTACTCGAGAACGGGAACATCATTCCACCACCGCCCAGGAGAAAGTACCAAAAGGGGAAGCTTACCACGGCGCAAACGGGCAAGTACTGCTCCTATCATGATGAGGCTACTCATCGAACGAGCCAGTGCTGTGCTCTCAAAACAGCGGTGGAGGGTTTGATTAGTTGATGGGTGCCAATGCACCTCTCAAAGATACCTTATTTCCCTTCAAGATATATCAATATAGTACGGTAAACAAGGGTTATCGAACACAAGGAACTGGTGAAACTAAGACTTAACAAAATAACTAAAAGCTGACAGACTCGACCTACATACACTAACAAATTTCGAACTCAAGTTTGGCTACACCAATGGGCACGAAATTTGGACACAATTAACTAGACTCATTGGCGGACTACCACCTAAAATTTGAGTGGGTTTCGTTGAGTTTTGGTTGGTGAAATCAATCACCGAAGACAGCTAAATGCAGAAAATAAGATGCTGAAGTTAATAATGATATGCATGCAAATGTGTTTAAACTATATGATTATGAGGTTAAGAAGCATGCAATCCACCACCGCCAATCCATCTTTTCAATATATAACTAACCCAATGCACATATCCCATGAATGAAAGTTCCCAAGAAGGGCCGATCGTTAGATCATTGGTCCACATCTTATTACCAAATCCTTAACCCTATATGAGTTCGTCGTTAGACCTCCCTCACGTCTATCCTTCAATGAACCCTTGTTCGTTAGACCCCCAGGTTAACAAAGAAGAAAGCATTACGTTTTGAAATGGTTTGAGAAGCTACAAGGGTTCACAGGTACATACGGTTGTGTCCTGCTAGACCTATGGTTTTCTAACTCCCAAGAATACGCATATCTCCTCGGTGTATCACTATAGAGAATCTGGTGGAAGAAATTATCTTCAGTCGCCCGTATCTCATGACATTAGAACCCTAGCATGCATACTAAGTTGGCCACCAAAGCAAACATACAAGGAATTCATCACTGAACCGATTAGAGAAAGAAAACTCATTCATAACATATGCAAAACTAGGTTAGGGTTTATATATCAAAAAGACTTCATGTACGGGGCTTCAAGCAGCCCCTTAACAATGATATTTAGCTACTAAAAGTCATAGTATAATTATCTAAACAAAACATGAAAGAGTATACAGATGGATGGAGAAGAAGAAGAAGGAGGAGTGCGGTCTCTTTTTCTCCTCTTTGTTGGTGTTCGGCTGCTCCTCCCTTCCGTGCAATATGAATCCCCTTGATTGATAGGGTTTGCCTCCTTTTATCCTTGCTGCCCGTGCCTCCCCTTTCACATGATGGCTCTAGGAGTTTTTAATCTCCTTTCCTTAATTGATCCAACACCAAGTTGACAAGGAAACCCTAGCCCAAAACCATAAGGAATAATAATTCCTTTCCTTGCAAACCCAACTAATTAATCCATTAAGCTTTTGACTTCTTTTCCACAATCCAAATCAGTAATTAGTTGGGTCCACGTCCACAAATTCGTCCATGATCATCACAATAAGACTTCGGCCTTCAAATATGCATTTCTGTCCACAGTCAGCATTTCCGAGCAGAATGACCTCTCTGTAGTAAATCGGCCATAACTTCCTCTAGAAAATTCGGAATGATGTTCCGGAAGCGGCTACGGAAACTAGACATCTAGGGCTTTCCAAGCATGTAAAAATCATAATTTAATTCCTCCTGGTCCGTTCCCAGTGCTCTGTCGAAGTTGGCTGACCAGTAGCGGGCAGAATTCCCAAAATCAGCTTATTGTGCTCCTTTTGTCATAATTCTCCAAAAGACCTATAAAACAATAAAATAAAGTTAAAATGCTCAATTCATAACAAGAATCTAAGTATAGGGAATACATTAAAGACCAAGAAAGTTGCATATTTATGCAACTATCAAAATACCCCACACTTAAACATTGCTAGTCCTCGAGCAATACACTAAACTAAGACTCAAAACTAAAACACTCTAACGCCCTTAACAATTAGTCTCAGCAATCTTCCAACACCTGTAACACCAAGATGAATACAATTCCACAGTTACATCTCATAGAATTTCAAGGGTTAATTTCAATGCATGACAAACACGTAACATGTAGGACACAGACATAACATGGTGAATATAAAGCTGTAGCATGCAGTAGACAAGTCAAGATTCAACCTCACATAGATATGTTCTCATAAGTGTTTCACTCAAAGTATGTATAAGGTATGCACTCAACACAATTACTTGCCAAATGGACCGAACCATATGCTCAACTCCTGTAACTAATCTCCACAGATCAAAGGCTGCCATCTTGAGGATCAAAAAGGACTTTCAAAAGTTGTAATGGGGCTAAGTATAGGGCATGGAAACATATAGGATAAGTGGTGATAAAACAGTTCCAAGACTTAGTCAAATCGCATCATAACTCCATCAACTTCTTCATGTCACGATGGTCTTCTTCTTTATATCCTTGAGCTTTGCAAACAGGACAAAGACCAAATCTTCATGTTGGGTCTTCAATTCAAATCAAACTCCAAATTTACAAAGATAGGGGACATTAATCCAGACATTTATCAAATACAAACCTATTGCCAACGAGAGTACACAAATTTTCTTTTCTTTTCTTTTCATCTCTCGAATTTTTTTTCTTTTTCTGGCAATTACATCATTCTATGCATTTCTGAACAAGTCTATCCCTATACAAATCATTAAGCAAACCATCTTTCAACTCCTCCAAACAAAGAAACACATCACATCTTGTCGACATTACTTCACACCAAGTCCTGGCCAGAAACATAGGGTAAAGAAGTCCTACACTAGGCAAGGTGTTTAGATATTCAATGGTGATGAAGGAAAAGGCTAAACGTAGGCTCAAAGTGGATATCTAAAGGGTCGCAACTTGTGCGCACAAATAAGGACACGTGGCAATATGGCTATGGTGATAATCCTAAGTGCCTTTATCACTTCCTCAATCAGAACATGTATCGATTATAAGCTTTGAAAAGCACAAGAGCAAGTTCTAGTAATCTCTAGAGTCCATTAACTTAATCTGTGGCAAGCAATTGACACTCAACAATGGAAGCATGTATAACACATTTAGGCTCAAAAGCTCACAAGGTAAATGAATCTCAACAAAGTCTAAGCATGCTCATAAGATCTGTACCATGTTAACTTGTTTCTACATCCACTACACATTAGCATATGCACCATACATCAAGATTAACCAAAGGAATTCAAGCACACAATCATCTTTTAGTCACAAAGTAGGAAGATATAATCACATCATTGACATGTTAAGGGCTCCTAAGACTCTTCTTTTTGTGTTTTTCTTGACACTTTTTATTTTTGTATTTTGTTTTTCCATATATGACTCAAAGACACAAAAGAAAACAAGAAAAAAACTTCAAAAATCTCAAAATTGGACGAAAATCCGGACTTGCACTGCACAGTACGACTTGTAGAATTTTTCCAGAATTTTTCACACATCAGACAGAGTTGAAATTTTACGAGCATAAATTAGACACATGAATGAACATTCTCACAAAATTTCAGAATTTTCTGAAATTTTTAGCCATTTTAAACAAATCGCACAAAACAGTACACTGTACAGCTCCGAATTGACACCTAAAAAATTGAAAAATTTATACATAGACGCTAAGGATATGTTATAAACCCCACCCCACACTTGAAATTTGCATTGTCCTCAATGTAAAACAAAACTAAAGCATGCAATACATCAAACAAGCATAGGGTGAAACGCATAACACATCCAAATCACACTAAAACACATGGAGAAATAAAACAAAAGGAGAAGGGTTAAGAAAGCAAATCTGATAGCCACGCTTCTCCATCAACATGGGTTGCCTCCCAAGTAGCGCTAAGTTTAACGTCTTCAGCCAGACGACAGATCCAATCAATCCACAATTGGAGGCGCGTCTCCGAGGTCTGCATTCTCGAAAGGCATAGAAAGGCTTGAGTCGTTGGCCATTTGTCTCGGTGGTGATGGTGGTGGTGTAGGAATGTGCACCTCCTCTTCTCTCTCAGATTCTGAACCAGAATGCACAGAAACTCTATCAGAAGGTTCACCACTCAAGGACCGTTGTCTGCACTGCTGTCTGTTTTGCCTTGCTGAGCGCTCAATCTCTTGATCAAAGTGTAATGGCTCAGTGCTCTTAGTGTGTCTAGTACGCATGTACAATGCTCCTGCACACAGAAGAAATCGTAAGAAACAAAAGAAAAAGAAATTAAACTAAACAGAAACAAAACAGAAATTTTAACTACTCTATTAAGACTTAGAGTTAAGCAGTTCCCCGGCAACGGCGCCAAAATTTGATGGGTGCCAATGCACCTCTCAAAGATACCTTATTTCCCTTCAAGATATATCAATATAGTACGGTAAACAAGGGTTATCGAACACAAGGAACTGGTGAAACTAAGACTTAACAAAATAACTAAAAGCTGACAGACTCGACCTACATACACTAACAAATTTCGAACTCAAGTTTGGCTACACCAATGGGCACGAAATTTGGACACAATTAACTAGACTCATTGGCGGACTACCACCTAAAATTTGAGTGGGTTTCGTTGAGTTTTGGTTGGTGAAATCAATCACCGAAGACAGCTAAATGCAGAAAATAAGATGCTGAAGTTAATAATGATATGCATGCAAATGTGTTTAAACTATATGATTATGAGGTTAAGAAGCATGCAATCCACCACCGCCAATCCATCTTTTCAATATATAACTAACCCAATGCACATATCCCATGAATGAAAGTTCCCAAGAAGGGCCGATCGTTAGATCATTGGTCCACATCTTATTACCAAATCCTTAACCCTATATGAGTTCGTCGTTAGACCTCCCTCACGTCTATCCTTCAATGAACCCTTGTTCGTTAGACCCCCAGGTTAACAAAGAAGAAAGCATTACGTTTTGAAATGGTTTGAGAAGCTACAAGGGTTCACAGGTACATACGGTTGTGTCCTGCTAGACCTATGGTTTTCTAACTCCCAAGAATACGCATATCTCCTCGGTGTATCACTATAGAGAATCTGGTGGAAGAAATTATCTTCAGTCGCCCGTATCTCATGACATTAGAACCCTAGCATGCATACTAAGTTGGCCACCAAAGCAAACATACAAGGAATTCATCACTGAACCGATTAGAGAAAGAAAACTCATTCATAACATATGCAAAACTAGGTTAGGGTTTATATATCAAAAAGACTTCATGTACGGGGCTTCAAGCAGCCCCTTAACAATGATATTTAGCTACTAAAAGTCATAGTATAATTATCTAAACAAAACATGAAAGAGTATACAGATGGATGGAGAAGAAGAAGAAGGAGGAGTGCGGTCTCTTTTTCTCCTCTTTGTTGGTGTTCGGCTGCTCCTCCCTTCCGTGCAATATGAATCCCCTTGATTGATAGGGTTTGCCTCCTTTTATCCTTGCTGCCCGTGCCTCCCCTTTCACATGATGGCTCTAGGAGTTTTTAATCTCCTTTCCTTAATTGATCCAACACCAAGTTGACAAGGAAACCCTAGCCCAAAACCATAAGGAATAATAATTCCTTTCCTTGCAAACCCAACTAATTAATCCATTAAGCTTTTGACTTCTTTTCCACAATCCAAATCAGTAATTAGTTGGGTCCACGTCCACAAATTCGTCCATGATCATCACAATAAGACTTCGGCCTTCAAATATGCATTTCTGTCCACAGTCAGCATTTCCGAGCAGAATGACCTCTCTGTAGTAAATCGGCCATAACTTCCTCTAGAAAATTCGGAATGATGTTCCGGAAGCGGCTACGGAAACTAGACATCTAGGGCTTTCCAAGCATGTAAAAATCATAATTTAATTCCTCCTGGTCCGTTCCCAGTGCTCTGTCGAAGTTGGCTGACCAGTAGCGGGCAGAATTCCCAAAATCAGCTTATTGTGCTCCTTTTGTCATAATTCTCCAAAAGACCTATAAAACAATAAAATAAAGTTAAAATGCTCAATTCATAACAAGAATCTAAGTATAGGGAATACATTAAAGACCAAGAAAGTTGCATATTTATGCAACTATCATTAGTAACGGCCAGCTCCAACGGTATATAGGGGAAATGAGAGCAGATCCCGACCGGGAGCAAGACCGGGGCTGGTAGACTCGCCGAGCCTCCAAGCGGTTAGTTTGGCATATCACCGGTCCGACCGCTGTAACATCAAGATGTATATACAAACTACTTTCAAGAAAAATTCCACCGGTTCCACCAATTCAAGTACATTCATAGTCAAGGGATAATAGAAGCAGAGGCCGTTCCGGCAAGTTTACAAAAAGAGCAAGGGCAAAATCCTAGGGAGCTACGCCTCCCCCCTCAGCGGGCAATCCACCAGCCTCTCCGGATGAAGCAGCCGCGCCTTCAGCAATCTGAGGTCCACCCTCCCCTTCCGGTTGCTCTTCCGCCGACTGCTCATGGATATCCGACTGCTCATGAATATCTTCATCAGCGGCCTTCGACATCCGGGAAGTATCCAGGTACCCCTTCTGCTCCCATTCCGTGTACGCATCCGCGATGCCCGATTCCCTGGCCTTCTCCAGAAACTGAAGGAACTGATCGCTCCCATGGTATTTGAGAACAACCCGCTCGTACAGTTCCGGGTCCTCTTCCCCGGCCGCAGCGGCAGAGGCGGCGCGCACAGCGGCAGCTCCCACCTGGAGCTCGTCCACCTTGGCCTCTAGTTCGGCCTTCTCCTCCTCAGCCAACTCCTTCTCCTTCTCCAGGCTCCGGACCTGCTCCTCCAGCTTGGCCACCTGCTTCTTGGCCCTCTCCTCCAATCTGGACTTCTCCCGCTCCAGCCGGGACCTCTCTGCTTCCAGCCTCTCTCGGGCTTCTGTCAGCTCGACCACCTGCCTCTTCAGCTCCTCGCTCGGATTGGGCTGGTACAGATTGTACAGCAGCTGCATAACAACAGAGAGGCAATTAAGCAAGCAACAAAGGAAATAAGTTACGAGCGGTACAATAGCATTGCACCGGGCAATTCTTACCTGCAGGACCGACTCCTTGAACTTTTCGCGCTTCCCGCCCGCTAAGGCTCCGGTGACCTCAGCCCTGTCCAGACTAAGGCCGGCCAAGTCTGCCGCCAGCTGCCGGGCGAGTGCACTCTCCGGGCTTCCCCTCCGTGCCTCCGCAGGCGCGGGGCTACTCTGCCGGGCAGCGACAGCCTTCTCCCCAGCGGAACTCGATGCACCGCTGGTTACCTTGAGCCGTTTGGCCAGATTCTCACCGGACGACCCACCGATCAGCGTCACCAGCGTGGAGGGAGGAACGTCCATGATCCTCCGCCTCTTCTCACCCTGGCCGTCAGGCGAAGAAGATTGCGCGCCTAATCGGGTTACCCGGGTGACGAGCGGGACTGACCCCGGCCGGTATGGAATCCGGCTCACTCCACCGGGAATCTTCAGTGGCCCCCCGGTAGTCTTGCCCTTACCGGGTCCCGCCTTGGGCGCAGCAGGATGGCTCTTCACACGCACCAAGACGTAGCCCTCGTCCTCAACATCCATGGCCCGTGGTTCGGGATGAACCGTAAGCCGACCGGACTCCTCGTCCACCGAGGTCTGTGAAACGGCCTCGCCTTTCTCCTTCAGCCTCGCGAGAAGGTCTTCACCGTCCATGGATAGGGTGGTTTCGGGTTTGATGACCGCTCGGGGAGATGCACCTGCAGGACGAGCAAATGTTAGTATTTAAAAGTTAGCAAAAGTTTCACCACTAGCACTCGCTACGCACCGGGATCTCGCCCGAGACAACAATACTCCAACACTTCTCTCCGGATGAAGTTGTAAGAGCTCCGTTCGAGATCATCCCAACATCCGAGTATGGTCGTGATCCTCTCCTGCTCCAACTTGGACAGTTCGAACGATTGATCCCCAGGGGGCTGGAAGGTACCAGGAACTCGGTACATCTTACTCCTCTTCTGCCACTTACCGCCCGCCATCACCACCTTCTTCCTCTAGTTGTTATCCACCCAAGAAGGCATATTGGTGATGATAGGTTGAAAGCACCGGGCGTTGAAGGACAGACAACCCCAGGACCCTCGCTTCTTCGAGTAGGACAACCTGTACAGTGCCCGAAATTCGTTTACCGTTGGCATACTCATCCCGGAAAACTCGTACAGCAGCCGAGGCTCAGCAGTCGCCTCCACTGGAGCCCTGGAAGCTGCGCGTGAGATACTTGCAGTGCACTGAGCATGTACTGCACGAAATCTGGCAGCGGGAGTGAGAACCCATGGCGAAACTGGTCTAGATGCACGGCAACCCAACCTGCCTCCGGGTTACAGGCTGACTCCCCGGGATTCAGTGGCCGTAGCGCTAATTCATCTGGGATACTCCACGTCTCCCGGAACGCAGCAATCTCTCCAGGGTTCATGCTACCCTCCGGCTCATCGCACACCACGGCACGGGGATTCCCTCTACCGATGGAATAGCCCCCGGGCGGAGCACCAGCAAGGCGCACACCGTGCGGTATTTCCTCAGATCCTGAGGACCCGGAAGATTAAGCCCCGCTCCGGGAGCGGTCAGCGGCTTCAGACACCTGGGATTCTGAACCGAGCCAGTCCTCCAGTCTCTCCTCATCATCCATAACGGGACGCCTGACGGTCGATTCGGAAGCCCCATTAGAACTTGCAGAAGACATTTTTAACCTAAGGGGAAGAAAAAACAAAACCCCAGCGCTGGTCAGCAACAGGCTAGAACAGCGCCCTCTGCGGCCCCTCCCCAAGTTTACCGCAGACGCTCCGCTTAAAACAACTCAGTCGGCGACAGAGACCCCCACCCCCCCGCCGCAAAAACACCAAAAAGAAAAACAAGAACAACACCAGGCAAAGAAAGCAAGATCTTACCGATTAGTATGCTCAACTGAGGAAAGTCCGCCCTGCGAAAGCAGCGAGCAATGATAGGAGGAGAGTAAAAGAGCACTTGAGGCAACGGATGTCGCGGAGCACCTCCACAGAGTTTTCGCCGGATTTCTCTCTCTCTTATTCTCTCTGATCAAGCAGCAAAACAGAACTTGAGAAGGCAGAGGAGGCCTTTTTATAGAGAGGTCCGGTGCCCTAGGCGCTTCTAATCCCCCCCAAAACACGCAATCAGAGCAACTCAAACGCCCGCGAATCCAGACCCTCCATCTCAGACCGCTCCCTACCAGCACGTGTCCCAGCATCAGTAAACTGCCCACGCCATCATAACTGATGGGACTGATGGACTTCCTCCTTAAATGCATGTCAGCCACTTGTCCCGCCTGCTGGCGACATGTAAGGGAGTTAGGAGCGGGAACCGAGGCGTCAGCCCCCCCCACTTCCCCAGGCTCTACGGCTGCATGGCATCTCTCACCGCTATGAGTTTTCCAACCACTTCGAGAGCATTGTTCCGGGTATGAGCCATCCATCCGGTTCCATGGCAGTTCACGGTTAGGTATCATTCAACCGGCTGCATGGCATCTCTCACCGCTATGAGTTTTCCAACCGCTTCGAGAGCATTGTTCTGGGTATGAGCCATCCATCTGGTTCCATGGCAGTTCACGGTTAGGTATCATTCAACCGGGTGCATGGCATCTCTCACCGCTATGAGTTTTTCAACCGCTTCGAAAGCATTGTTCCGGGTATGAGCCATCCATTCGGTTCCATGGCAGTTCAAGGTTAGGTATCATTCAACCGGCTGCATGGCATCTCACCGGTTAGGTAACATTCAACCGCCCCGAGACCATCTCACCGGTTATGATCATCCAACCGGCTCGAGAGCATTCTTCCGGGAACGAGATCCACCCGGCCCTATGGCATCTCACTGGGAGACTCGTCTCGATATGGCAGAACGCCCGGTCGAGGTCCGCCCGGTTCCATGGCATGACCCCGGTTATGAGAACATTCGACCGGCATGGGCTTTATACACCCGGGTGAGTTTACATCTAACACATGTACTCTTGTCCAGTAGGATAAAAACCCTGCATCGCACTGAACTGCGGTCAATATGGGGCTCTACGGCGAGCCTTGCACCTCAACGCCACCCCATTTCCTCAACGCTTATTCCAACACAAGCTGAGAAGAACTAGCAAGTGTTAACCGGTGCCTCAACAAACCGCAACACCGGGGCCACCTCCCCGCAGCCTAGCAATATGGACTCGTCTTGATATGCCAGAACGCCCGGTCGAGGTCCCATACTCCAACTCGTCTCGATATGGCAGAACGCCCGGTCGAGGTCTGGCGCACAAGTTCACTTGGGGGACTCGTCTCGATATGGCAGAACGCCCGGTCGAGATCCCATGCTCTCCGGCTCGCTCTGATATGGCAGAACGCGGGGTCCAGGTTCCATGCACACATCTATTGCATGGCGGATTTCAACGCCCCATTATCATTCCATGCACACATCTATTGCATGGCGGATTTCAACGCCTCACTATCATCCCATGCTCATAGCCCTACAACACTTGAGCACAGTGCTACTTATATTGCAAGCATACAAACTGTTGCATATCATCGGTAACAGGTACTCACCCCGGTCACGCCCAATCTTCAACGCGGACTTGGGGGACTGGGCACCGTTGGGTTGGTAACCCTGCGAGTCTGCGGGACAAGGGCAAGACAGTTTTAAGTCCCCATTCAAGATTGCACTTGACCGGGAACTTGGGGGACTTGTTGACAGTAGCCACAGAGGGGCTACAGCAGGCCCGCAGACCCGCTGCTAGTGCACCAGGGGCCGGCCCAGGGCCCGGGACCGAATCACCAGAACCCGGCCTCGGGGTCCAGCAGTCCATCCTGCTACCAGGGGCCCGGGGTCCGGGGGAGCCTGCCTGCCTAAGAGGTCACCAAAGCTGCCCTTTGGTGTGCAAACAGAAGGGAACCAGTCCCACATCGAAGGGTAAGGCCAGACCTCACTCCTGGCCACCTATATAAGGGCCTCAACTACCCTCATTAATAGGTAACTGATCCTTCCTACCGCTTATATACATGCTTAAGTTATATCTATTCCAACTATATTAACTTAGGCATCGGAGAGGAGAAGACCGGCCCGCCCGGTATTCCCCTTAGTAAGCAGGTTTGCAGGAGATAGCACGAAGATTCACCTGTCTCTACCAGGCCCCAGGGTTTGTGCAGAAACAGCCTCATTGATCAAGCTTTGGCTGCTGGCTTCCTAGTTTGGTCTATTGTTAAGTCTTTGCTAAATTATTCATGGGTGTTGTTTTGGGTATTTTGTGGAGTGTGGCTTTGGTTTCGTCATCCACCTCTTCTGTACTATTTTTTCTTTATCAATAAATTTTTGTGTAAAGCGAGGAGTTAGCCCTATTCCCGCTTAAAAGAAGAAAAAAAAAACTAGAATGCCCAATATTTATAATGGCATCAGGAACAAATTTAGCTTCCCAAACACATATAATTCTGAATGATGAATCCTACTCGCTATTAATTAGCTCTCTATGGGGATGTTTGGTACATGGGACTGTCATAGCTGAGCTTAATTTCTATGAGACTCCTACCTTCTCCAAGCCTAGCTTACTTCATATTAGTCAAAACCCATGTTTGGTGCTCTTTTGGAGTTTGGGCTACTGACTGAAACATAAGATAGCAGAAGAACAATACCAAGAGAAGAGATTACACCAGAAGAAGTTCAAATCCATAACTCTAAACTCATGAATTTGTCTTTTGATTACTTCAACCAAATATCTTGATCACAATTCATACCCAACCCAGAATTTTAAACTTTTCTCCATATTCTCCACCTCAACATCAGATAGATCGATGCATGTCTTTTCTCTAAACCCAAGTTTATATAATTCCTCACAGAACTATAAATCTCCACAACCCAGCTCCAAGACTTCCATTAGTAGCCATCTTATCACCACCGCTTCATCCAACAATTGCTTAACTTTGCACCTCAGAGAAAACATGGAAACAATGGATGCAGATTGTCAAGAAACAGCTCACCTTATTCTTATGTAGAGATGACCCACGTTTGGTGCACCTCGATATGCAATTTCTGTAAACTTTCAGAAAGCCTCAAACTTGAAATCAATCACCCAGACCCATATGAATTGTCAGATTTACAAACAACACTTCGAATTCAAAAGTAGGAATCGCGCAAACGCACAAGAGAAAAAGTATGAGAAGGTGGAGAAATTGACGATCGAAGGATCGACAGAGCTTCCTAGTTCTTGCCCAGGTTTTGATTTTGGGCGATTCTCAGATTTGAATTGAAGATGGTGATTCGGCGAAGCAAAGGAGAGGTGAAACAGCAAAGAACGAATTTGTCTTCCATAGTCCGCACCATTTTGGTGCCGTTATGTAAGACCATGTGAGAGGGAATTTTGGGCTTCCATAGTCCATTAAAAATAGTCCTTGTCCAAACATGGGACACATCTTATTTCACTATGCAAGACAGTCTCATCTCATGCAGTCCCATGTACCAAACATCACCTATTAGTACTAAAATAATACTGTAGACGTGATTGTCTTAACACATGCAGTAAACACCGTCCGCTGAATTGGTTACGGTGAAGCCAGTATTTCCAATGGGATGGGCAAAATGTACGGTGCTTTTGCTCAGTTTTTTTCCTTGGCTTTCCTCCAAGCTGTGGAGTAGTTGAATGAAAAAAAATTATAATCTATCAAGTCTCAACTGAAGGTTATGAAACGCCAGTGATAAATTAATGATAGATTAAGAGTCCCACATTGAATAAGAAGAGCTGTGTATCTCTAGTGCGAGGTGTATAGAAGAAAGCAGCTTAGTGTCACGTCCCGCCAATTCGCCAACAATAATGCCGGGCCATGACAAGGGCATCGCAGGCATTAGCGAAGCGAACGTGTCACAACCCGCCGATTCCCTTGAGCATTGTGGAGACAAGCAAGGCTCAAGGGCAGCCTTGGTGAATGCAAGGGCATTCCCAAGTGTTCATGAGTGTCGTGGAGATCTCCGGAAGGATCCGGATGACTCTAGGCAACTCCGCAGCACTGCGCAGGGCAGTGCCGGGCAGTGCAGGGCAGCGCAGCACTGTGCGAGGCAGGGCAGCACAGTGCGAGGCTGTGCAGGGCGCCGCAGCGCGAGGCTGCGCAGGGAGGCGCAGCGTGTCGGAGGCGCAGCACAGCGTGTCGGAAGCCGACACGGTGTGGCAGAGCAACCGAGCATGCAGCATCGGGCCACGCAAGGCGGAGCAGCGTGGTGCAGGGCCACGCGAGGCAACGTCGGTGTGGCGCAGGGTGACGCCACACTCTCCGGGAGGTTCTAGAGGGGACCTCGGCGTATCCGGGACATTCTAGGATACGAGGTGTCTAGATTGTTCTAGGATACTCTTGTATAGTCTTGGCACCTCTAGTGTGTGTAGAAAGATCTAGAGTGCCCTTGTATATATCTAGCTAGTCCTAGATAATTCCGGAGGCATGCCAAGGTCGGTTGGCCATGTCTATATATAGGCTGTCGGGGCGACATTGGCATGGCACGGGGAAAACATAGATTTCAGGAATTTTTACAATTCTTGTAAAGTTTCTCTAAACTCAATATAACTTCATTTCTTCCATTCTCTAGCCTTTCTAACATCATTGTGAGTGTGTTGGGCCTATTCCGCTGCGTTGGACGTGAAGGCTTACTTAGGGTACTCATCAAGGCATTGGAGACTCTAAGGCCGCACGAGCGATCGAGTCGCCAAACTTAAGCTCGTGACAGTTGGTATCAGAGCAGCGTCCGATACCTGCCGTATCCGATTCGTGCCTACATCCGATACTGGAGCCGTATCTAATTCGTGCCTACATCCGATTGCGAAGCCGTATCCGATACTGAGCCTATATCCGATACCGGAGCCGTATCCGATACTGAGCCAAGGGTGTTCGTGAGCCAACACGCAAGATGTCTGCAGAGGGAGCTGCTGCGGTTGAGCAGGCCGTAGTTGGTGGTGGCAAGAAGACTGCCAAGGACCTGATAGCTGCCTTGGATGCACGGTTGCAAAGGATGGAGTCAGTCGTGGTCGAGCTCGACACTCGACTTGAGGAAGACGTCGTGAAGCAAGGGGATCTCGAGTCCGTGATGGTGGACTTGCGAGAGAGCATGCACGGCGCCCTCAACATGATGGCCGATACTATCATAAGGGAAGTCCAAGAGCGTCTCGACCACCTTAATGCCGGACTCACAGCACTCCGTGAAGAAGTGAAGGAGATTAAGGGAGACTGGGCGCTTTGCAAAGAAGCTGCCCTAAGCATGTCGCAAGGGCCGAAGAACGTGAAAATGTTGGACTCCTTTAAACCCGAACCCTTTACCGGGAAGAGGGAGGCGAAAGAGCTTGATACCTTCCTTTGGAATATGGAGAGGTATTTCAAGTGCCTTAAGGTGGAGGACGACGAGTCCAAAATCTCGACGGCAAGCTTGTTCCTAACCGACAATGCCCTCATGTGGTGGCGTCGAAGGAGCATGGAGGTCGAGGAAGGCACGTTCACCCTCACGACTTGGAAGGATTTCAAGGACGATATCATGCTACACTTCTATCCCCAAAATGCCAGGTATGGGGCCAAGGAGAAGCTTAGGTGGCTCAAGCAAACTGGTAGTGTCAAGGACTACGTCAATACCTTTGTTAGTTTGCTATTCGAAGTACCCAACATGCCGGAGGAGGACAAGCTCATGTACTTCATGAGTGGGCTTCAGAGTTGGGCCAAGCTCGAGTTGCAGCGAAGACAAGTGCAGTCCCTGTCGCAAGCTATTGCTGCAGCCGAGTCTCTTATCGAATTTAAGGTTAGCCACCTCGACGACTCCAAGATCAAAGGGAAGAAGGCTAGCCATGATCATGGTGGGGGAGATAAAGGCCGACGCGACGATGTACCCCGTCATGACGACCACTCCCCAAAGCGCAAAGAGGACGCATATTCGTCAAAGCGCAAGGAAGCGAGCTCGAGTGTCAAGTCGAAGGACATCCGGTGTTACTTGTGTGACGGTTCTCATTGGACGAGATACTGCCCACAGAAACAAGCACTGAGAGCACTCGTAGCCAGTCGTCAAAGTGAAGGAGCAGCCGAAGACGACAATTGTGTCGCACGCATAGGGTCGGTGCAGCTGCTCAACGCGATGCGATCGACACCGAAAGTCTGAAGTGGGGGTCTACTCTATGTCGACGTGGTTATCGGAGGCAAGCCGACCACAGCAATGCTCGACATGGGTGCGACGGACAGCTTCATCGCCATAGAGGAAGCGAAGAGGCTGGGACTTAGGTGGAGTGATGGAGGGGGCTCCATCAAAGCGGTCAACTCGCCAGCGCGACCCATTTATGGCATAGCTCGAGGAGTCAAGACCAGCGTGGGAGCTTGGTCGGGGAAATTAGACTTCTCGATTGTCCCAATGGACGACAACAAAGTCATCCTTGGGGTGGATTTCCACGAGCAGGCCAAGGCAATCCCGATGTCGTTTGCCAACAGCTTGATCATCACGGGATGTGATGAGACTTGCGTAGTACCCATGAGGAGAGGTACAGGGCAAGATGTGAAGATGCTGTCGGCATTACAACTCCGAGGAGGCGACATCATAGGGGAAGGGAAGCGCCCCGCCGCGTTTGCCGAGTTAGGGCACGAGCAAGGGATAGCTCGAGCGGCTTTGCGCGAGGCTGCATCGTTGGAGAAGAAGAAGGGCAAGCAACCCTCTTCGAGTAAGGAGCATCGCGGCCAAAGAGAGGAGATCTTGGTTGCCGATGTCGTCAGCCGGTACGGAACCGAGCGGGCGTGCATTAAGGGGAAGCGCAAGGAGTTCAAGGAAGGGGACCTTGTTCTCGCGAGACTCTTGCCACGACAGTTCAAGACCTTCGAGAAGGTGCACCGAGGTTTAGTACGAGGGTACAAAGGGCCGTTTGAGGTTGCCGAACGTGTGGACAAAGTTTCGTATAAGCTTCATTTGCCGCCCAAGTTGGATATTCATCCAATCTTCCACGTCAGTATGCTGAAGCCATACGAGAGTGACGAGGAAGTGACACATCAGGCATCGAAGGCTACCGACACTTCATTCGAAAAGGGAGGTGAAGTGCTTGCAGGAGGAGCCAGCCGACATTGAGGTGTGCGAGGGAGTACATCATCGAGTAGAGAAGGCAGCCTGATGATAGAGCAAGCTGGGCGTCCGAGGAGTAGGACACCTTCAGCCGATGTCGCGAGGACGAGTCCACGACGACATGAGTCCAGCGACACCACCATGACGCGACGAGGGCGTCGCGAGTTTAGGTGGGGGAGAGTGTCACGTCCCGCCAATTCGCCAACAATAATGCCGGGCCATGACAAGGGCATCGCAGGCATTAGCGAAGCGAACGTGTCACAACCCGCCGATTCCCTTGAGCATTGTGGAGACAAGCAAGGCTCAAGGGCAGCCTTGGTGAATGCAAGGGCATTCCCAAGTGTTCATGAGTGTCGTGGAGATCTCCGGAAGGATCCGGATGACTCTAGGCAACTCCGCAGCACTACGCAGGGCAGTGCCGGGCAGCGCAGCCCTATGCCGGGCAGTGCAGGGCTGCGCAGCACTGTGCGAGGTAGGGCAGCACAGTGCGAGGCTGTGCAGGGTGCCGCAGCGCGAGGCTGCGCAGGGAGGCGCAGCGTGTCGGAGGCGCAGCACAGCGTGTCGGAAGCCGACACGGCGTGGCAGAGCAACCGAGCATGCAGCATCGGGCCACGCAAGGCGGAGCAGCTTGGTGCAGGGCCACGCGAGGCAATGTCGGTGTGGCGCAGGGTGACGCCACACTCTCCGGGAGGTTCTAGAGAGGACCTCGGCGTATCCGGGACATTCTAGGATACGAGGTGTCTAGATTGTTCTAGGATACTCTTGTATAGTCTTGGCACCTCTAGTGTGTGTAGAAAGATCTAGAGTGCCCTTGTATATATCTAGCTAGCCCTAGATAATTCCGGAGGCATGCCAAGGTCGGTTGGCCATGTCTATATATAGGCTGTCGGGGCGACATTGGCATGGCACGGGGAAAACATAGATTTCAGGAATTTTTACAATTCTTGTAAAGTTTCTCTAAACTCAATATAACTTCATTTCTTCCATTCTCTAGCCTTTCTAACATCATTGTGAGTGTGTTGGGCCTATTCCGCTGCGTTGGACGTGAAGGCTTACTTAGGGTACTCATCAAGGCATTGGAGACTCTAAGGCCGCACGAGCGATCGAGTCACCAAACTTAAGCTCGTGACATTAGCCTGCCAAATTCACGGAGCCATGCGCTGAGCACATAGCGAACTATTCTTTCGCCTTTTACTAAAGAATACCGTCTGCACGGTGCTTCAAGTGGCATACGGCTAATTTTGGAAGATGTGGTTGCCCCATACCTCTGTGGGTGCCCCTCAAATTTTAGTTAACAAGATTTTGTGGTTCTGTGATGTGGATTCTATCAACTGAGAAACAAACATAATCTAGATATGGTTGAACAGAAAAAATTAATTTGAACGAAGGATTCTGCCACATACAATAGCTTGCTATTGGAATTCACACGTATCATCTTTGTGCTGCACTACAACGCTTGGCAGACCCTACTAAAACTGATATCAACTACATCTTTCTGGTCTACCAGAATATCGGTTTCTATCTTGATAGTTTCCCCCCCATTGTGCATTTAGATGTCTGCCAAGCTGCTGTATTGGGTTACTTCTCTGTTCTTGGTTGGCCTTCTCATCTTTTGAGTCCTGCTGCTGCAAATCTTCTTCTTTTGCTGCTGCTTCGTGCTTTCATGCGACTGCTGTTCCATACCTTATTGGTACATATTTCATGCTACTGTTGCTTTTTTTTCATCTTTGGCTGCTTTGCTGCTGAAGACGAGTGGTTGTTCTGCGGATGCATAATCTTTTTGCTAGTTATTTTGTTTTTCCTCTTCTTATTCTTTTGCATTATGCATTTTGCTTTGTGTAATAGATTCCATTTTGGTTAAGTTGATCATCACAGATTCAGACAAGCTGCAAAAGAAAGCATATCAACTCACTCTAGTATTGATGCTTGGAGACTACAATCATTTCTCAATTTAGTAGCAGTAGCACTAACGGTTTGACCTCTTGTAAATATAAACTCATAGTCTTAGTATAATACGGATAAATAGGGCTTGTGCTGGAAACGAGTAGTAATCTAAACTTTCACAGGCGTTCCACATCGAGTACAAAACAAAAGAGACAAGGTTAAGAGGTATAAAGGAAAATGGAGTAGCAACGGTGAAAGATACTTACCTGGACGGGGTCAATGGGCGATCAAGAAGACTCATGGCCTAGGCAAGTGACCTCCATTGCACTTAGGAGGGGTGTTTGCTTAAGGTCTCCCCAAGAGGGAGAGCCTACGTCATAATTTGTTGCCAGGGGGTTTGCGTTCGCGCAGCCCCTACCATTTGAAGTTTAAAGTTTTCAGTAACTTTCTAATCAAGCTCTGTGTTAACAATTTGTTTCACTGCAAACAATCCATTCTGAAGTTAAACCATATTAGCCAGGTTATAATTTCTTTCTATATTTTTTTTGCCACTTCGGGTTATGATAATGATTAACGTACTTTATCTTATGATATCAAAGTAAGTTTCAGTTTTATAGGTGAACTTGACACATTGCCAAAGTATAGTACTTTGTTCCCCCTGCAAATTTGAATTAAAGACTTGAATAAAGAGGAACACACATTTTATTCTTTACTTATTCAAATGAAATGTAAAAACGTTACAAAGCCAAAACAATCTCTGGTGGTTGAAATTGAAATGAAATCACGACACAGTATAATGCAGTCGCTAGCATTCTAGCATTATCATAGTTTAATTTAGTTGTAGGCCTCAGGGTTGGCCAAAAGGTGGTTCTCAATGATCTTGAACAAACCGGCGGCTCTTTCTTTCCCGGCCTTGACATGCTCTTCCTTGATCTCAACCTCTCCTTTGCAATGGTAGTGGCTGGTGCTCTTGATGACGGACCCTCCACTTGGTGATGCCACCAACTTAATCTCGTAAGAGATTTTATCAACTCTGTCTCCGATAGCATCACCTTCAATGATACTGTAGTTGTACACGAAGTTGTCTTTGTCAAGTCCATCAATCTGGTGCTTCACGTAACTGTATTCGCTTCCTTCACCGAGGTGAATCTTCTTGATGGTTCCGACGCCTCCATCACCTTGAACGATTTCGGCACTCTTCACAGCCTGTGGTGCAATCTTGGGGATGAGGTTATCAGCATCAAGAACAAATGCCTTGTACAGTCTTGGGGGTGGGATGACAGAGGTGAACTCGGTTTCATAAGTGAACACACCCATGATAATTGTTTAAAAGCTTAAGATCAGAAGATTGAAATGTGGAGGAGGCTAAGAGATTATTGGGATATTGGTGTGAGGAAGTGTAAGCCTCGATGGTCGTATTTATAGGTTAAGGGTGATGTAGCACACCCTATAGATCAAAGCTTGAGCTTTAGGCAAGGGAATTTTTCAAAGAACAAGAAAATAGACCTTCTCCAATGCATTGGTGGTTTAGTCTGAGATGCCGCCTCAAATGTTTCTAAGATGTGAACGACACAACTAGTCATCCTAACGTGGAAATATTATGGAGCATTTGTTTGATTGTAAAGTCAAGTCTTGAACCGAAGAAAAATAATAATATGGGATAGCCAATGTTGACTGCCCTACATTAATTTGAGAAAGCACTGAAGGAATTGCTAATTAGAACTCAAAGAGATACTGAAATAATTAAGATGATCATCTAGAACACGACCCATTCTCTCTGTACTTTTGGTCATCTAGTATCAGCTAGCACACCGACAAAAGCCAATTGGGGCTGGGGTGCTTTCTCTGACCATCCAAGAATAGTACTCGTTGCATCTACAGGGACACTCAACCAGCTCATATCTCCACTCTTGAGTAATCTATAAATACCACCCATGCATACCATTCTCTTATCTCACAACTCAAAACATCCTTCTAGCTAGTTCTCAAACACCAATTTCATATATATCATTCTTGATTTCTTGTAAAACTATTCCAAACTGACAATGGGTGTCTTCACTTATGAAACTGAGTTCACCTCCGTCATCCCACCACCTAGATTGTTCAAGGCTTTCATCCTTGATGCCGACAATCTCATCCCCAAGATTGCTCCCCAAGCAGTTAAGTGTGCTGAAATCATTGAAGGAGATGGAGGCGTAGGAACCATCAAGAAGATCACCTTCGGTGATGGCAGTCAGTTTGGCTCAGTGACACACAAGATCGATGGGATTGACAAAGAGAACTTTGTGTACAGCTACAGTTTGGTCGAAGGAGATGCCTTGTCCGACAAGATTGAGAAGATCTCTTACGAAACCAAATTGGTGGCATCTTCCGATGGAGGGTCCGTCATCAAGAGCACAAGCAACTACCACACCAAAGGTGATGTTGAGATCAAAGAGGAGCATGTTAAAGCTGGCAAAGAGAAGGCATCCCACCTCTTCAAGCTTGTTGAAAACTACCTCCTGGCCAATCCTAATGAATACTGTTAAACTTAATTGCATGTCACTGGTGTGTTAATTGTTCAGTCTTTTATGATCTTCCAGTTTCTTTCATCGGAATTTTATTCCCACTTGGAATATTTAAAAATTGATTGTTGTACTTTCAACTATAATAATGAAAATTTTCTGTTACTTAATTAATTGTTGTTAGCTTGCGAAACTTAATTAGTTTCTGTAATTTCGATAATTCGTCTACTACTCTGCTATATAGCTTGTTAGAGAATTACCTATTCATTTTACGGAAGGCCCTGCTAACTCTGTGCGTCTAAAACATATTGGCAATTGCGATGTAGGATTTAATTTTGAGAAAAAGTAGAAGAACACGCAATATAAAGGTTGTTTCGGATTACAAAAAGAATCGAATGAAATCGATATAGCATTTCTGTTGTCTTATCAGTCACAAGACTCACAATTATTAAGCTTAACTTAAAAAAACTGTTACTTGATTCATGATTTTCTGGTTGCATTATGTCATTTAATTTCTGATACTCTTTGTGCATATAAACCTTCTTTCTTATATTTCAAAGTAGTTTGTTCATGGATATGTTCAATGAAAGTATCTTTTTTCCTCAAACAAAAACAATGAAAGTATCTTTTTTACTCAAACAAAAACAAAGTACGTCTGTTGTTGTCAGAAACAAAATATCAATCACATTTCGTACAAAGCTTGAGATATTTGAGTAAACTAAGAAAACCTCACTATTATTTGGAGTTCCTTAGTGATAGTTGCATCAACCTTATGTAGTTTCACTAGCTCATTAGTGTTAACAACTACTTGTATTTATTCATGTTTTGTTGAACTGTCAGATACTCGCAATTACTACTTACACATTAGTAAAAACCAAACAAAAGACAAGAAGTATGGAACAACATACCAATACCAATGTGCAATGTTAAGAATATATTCCTAGGTCAATGAGTGATTGTCACACTTTACGCTCTTAAATCAGTGACCTACATAGTATTTAAGAGGACACATTAATTAAGTCTTAATTTGTTGTACAAATTTGCATTAGAAGCACAATTTTCCACTTAGCAAAAAAAAAAAAACTGTGTCTGCTAGACCAAAATCTGTACAAAATAATTAAGAGTGAAAACTAATCAATAATGAGATAGTTTCATGAACATTCAAAAACACTACTTTCACAAATATTGCAGCCCTGATAATATATCCAAATCAATGAGAAGGAGTTCGATCTGCAAAACTCATGTTTTTGTCATTTTAAATGCCCACATAAGTATTGTTGATTCTTGCTCGCTCCAAAACATTTTACTACTGGTTAATTCAATGCTATGGCTTGGGTTAAATTGTTTTAGTACGAAATCGCAAATAAAATCCAGTAACGAATTCCAATTCCTATAATGTGAAGAGATGTCCACACGATATTATATTAACTTTTTAAAGGGTGAGTATTTGAGGAGCGGTAAGTATCAGAGTATGCTACAATAGCTTGCTTTTATATTGCAACTACTACAAGGTTTGACACACACTACCAAATACATTCACGTTCCTGGTTGTGCAGTGATACCTCCAGGTTTGAGAAAATAGTTTGAATTCTAAATCGACTGGTAAAATTTGTGTTTTCCAACTAAAGCTAGGGCCTCTCTAAGTGCTTGAAGGAGATGCTCTGGATAATCCTCAATCCCAGTAATGCCGTGTTGTGATTGAATAGAACTCAGGATTCTTCCAACAATCTGAATAAATATATGAAAAGGCATGCGGTTCCTCTTAATGAAACAAATTTATGCCATAGCCTTCAAACATAAGTGAAACAACAGACATTGTATGATGTTAAGAATGTATACAGTTGGAGAATGACCTTTCGTGCATAGCCACCATAAGCAACCCCACCAATTATAGCTGTTGAGTCTTCATCCCTCGAGTTATCTACCAGAAGTTAAGAAGATATGAGGAATATATACAATAGAACAACTAGTAAAAAAAGAGTACTTAAACATAAAAAGTTGGACAGTGTTACTTGTGAAGGATGTCGCTTGAAATAGTCCAACTTTCCTCAGCCCTTCCACTGTGTGAGCATTGGTGCCACCGGCTAATTGAAGAAAACCTGCCATGTTAAACACCAGTGGAGTAGAAGAGATGATAGCATCGCTGGAGAATCATTATACAAACCATGGAAGGATAACAGAAATGATATTCTTGAAAAGTCATCTATACAAACCATGAGGCCTTTCTTTTGTAGCAGCCAAACGAAGAGCAAAAGCAATTGATTCTCTTGTGGCACCTCGACCAATATCTCCGCTCATGGGGCGGCCATCCAACTTCAGATTAGAGGTAGTTCATAAAGGTAAAATGCCAGGAAAAAAAAAAACATATGTTTGATGATATTGTGCGATAATTTACGGGGTAGTAATACTGTAATAGGAAGCACACCTGCCATAGATTGAAGCAACATAAATCCGGTTCCATAATTGAGTACATAGCTTTCATTGTTGATACGGTCGACTCTCCAACATCAGGTAAACTAACCTGAAAATGATAACAACAATATCAAACCTCCCAAGTAGTTCTATAAATTTCTTGTCAAGTAGTACAGCTAATCATCTGAGTGAAATCAGTGAATTAGTAACCAGCAGAGATTGGTGAGACACATACAGCTGCTAGTCTGAGATGCTTAATTGAATCTCCCAAACCATCCCAAAGTTCTTTAAATGGAGCAATCTGCCTACAGAAACTGAGGCTTAGTATAGACTATGGAGTGTTTGTATTCTCCCATGAAAAATTGAAGGAGTATTTCCCTTAAATACTTATAATTACTAAGCTTACTATAATGATCAAGGTACTGTACCTTCCACTTGTATGAATCTCTATAGCATCAACATCATTTCTTTCGAGAAGTTCAGAGGTTGCGGTAGCATCTCTAATGTATGTGCTCACACCTATATCAAATTCAAAGTTTCGTTACGGGACCAATCTAGACATTATAAAGGAAGCTACAATGTATAACTAGACATATGTATATACTTATTTTATCGTATGGGCAAACTGGAATGCAGCGGCCACAGCCATAGCAGCGTTCAGTCAGAACTCCGGCCTACATATTTAATTAATAACTTCAGAAAGGGATCCTTGATGAATAGGTGGACACTACATATACAAGTTCCACATCACAATATGCTCCAAAAAGAAAAAGAAAACCTTTACTGAGGCAGGTGTTTTGTTGCCATACGAGAACTGTGTTGTTGATCTTCCAGAATCAAAACATATTGCATCAGCAGGACATACTCTTTCACAAGGCCTTGAACAGTCAAGTGGACACTCCTCTGGATCAAATTCTGTTCACAATCGAGATGTCACACTTAATGCAATTTTAGTTAGCCTCAAGAAAATTGTTGGTAACTGAAGAATCCAAGAAAGCATTGTGTTCAAGCTGAATTACTGATAGCTGCGACCCAAGGCACCTAACCTTGAGATTATAAATCACAAAACAATGCTGACAATAATGCTAAAATTGAGCCACATAAAGCTAATGCAAATTTCACCCAGAGAATTAAACTATGTAGTGTTATTTCAATACTTATCATGCTAAACAAAGTAAACAAGGCGGCATATAATCACCGGCTTTTCGAAAGTGAAGATCTTCATCATCATTTACACTGATCATCACCCAGGGCCTATGTAGAGGGAAAATCTCCAATGCTGCATCAATGCCCTCATTCACCGCGCTCACTACCGAAACATCTGCTGCGCAGTCTATGCAATCCACTGCAACAACACCACTCAAATGAACTCACTTCCTCACTCTACAAAAACAGAATAGTTCAATTCACAAAGTTTCTAAATTAAGAGTTCTGAGTCACCTCCAGCAAGAGTGTAAACCAAAGAAAGATTCCTTATATCAACCACATCCTAGAGAAGGAGATAGAGCAAAGTTAGTTAGTGTGGCGCAGTTGTCATATAAGCCTAAGGAGTAAAGGATCATTGTTGTTGTTACCAGTTACCTCGAAGCTTGCGCCGCATATGAGCTTGACCCAGTTGCCGTTTTGAAGAGATTTTATTGGAGAGGAGACAGCTGATGGAACCCCAACAGTTTTTATGAGGCTCTTCACTTCTTCAAGGGCTTTGTTGCCTCTAAAGTTTAGTTTTGCTGAAAGTTATAACACAACGAAGTGTCAAGAAGTTGAAAGAGTGGGAATTTGAAGCAGTTAAAGGTCGAGCTTTGTGATCAGACCGAATGCAGAGAGACAAATGAGGAGACAAAGAAGAAACCTTGATATTGTTGAGGAGAAGCACAACAGGAGAAGAAGCTCAGTGCCATCTCAAATTGAGATTCTCAGTGAACCAGGCTCAGAGATATTGAGTTTTGGATATTTACATTAACTGGGCTTTTGGTAAAATTAAACTACGAACAAAAATACGAAGGGTCCAACAGCTACTGTCTAGCCCAATAAACGCATGATGCCGTTTCTTTTTTTAAAAAAAAAAATTTCTTTTAAAAAAAAAAAGGGCTTAAAACGGCAGCTCTCATATGCCATGCGCAGCCTTCAAATTTTTAACATTTCAGATCAGTAAAGATACCATGACAGTTGTGCTCTTTGATTACATTCTCTGTGATATCATGAAATTCATACATTAATTAGGGAGACTTTAATTGGGTAAAAAATTTAGTTAACCATAGACACGAAGCTACTGTAATTAGCCATCCATCCTTACTGATAAATGTCGTTGAGGGACGAAGTTTTATGTTATACGAGTATCAAAAACTATACTCGGAGATGGGATCAAATATTATTAAGGAAAATAATTTAGAGCCTCAATGATGCTTTAGATTTGTGGCATCAATCGTATGTGGTATGCAATATCATCATGACATATCACTAATTAGAAAAGTATACCAAATCATTTTTAACTAAATAGACAACTGTATCTCTCCCGATGCAACGGTTCTCTATCATTATATATATATATTTAATAAAAAACAAATCATATTTATAATTTTTTTTTTTTTATCATAGTAATATTTATAATTAAACTTCAAAATATAATTTAAATATAAAATATTTTAAAAAATATACTTTTTTATGTAAACTGAAAGTATATTTGAATATATATATATATATATATATATATATATATATATAATTGGTTCTAAGAAAAAATAAATTCGTCTAAGATTATTAAACATATACATATATAATTCATCTAAAATAAATTTGATTTAGATTTACCTGTTTTTTTTAAAAAAAAATTGTTGAAAAATAATAATTTAATAGAGAATATATGGTATATACATCATATACCTAACACATTAAATATTGATGGAGACGGAATTAAGGAATTAACTATGTATTAAAATTCAAGAATTAAAAGTCAAGAATTATAATTTCCTCATTGATAAACTAAAACCGAAATTTTTTTATAGTAAATATCGTGCATATAACCCTTAAATAGATTTAATATAGTTAATGTAAGGTAACTAATTAATTAATCTCAATGAAATTTTGATATCATTATTAACTAAATTATTATTAATAAATTAAGAAACTTAATTTAAAAGATAAGATATTCCATAATAGTCTCCAACAATAAAATTTACCAGAGTCGTTGGATCAAGAGGGATATGATTGTCTATTTACTTATGAATGTTTTAACATGATTTTTCTAATTAGTGATGTGTCCTAATGACATGGCATGCCACATAGGATTGAGACCACAAATCTAAGGCCTCGATGAGGCCCCATATCAGTGTCCTATTATTAATTAGTTAATATTTCTGGATAATATCCAAATTATAAAGCTAGAAGTGCATTTTTTTTTCGATGATCGACCAGGCTACAAGTACATTCATAACAAAGAGAACTACTAATTTGTTACAACTTCAAGGACTGGTTCTTCACTATGTAGCGTCAATGAATTGTCTGTAGAAACGCCTAACAAAAAAAAACATTTATTTTGAACTGTTTTAATTTATCTTGTTGTGTGTTTATTGAAGTTTATAATTATGATGAACTACAAAAAACTGGAGAAGCAATGAAGAACATACTGAAGAACATTGAACTGGCGGCAAAAGAAATGGATAAGGATGTTGTCGAAGATGCTCAACAAATGGTGGAACAGCTGAAAAGAATTAAAAATAAATTAAAGAAAATAATCAAGGCATTTCGGGAGAAGATTGAGGAACTAGAGAGACAAAAATTCAATCGATATGAGGATTCAAGTGAGAATGAAACGGAGCAGGGGCATAAGTTGAATGATGAAGAGAAAAGAGAGCATAGGAAGGGGCTGAATGATGAAGAGGAAAGGGAGCAGGGGAAGGGGCTGAATGATCATAATGCCGAGGAAAGAGAGCAGGGGAAGGGGTTGAATGATCATAATGCCACTGAGGAGCAGAAGCTGTCACCGGAAAACTCCGAAGAAAGGGCGCAGGGGCTGGCTTTGGTTATTTAAGCAGAAGCAGCAACACAAACAGGCTGTAGCACAGACGGGTAAAAGTGCCTTACCAAAGTCTTTGATCTCAAAATTTTATTTATATTCTTGGAGTTGTATATGAATGTTACTAATGTTTGTTTGGTGCAGGAACGGACAATGCAACTGTTATGATTCAGGAATGCCTTGATGACATACATAAGGGAGAAGGGAAATGAGAAAAGAATGAACAAAAAGCAGAAAATCGCCCTGTAATGAATCTGAAGAGGGAAGAACAAAGAAAGGCTTCTTTTATATATTTTTTTAACTGTTTTAGTTTATCTTATTGTGTGTTTATTGAAGTTTATAACTATTGAAGTTTTTAATGCCGGATGCAGATTTTGCAACTCTTATGCAATTATCAAAGGACTTCAAGGACAAGATAGTGTTTGATTACCTTTTAAAATTTCTCTTTCCAGTCATTGATTTGGTAAAGCCTGCTTCTTTTATATTTTATTTTGAAATTTTTTTTTTTTTTAGGGGAATGAATAACTTTATTGGCATAAGTCATACGACCGAATTGTGCCTGGTCAAGCAGGAGTCGAAACTCTACTATAAACTAAAAAGTTCTAAAGAAAAAAAAACGAAACGAAATAACCAAAACGAAGATTCGAATGGAGCAAAAAAATATTCAAAACAAGTGGACAAAAAACTAAGAAAGCAAGTAACCATCATGATAGAAGAGAGAACTTTACCAAAACCATCAGGCCTAAGACCACATGGTATACCTTTCAGGAAAAGGTAGAACTGCCCTCCCTCCGCTCATGATGGGGTCCTGGTGCAAGGCTGCATCACCTCACGCCGCATCGGTCCTGTTGACAGTAGCCACAGAGGGGCTACAACAGGCCCACAGACCCGCAGCCAGTGTTCCCGGGGCCGACGTAGGGCCCGGGACCAGATCATCAGCACCCGGACCCGGGGTCCAGCAGTCTACCTTACGACCAGGGGCCTGGGGACCGGGGGCGCCGGCCTTCCAAAGAGGTCACCAGAGCTGCCCTTTGGTGTGCAAACAGAAGGAAACCAGTCCCACATCGAAGAGTGAGGCCAGACCTCACGCCCGGCCACCTATATAAGGGCCTCAACTACTCTCATTAATAGGTAACTGATCTCTCCAACCGCTTATCACACGTGCTTAAGTTATCTATTCATCCCAACTGTACTAACTTAGGCATCGGAGATGAGAAGACCGGCCCGCCCGGTATTCCCCTTAGTGAGCAGGTTTACAGGAGATCACACTTGGATTCATCTATCTCTACCAGGCCTACGGGTTTGTGCAGAAACAATTGGCGCCGTCTGTGGGAACTTGGATAAAAAACCACGTAAGCATTACCAATGGCAGAAAGCTCGGAAGCAGGCTAGGAAAGAAACGCTACCGAGGAGTGGCATGTTGCACCAGGGCAAGCGATCATCTCCACCCCGGTCGTCGCGCGAGAGCAGCACAGCGACCAGGGCAACCAGGAAGACGGGAGCTGTGGGAGGCCGGCCGGCATGTCGGGGCCATACCATGATAACTCGCGCGGGAAAGGCCCGGTGGAGAGCGACCAGCCAGCGCACCGGGGCTTTTCGCTGACGTTCTCGGATGATCCGAGCGACAGGGAGGAGAGCCCGCTATGTGAGAGTGACCAGGACACCACGTACAGCCCCTACCGGCACAATATGGCGGGAGAGATACGGGCGATGAGGGCAGAAGTCGGTCGCCTGCGCGAGGAGGGCGACAGAGATAGAGCAAAATTCAATGCCCGGTATAAGGAAATGGAGACGGTGAACGCTGCCCTGGTAGCCGCCCTGGAGAGAGGATAGCAGGGCAACGACGCTATGACCAGGGCACATGCACCCACACCAGGCCGGTCTCAGCAGTTTGAAGCGGGACAGTCGTCGGGCGGACGGCCCAGCGACCCCGAGCGAGCGGAGTCCCCGGCCGGCACGGCCCCACCAAAGAGCACGCCGATGCCCCGGCAACCACACGCTTCATTCGAAGATGAAGTCATGACCCCGACTGCACGGGCATTGCAGATACTCACCGACACTGTGTCGGATCTGAAGGCCCAAATGGAGGCCAACGAGAGAGGAGCGGCGCGGCCGATGGAAGGCGCGCAATTCAACGAGCGCATGGGCTCTTTCTCGCACCGGGTTTCTGGAATCAGGGAGGTCTGGTAACCAGAAATCCCTAAAGCTCACGTACTCAGGATCCGGGTGCCCGTACCAGCATCTGGACAGTTTCCGGTTCCAGACGTGCTCCAAGGGCTATTCCGATGCAGTATGCTGCAACATTTTCCAGGAAACCCTGTCTGGAGAGGCGCTCAGCTGGTTCTATGAGCTTCCGGCGAACTCCATCGAGGCGTTCGAGCAGCTGGCCGACCAGTTCGTAGGCAGCTTCATCCTCCGGGTCAAGGGAGCCCGGACATCGACCATCCTCTTCAACTGCATGCAGGCACCTGACGAGGAGCTGAGGACGTTTGTCAACCGCTGGCAGACGGCGACGGCCGGGGTTCGGAACCTCGACAAGGGTATCGCCGAGATGGCGTTCAAACAAGGGCTCCGGCCAGGAAAATTTTCCTACGCCGTACGGGTGGAACTCCCGCAGGGGTATGACGAGCTAATGGCGATGGCCATCAGGCATGCTCATGTCGACCATGAAACGTACGGGCAGCACCTGCTGAAAAGAAAGCGGGACGAGCAACAGGAGGACCACCCCCGGGAGGAGCACCCCCCTCCCGGCCAAGAAGACAAGGCCAGCCAGCGGAGCGAGAACCGAGGTGCCCGACCGAGCCGACCCAGTAGAAATTGGGGGCAACGACAGCAGAGGTCCTACCATGACAAACCTCAGGGCGAGCACAAGCCGGCGCAGTACCGGTAAGAACGCCCCCTGGCAATCATGCCAGCAGAACGTCAAGAGGTCTTCACCACTCTAACCTCTTCATACGAGGACATCTTGCACGAGAACAGGAACATCATTCCCCCACCGCCCAGGAGAAAGTACCCGAAGGGGAAGCTTACCCCGGCGCAAACGGGCAAGTACTGCTCCTACCACGATGAAGCTACTCACCGGACAAACAAGTGCTTCCCTCTCAAAACCGCGGTGGAGGGTCTGATTAGCAACGGCCAGCTCCAGCGGTATATAGGGGAAATGAGAGCAGATCCCGACCGGGAGCAGGGCCAGGGCTGGTAGGCACGCCCAAACCTCCAAGCGGTTAGTTTGGCATATCATCGGTTCAACCGCTGTAACATCATGAGATATGTATGCCAACTATTTTGAGAAAAATTCCACCGGTTCCACCAGTGCAAGTGTATTTATATCCAAGGAGTAATACAAACAAAAACCATTTCAGCGGGTTTACAAAAAAAAGAGCAAAGCATAAATCTTAAGGAGCCGCGCCTCCCCCCTCAGCGGGCATTCCACCAGCTTCTCCAGATGAAGCCGCCGCACCTTCTCTAGCAGTTTGAGACCCGCCTTCCCCTTCCGGTTGCTCCTCGTCTACCGACTGCTCATGGATATCTGACTGCTCATGGATATTCTCATCAGCTCCGGCCTTCGGCATTCAAGAGGTATCTAGGTACCCCTTCTCTTCCCACTCCACGTAGGCGTCCGCGATGCCCGATTCCCTGGCCTTCTCCAGAAACTTAAGGAACTGATCGCTCTCATGATACTTGAGGACAACCCGCTGGTAAAGCTCCGGGTCCTCTTCTCCAGCCGCAGCGGCAGCGCCGGCGCGCACAGTGGCAGCTCCCACCTGGAGCTCATCCACTTTGGCCTCCAGCTCGGCCCTCTCCTCTTCAGCCAGCTCCTTCTCCTCCTCGAGGCTCCGGACCTGCTCTTCCAGCTTGGCCACCTGCTTCTTGGCCCTCTCCTCCAGTCTGACCTTCTCCCGCTCCAGCCTGGACTTCTCTACTTCCAGACGCTCTCGTGCTTCTGTCAGAGCGGCCACCTGTCTATTCAGCTCCGGCAGCTCCTGGCTCGGGTCCGGCTGGTACAGATTGTACAACAACTACACAACAACAGGGAGCCAATTAGGCAAGCAGCAAAGGTAACGAGTTACGAGCGGTGCCGTGGCACCAAGCAATTCTTACCCGGAGGACCGACTCCTTGCACTTTTGGCGGTTCTCCCCCGCCAAGGCTCCGGTGACCCCAGGCCTGTCCAGACCAAGGTCAGCCACATCTGCCGCCAGCTTCCGGGCGAAGGGACTCTCCAGACCCCCATCTGTTCCTCCGCAGGAGCGGGGCTACTCTGCTGACTGGCAGAGTTTGGAGCAGCAGCAGCCTTGTCCCCAGCGGAACTCGACGCACCGCTGACCACCTTGAGCCGCTTCGCCAAGTTCTCACCTGACGACCGGCCGGTCAGCGTCACCAGCGCGGAGGGAGGAACGTCCATGACCCTCCGCCTCTTCTCACCCTGGTCGTCCGGTGAAGAAGATTGTGCGCCTGACCGGGTGACTCTGGTGACGAGCGGGACTGATCCCGGCTGGTACGAAATCCGGTTTACCCCACCAGGAACCTTTGGTGGCCCCCCGGTGGTCTTGCCCTTTCCAGGTCCTGCCTTGGGCGTAGCAGGGTGACTCTTCACACGCCTCAGAATATAGGCTTCGTCCTCAACGTCCATAGCCCTCGGTTCGGCATGAACGGTAAGCCGACCGGACTCCTCATCCACCGAGGTCCGCGAAACGGCCTCCCCTTTCTCCTTTAACCTTGAGAGAAGGTCTTCACCGTCCCTGGATAAGGTATTGTCGGGTTTGATGACCGCCCGGGAAGATGCACTTGCAGGACAAGCAAAAGGTTAGTGTTTAAAACTCGGTCAGCAGAAATGCCACCGCTAAACCTTGCTACGCACCGGGATCTCGCCCGAGACAGCAGTACTCCAACACTTCCCGCCGAATGAAGTTGTAGGAGCTTCATTTAAGATCGTCCCAGCATCCGAGTATAGTCGTAATCCTTTCCCGCTCCAACTCGGATAGTTCGAACGACTGATCGCCAAGGGGCTGGAAGGCACCAGGAACCCGGTACATCTTCCTCCTCTTCTGCCACTTCCCACCCGCCATCACCACCTTTTTCCTCCAGCTATTATCCACCCAAGAAGGCAGATGGGTGATGATAGGCTGGAAACACAGGGCGCTAAAGGTCAGACAACCTCGGGACCCTCGCTTATTCGAGAAGGATATCTTGTACAGTGCCCGTAACTCGTTCACCGTTGGCATGCTCATCCCGGACAACTCGTACAGGCAACCGAGGCTCAGCAGCCGCCTCCACTGGTTCCCGGGAAGCTGCGGGGGAGACACTTGCAGAGCACTGAGCGTGTACTGCACGAAATTTGGCAGCGGAAGGGAAAACCCGTGGCGAAATTGGTCTAAGTGCACGGCAACCCAACCCGCCTCCGGGTTGCAGGCCGACTCTCCGGGAATCAGCGGCTGTAACGCCACCTCATCGGGGATACTCCACGTCTCCTGGAAGGCGGCAATCTCTTCGGGATTCATACTACCCTCCGGCTCATCGCACACCACAGCCTCTTCCCCACTCCCGTTGGTGTAGCTCACGGGCGGAGTGCCAGAAAAGCGCACCCCGTGCGGGATTTCCTCAGATCCCGAGGACCCGGAAGACGAAACCCCGCTCCGGGAGCGGTCAGCGGCTTCGGCCTCTGGGGATTCCGAACCGAGCCAATCCTTCAGTCTCTCCTCATTGTCCACGACGGGACGCCTGTCGGCCGATTCGGAAGCTCCATCAGAGCTTGCAGAAGCCATTTAAACCTAAGGGGAAGAAAACAAAACCCCACCGGCAACAGGCTAGAACAGCGCCCTCTGCGGCTCCTCCCCAAGATTACCGCAGATGCCCCCCCCCCCCCCCCCGCCGCCGCAAAACGCCAAAAAGAAAAAGAAAAACACCAGGCAAAGAAAGCAAGACTTACCGATTACTATGCACAACCGAGGAAAGTTCGTCCTACGAAAACACCGAACAATGGTAGGCAAAGAACAAGAACGCTTGAGGCAACGGATGTCGCGGGGCACCTCCACAGAGCTTTCGCCGGATTCCTCTCTAACCTTCTCTTCTTCTCTCTGAGCCAAGAGCAAAACAGAACTTATGAAGGCAGATGAGGCCTTTTTATAGACGGGTCCGATGTCCTAGGCGCTTGTAATCCCCCCAAAATACGCAATCAGGACAACTCAAACGCCTGCGAATCCAGACCCTCCATCTCAAATCGCTCCCTACTGGCACGTGTCCCAGCATTGGTAAACTTCCCACGCCATCATAACTGACGGGACTAATGGGCTTCCTCCTTAAATGCATGTCAGCCACTTGTCCTGCTTATGAGCGACAGGTAAGAGAGATAGGAGCGGGAACCGAGGCGTCAAGCCCCCCCACTTCCCCAAGAGCCATGGCAGTTCACCGGTTAGGTATCATTCAACCGGCTGCATGGCATCTCCACGACAGCTCACCGGTTATGATCTTTCAACCGGCTCGAAGGCTTTTCACCCGTTATGATCTTTCAACCGGCTCCATGGCAGTTCACCGGTTAGGTATCATTCAACCGGCTGCATGGCATCTCCACGACAGCTCACCGGTTATGATCTTTCAACCGGCTCGAAGGCTTCTCACCGGTTATGATCTTTCAACCGGCTCAATGGCAGTTCACCGGTTAGGTATAATTCAACCGGTTGCATGGCATCTCACCGGTTAGGTAACATTCAACCGGCTCGAGACCATATCACCGGTTAGGTAACATTCAACCGGCTCGAGAGCATTTCACCGGTTATGAGACATCCAACCGGCTCCATGGCATCTCACCGGTTAGGTATCATTCAACCGGCTCCATGACATGACACCGGTTATGAGAACATTCAACCGGCATGGGCTTTATACACCCGGGTGAGTTTACATCTAACACATGTACGCTTGTCCAGCAGGATAAAAACCCTGCATCGCACTGAACTACGATCAATGTGGGGCTCCACGGCGAGACTTGTCACCTCAACGCCACCCCACCGGGCAGATTGTTTCTCTAACACAGAACAAGTCTCCCCGCAGGCTAACAAACTTGCGCATTACCTCAACGCTTATTCCAACACAAGCTGAGAAGAACTAGCCAGTGTTAAACGGTGCTTCAACATGGCCGCAACACCCACCGGGGCACCTGTTGGCTTATTCCACGCTCCAACAGGCCTCCCCGCAGGCTAGCAGTCTTACCCCATGCTTATCCCAACACAAGCTGGGCCGAGCCACCGGGCTACTCCCGGCCTGCCGTTGGTACAATTTCATTTTGGGAACTTGGGGGACTCGTTCCGACATGGCAGAACGCCCGGTCGAGATCCCATGCACTCTCCGGGTTTCACCCCGCTCCATATCTATTGCATGACGAATTTCAACGCCCCATTATCGTCCCATGCACTCTCCGGGTTTCACCCCGCTCCATATCTATTGCATGGCGGATTTCAACGCCCCATTATCATCCCATGCACTCTCGGGGTTTCACCCCGCTCCATGCTCAAGGCACGACAACACTTGAGCACAATACCATTTGTATTGCAAACATACTCATAACTGTCGCACATCATCATTAATAGGTACTCACCACGCCTCCTCTGACCGAACGCCCGGTCACGCCCAATCTTCAATACGGACTTGGGGGACTGGGCACCGTTGGGTTGGTAACCCTGCGGGTCTGCGGGACAGGAGCAAGACATATTAAGTCCCCATTCAAGATTGCACTTGACCGGGAACTTGGGGGACTTGTTGACAGTAGCCACATAGGGGCTACAACAGGCCCACAGACCCGCAGCCAGTGTACCCGGGGCCGGCCTAGGACCCGGGACCGGATCATCAGCACCCGGACCCGGGGTCCAGCAGTCTACCTTACGACCAGGGGTCCGGGGACCGGGGGCGCCGGCCTGCCAAAAAGGTCACCAGAGCTGCCCTTTGGTGTGCAAACAGAAGGAAACCAGTCCCACATCGAAGAGTGAGGCCAGACCTCACGCCCGGCCACCTATATAAGGGCCTCAACTACCCTCATTAATAGGTAACTGATCTCTCCAACCGCTTATCATACGTGCTTAAGTTATCTATTCATCCCAACTGTACTAACTTAGGCATCGGAGAGGAGAAGACCGTCCCGCCCGGTATTCCCCTTAGTGAGCAGGTTTACAGGAGATCACACTTGGATTCATCTGTCTCTACCAGGCCTACGGGTTTGTGCATAAACAGGTCCCGTTGCCCGAGTCCATCAGACCCCCACATGCAGAATCATCTTCAGGACTACCCGACATCCCTACAGTCTCGGATGGAGACGCCATCGAATCGGAGTTCATATGTGTTGCCCTCTTCTTGTTCTTGCTCCCCCTAGGACGTCCCTGTTTCTTCGGGGATTTGCGAGTAAGGCCAATAACCCCATCATTCCCCACCATGAAGCCTAGATCACCCCATCCCAATTTAAAAGTCATAGCTTTACTGGTGTTGAGACGACAACCAGAAAGAAACGGGAAACAACGTACCCGTTTTCTGGGTTTCGAAGATCCCCCAGGTCAACCGGCTCCTCTTCGGTACCAAGAGAGAGCTTGGACGCCAGACGTGCAGTCATGGAGGCTAACGACGCCGTCACTGCCGCCATATGAGTCGCACCAAACAGCTATATTCAAAACTCTAACCCTAACCCTAGGTTGAGAGAGAAGAAGAAGAAGAAGAGATTGCGGTATTGTTTTATCGCTTATTTTGAATAGTTTTGGTTTATCTTATTGTGTGTTTATTGAAGTTTATAATTATTCAAGTTTTTAATCGAATGGCCATTAACTTATTATTTGTGTTTCATAACCTTCAATTGAGACACTGCTAGATTTAATAATGAAATTCAAGGAAAAGCACTGAGCAAAAGCACTGCACATTTTGACGAGCCCTTTGCCTCACTGCTCCAATTCTTTTTGCTTGGTAGAAGTCTCACCCATCCCATCGAACACTAAATAGAGGTGAAGCAACTCAACAAATAGTGTTTACTGTGTTATGACAAGCGTGTATAGAATATTTGGAGCTAATAGAGAGCCACAGAGGCTTAGAACGAAGCTAATAGCGAGTATAATTCATCATTCATGTAAATCATTGAAATTTAGTCTTAATTGGTGCTTTCATCCAGACAAGTGATATCGATCTTCTTTATGGAAATATCGCTTGGCTTCACTAGAAGAGCTCAAATGGCCAAAATAAGAACAACATCATTAGAATTTTGGGAAACAAAAATAAAATCCTTTAAACCATTACTCTTAATGTAAGTACAGAAGAATGGTTATGGGGTTTCTAAACTAGATGCCTCATGGCATGAGAAAACTAGATTTTATCAGCGATTCATTGCACATCAATAATTGTGAAAACAAAGTCAATCCTTGCTTAGAACATCTCCATTGTATATTTTTTCTATTTAGAGGGGCAAATCATAAAATCTCTAAACAAAAGAAGGCTTAAATTCAACAGCTTTTCTATTCTATTATACGAAATTAAATTTTTTATGTATAATTTAATGAATCGATATACTTATTTAAATCAAATAATTTTTTTTATTCATATTTTCCCTTTTTGAGGAGAGAGGGAATTATAAAAGGAAAACATTATAGTTTAGAGATTTTTTAATGATTTATACAAATGTTGAGAAGTCTATATATTTAGAGATTCTCTTTCTCTTTTTCGAAATTTATGTAGAATTGAGAACGATTTACATGAGCTGTTGGAGTAAAAAAGTGGTTTTTATTTTATTTTAAATAGATATATTTCAAATTTTATAAAAGTTGTTGGAGATGCTCTTAGAAAGTTAGTGTTGCAATAAATCAAATAGCTAATCTAGGGTGCACCAAGCTTTACTATAGTGCTAAGGCAAACTAGGGGATTTGGTACTTCTATTGATTATATTCCATGGCTTTTTCATAAAGACTCCTAGTAGGGCATGGCATTGACTACTCTCTTAACCAGGAAATTCAAAAGGCACAGCAAAGCAATATACTATATGCTCCTCAAAGTGGTCGGCTAATGCTATTTAATTAGGTCGCTTCCACTAGTCTCTGTATTCCACACACATCTTCCTCTAGGCGGTGCAAGTTGCTTAGGTGATGATTTTTTCCGTCAGGCCCTCAGTTTCTCATGGAGTCATGGTGTGTTGTTTAAGTTAGCCCTTACTTCTTATGAAAAAGAAAAGGAAGATGCCAAGATGAATGCTAGATTGTGAAGTTACTCAAGTAATTCTTCTTTTTATCGAGCTTTCGAGGGTATTCCTACCTGTAATAAATTAAGATGACAATTAGATGAGTGATAGGCGATGAAGTTTAGTCAAATAATGCAGCCTTTTCAATTGAACCTCAAGGTGGTCCGATCAGAAAAATGGGTGATTTAACTCTTATTTAATACAAACCGACCTCTTAAAAGTGGCAAAAAAAAAATTAAATTAAATGAAGAAGATGAATGTTACAAAATTTGGAAAGCTTAGGTAAATGTAGCACCACAGCCTTGAATGAAACCTAAAGAAACGCCAAGGCACTCGCTTCCGATCTCCAAAAGAGCATTGTGGCGTTACTCTATCCAGTAACGACCTCCTATCCTAACGTTAGTCCATGTCGAACCAAAAACGCAGGCAAAAGAAAACCAAAACAGAACGAAACAAAAAAAAAAGTACATAGAAAAATGAAAGCCAAACCACCATTGTTTCGTGATCTTGAATCACTTCCTACGTTCTCAAGGTAAATCTGTAATCTTTTTACTTCCATGAAACCAAAGTACGTACTTTGATCTGATACAGAGCCATTGTGATCAAACTCCATCAAGTACAGGAAAACATATTTGTTCTTGCTTCCCTTGTTTTCCTGTACTCTGTTTCTCAATTCCATCTCAAAAGGGTTTCTCTTTTCAGCTATGATCTCCAACACCCGAATCTTATTTTCTCTGATATTATTATCTCTTAACACCATTCGAGTTTTTAGTGCGGGTTCCAATTCTTCCAATCCTTACATTCTTTCTTGCGGCTCTTCAAAAGATAGCACCGATTCCGATGGCCGGAAATGGTCATCGGATTCTCAGTTTATTTCCGGGAATTCCACGACGGCAAAGGCCCAATACCAAGACCCTTCTCTTCCCTCCGAAGTCCCATACATGTCTGCAAGAATCTTCAGCTCTTCTTCCTCTTACAAACTCTCTGTTTCACCAATGCAACGCCTCTGGCTCAGACTCCATTTCTACCCTTCTTCCTATAACAACCTCGACAAATCCGACTCGTATTTTGACGTAACCGCAAATGGATTTACTCTCCTCAAAAATTTCAGCGCCTCCATCACATCTCAGGCTCTCACGCAGGCCTACATTGTCAAAGAATTCTCACTCATTCCTGTTGCGTCCGGGAATCTCAACATTACCTTCACCCCTTCTTCATTACACAATAACTCATTTGCTTTTGTGAACGGCATTGAGGTGATTCCTATGCCGGAGTTATTCCAAACAGCCAATATGGTTGGATTTCATGACCAAATGATTGATGTACAAAGCTCGACCCTTCAAACCATGTTTCGGCTCAATGTGGGTGGACAGTATGTTGGGCCAGCTAATGACTCCGCCGGGCTTAACCGGACTTGGTATGACGACTCGCCTTACTTGTTTGGTGCTGCATTTGGTGTCACATCTCAGGCTGAGAAGAACGTCTCCATTCAATACTCTGATAATGTGTCAGAATCTGTTGCACCTGTTGATGTTTACAGAACTGCTAGATCAATGGGACCTGACCCGAACGTTAACTCAAATTACAATCTCACATGGGTTTTTCAGGTGGATGCTAATTTCACTTATGTTGTGAGGTTTCATTTCTGTGAGTTTCAGCTCACCAAGATCAATCAGAGAGTGTTTGATATATATGTGAACAACCAAACGGCGCAGCCGGCTGCGGATGTGATAGGATGGACAGGGAAGATTGGGGTTCCTCTTTATAAAGATTATGCAACTTATATGAAAGATCAAACAGGTGATGATGAACTCTGGGTGGCATTGCACCCAACTGTGTCAATGAAGCCTGAGTTTTATGATGCTATACTTAATGGTATGGAGATCTTCAAGATCAATGATACTAGTGGCAACTTGGCAGGCCCCAACCCTGTGCCGTCTCAGATGCTTCAGGACGCTGAGGCGGCCACGGATGGGGCAAATAATCCCTCCCCACGGGAAGGAGGATCAAAGAATAAGGGTTTGGTAATTGGTGGAGTCACTGGTGGGGCCGCTGGTGTTGTTGTAGCTGCTGCAGTTTGCTTTGTTGTGTACCACAGGAAGAAAAAGTCACAGGAGTCCGGCGTTGGGGCGTGGTTGCCGTTGTATGGTACCTCTACCACAATGACTTCTCGAAAGAGTGGTACAACTGGTAGTACTAGCCATGTTTCAAGTTTGGCTGGTGGTCTATGTAGGCATTTCTCATTATCCGAGATCAAACATGGTACCAAAAACTTTGATGAGTCTCAAGTTATTGGGGTTGGAGGATTTGGAAAGGTTTACAAAGGGTCGATTGATGGAGGCTCAATGAAAGTGGCTGTAAAGAGATCCAATCCATCTTCTGAACAAGGAGTTAATGAATTCCAAACTGAAATCGAGATGCTTTCAAAGCTGAGGCACAAGCATTTGGTCTCATTGATTGGTTTTTGTGAAGAAGATGGCGAGATGATTTTGGTTTATGATTACATGGCTAATGGGACTCTTAGGGAGCACCTCTACAAGTGCAACAAGCCTCCCTTGTCATGGAGGCAAAGGTTGGAGATTTGTATAGGAGCTGCTAGGGGACTGCATTATCTTCATACTGGTGCAAGATACACAATCATCCATAGAGATGTTAAAACCACAAACATTCTCTTGGATGAGAATTGGGTAGCTAAAGTCTCTGATTTCGGGCTATCCAAAACGGGGCCTAATCTCCAGCAAACTCATGTCAGTACAATGGTGAAGGGTAGCTTCGGGTACTTGGATCCTGAATACTTCCGCAGGCAGCAACTGACTGAAAAATCAGATGTTTACTCATTCGGGGTAGTTCTATTTGAAGTCTTGTGTGCAAGACCGGCACTCAATGCTACATTGCCTAAGGAGCAAGTTAGTCTTGGAGATTGGGCACTAAGCTGTCAAAAACGGGGAACTCTTCACGAAATCATTGATCCACATCTTAAGGGTACATCAATAAATCCTGAATGTCTTAAAAAATTCGCGGAGACAGCTGAGAAGTGTTTATCCGATCATGGACTACACCGTCCTTCAATGGGTGATGTGCTTTGGAATCTTGAATTTACTCTTCAGTTGCTTGATCATCCAGGTGAGGAAAGAGTGATAGCTGAAATTAGAGCAAGTGATGCTTGCGCTATGCAAAATGCCACTGTGGAAATTGAAGAAGAGAGAAGTACTCCAAGTGTGCCTATTGATGGGCTGAGCGATAGTAGTGTTGTTTTTTCACAGTTTGTGAATCAACAAGGAAGATGATCAGCAGGACAATGGATCATGGGACTAGTGTTATGCCTGAGATTGTTTACTCTTTTTGTATGCTTAGGAGTTTTGTCTTGTAGATTGTGTATACAGACAACTGAACCTATTAGATAAAGCTATGGGGGGACATACATGCTTTGTGGATTGACCCCCATCCTCCATCGATCAGCTAACCGGTAAATACCTCGAGTCTGAAGAATTAACCTGTGCTGCTTTTGTTTCATTTCCCTTTTTTTTTTTTTTTTTTTCCACTTTCATTAATTAGTGCATCTATACATTACTCTGGGTTAATTATATGTAATAGTTGATCAACTGTGTGTAGACAAGAGGACCTTAGTGCTGGTTTACCATTGCAATTTGCATATACATTGTTTCATTTCAGACAGCCGATCTACATGGCTACATCTGTATGTTTGATGCAGTTTGGCATTTTATTTTCATTTCTAGTTTAACATGGTTTTTCATGTTTTTTCTTAGAAGAAAAAAGGACAAAATACTAGTCACTTCTTATACTTTTAGAGTATCGACAATTTAGTCCTCGTACTTTCAATTTCAACTGATCACTTCTCAATTTTCCACCAATTGATCCATTCTGACCAAAATGGTTGTTAACTATTTTCTAATTTCCTCAAATATATATATGTCCTTAGGTGTATATATATGCCCTTAGGTCACTACCAGATCCGAGAGAATAGCCGACGAAAAAAATTTCGTCGACTATGCCTAATTTTCGTCGGCTATTCCTTCTGCCGACGAAATTTTCGTCGGCTATAATTCGTCGGAAAAACGCCGTCTGTAATACCAATGGCCGACGAAAATAACGAAATCGTTGGCTATATTCGAGTATGGCCGACGACTTTACCGACGAAAATTAATTTCGTCGACCAAACCTGGGCAAAATATCCGACGAAATTCGTCGGATATTTTCGAGTATGGCCGACGATTTTGGCAACTATAGCCGACGAAGAAAATCAATTTCGTCGGCTATTTGTTCTTAAAGATAGCCGACGATTTTGTCTATTTCGTCGGTTATTCCGTCAGAATATATTAATATTTTAAGTTCGTCAGAATATATCAATATTTTAAGAGGCATAGCCGACGAAATAATGTGATTTTCGTCGGTAATAAAAGTTATAGCCGACGAAATAAGGTCAATTTCGTCGGCTATTCTTAAATTTTGGGGAAAAAAAATTAAATTATGCTTTGGTTCAACTGAATATGCAATCTTCCAGGAGGAGGATGCCGCCGGAGGGGAAGGAGGAGGGGAAGGAGGAGGAGGAGGAGGACGCCGTCGCCGATTTGAGGAGGAGGAGAGTGGAGGAGGAGGATGCCGGCGCCGGAGGAGGAGGAGAAGGAGGAGGAAGACGCCGATTTGAGGAGGAGGATAGCAGAGGAGGAGGATGCCGGAGGAGGAGGACGCTGGCGCCGATTTGAGGAGGAGGAGAGCGGCAGATTGGAGACGCAGATCGGCGGAGGAGAGCGGAGGAGGAGTTTTTCAGGAGGAGGAGAGAAAAAAGGCGGGCTGAAAGATTTAAAGCAGAGAGAATAGTCGACGATTTAAAAGATTTCGTCGGCTATACTTTGGAAGATCAACAGCCGTCGGATCTGAGCCATCCAACGGCGGACAATAAAAAGGCGCGGATCGCAAGAGTTTAGCCGACGAAATATAATTTTCGTCGGCTAAACTCTTGAGATCCGCGCCTTTTTATTGTCCGCCGTTGGATGGCTCAGATCCGACGGCTGTTGATCTTCCAGAGTTTAGCCGACGAAATATAATTTTCGTCGGCTAAACTTAGAGAATAGCCGACGATTTACAATATTTCGTCGGCTATTCTATGAACATCGTCGGCTATACTTTGAAAGCATATTAAACTGCCGTTTTGAGACCCTAAACGAACTCGAAAGCCCGAAGAGGCCCACACATCATAGCAAAGCTATGAGTTTGATTCCTGGCGTCGTTCCCTTTCTGGAATGGTATCACAATCGTCATTTGGACGCCGGACGCCAAATCTGCAGTAAACCGGGTTTTGACTTGCAACGGTCAATCTGCTCTTCAACGCCAAATCTGGCCTCACCTTCAACAGATAATAGTTTCAAATCAATGAGACGCAACTAATCATATAAAAATTTTACAAAATTGATTTAACGAACGTCAGGCTACCCATAGAAAAACGAAAGTAAAAAACAGTTAACCGCAACATTCGGCACACGGATATTATCGGAATCTTGTCATTTTTCAACCGTAGACGTATTTCATTATTTCGGTCATATCTTATTTCACAACATTTTTGCATTTGAAGAGTCTACGTATAGTAACTATTTGAAACTATACATTCACTTAAACACTTGGTAAACAAGTTAAGGAACATTAGTGCATATGTTCTGATTTTGAATCTAAAAGTTTAGAAAATCTATTCCAACCGTCAGATATCACCATTTAGATTAAATACATGTATGGAAAAAAATCCAACTACATCTGACAACGTTAAAGGCTCGATCGGAACAGTCAACCGGGTCAGTCAAACCTCTAAACGCTTAGAAATGGTAATTGGACTGTCTAAATAACGTTTTTTGGCCTGACCTTCAACAGATAAGAGTTTCAAATCGATGAGACGCAACTAATCGTATAAAATACCCACAGATTTTTCACTATTTCTCCCGTTTTTTTGTTTTTTTTTTTAAATGAGCAGCTGCTGTCTAGATCTGAAAATATATAGACTTATAGCCGACGAAAATGCCAATTTCGTCGGCCAAACTTTCAAAAGTTTTCGTCGGCTAAAGTTTCAGAGAAAGGCCGACGAAAATTCAAATCGTCGACTAAAATATGAATATAGCCGACGATTTTTTTTTTTTACCAACGAAAAAAAAAATCGTTGGCCATTCTAGGGGAATAGCCGACGAAAATTTTATGTCGTCGGCCGTTTTTTTTTATTTCGTCGGGAAAAGCCTTTTTTCTGGTAGTGGGTGTTGTTTTATTATTATTTTTTTTTATTTTCTTTCACTTTTTCTTCAAAACATAACCGAAGAATACACAATCAACCATGGAAGACTGGATAGTCCAATTAAGTTTGAGCCTTATTAACCAAAAAATAATAATAATAATAATAATAATTGAGCCTAGTGTAGTAGTGTTGTTGTTAAACTTAATTATATGAAATGGTAATTATTTATATAGTTTTTTTCGTTGAAGCTTAGAGAGTGCTTAATGTTAAGCATGATGATGAGAATTATTTTAATCTCATTTTGGTGTAAATTGATATGAAGGAGATCTGATGAAATTTTAGTTTAACTTGACTGTGGTAATGTTATTTAATTTTGTTAGTAGTATGTTTCAAATCGATTTGCATTTTTTTTTCTCTGATTGCAATCATTTTACAATTGTAAGATCGACAATCATAAACCCAAATATTTTAGAACTTTTTTCGGTTTTATTTTTGAAGAAGGGAAAATAAAAAAGAAAAAATAATAATAAGACAACACATAAGGGCATTTAAGGAAGTTCGAAAATGATAAACAATCAATTTAGATGAAATGGACCAATTGGTAGAAAATTAAGACCAGGAGTGATCGGTTGAAATTAAAAACACAATGACTAAACTGTCGAAACACTACAACTATAAGAAGTGACCAATAATTTATCCAAGAAAAAACTATGATGGAGCATACATTGTAGATTTTGGCCTTGTGACCAAACCAGCTGCCCAGCTCTCCCTCTCTCTCTCTCTCTCGTATCAAAGACTAGACAAAAAGAAACATATACAGTAACTTATGATTAAGAAATAAACTCACAAAATTTTATGGGGAAGAGATTTTATCATCAACAATCAAAGATATACATGTCAACACAAGCCACAGCAATGCAAACTCGTATCAAAGACTAGACAAAAAGAAACATATACAGTAACTTATGATTAAGAAATAAACTCACAAAATTTTATGGGGAAGAGATTTTATCATCAACAATCAAAGATATACATGTCAACACAAGCCACAGCAATGCAAGTGGGCTACATACTAAGCTAAGGTTTGAAAAGACTGAGAAATACAGTAATTAGAAGTTTGGCTTTTGAATTAGCAAAACTTGGCAGATTTGATAGAAAGTGGGTACATGAAGGAGTTAGAGTAAGTGAAACTGATGGTCTGGCTGGTCTTCAAAGGCTTGCCTCCATTGACCAAGCAATCATCAAATGAGAGCCTCTTGAAGATGGTCGGGTTTATGACTCTTGCTGAGGCAAACCAACCACAGTGAAGATGAATATTTGAAGGAGCACATGATCCAGGATTAATACAGGTGTTCACAATCTGTACTAGGTACCTTGGAATCCCAGATGTGGTATCTTTGCTTTGTGAGATGCTTATGTCTCTATTTGCACAACTTCCTGTTCACAAAACCTAATTAGCTCTAAACAAGAAGAAAGTACACAAATTTAATTGTGACGATAGTACTAATAAAATCATGGTATCTGTTATAGGAAAATAAAAAATATGGGATCGATCTTCACCATGAAACAAAAGCTTTCTGTGAGTTAATGAGTTACCCTTTTCTGAACATCCCATTGTTTCTGAGTGGTTGCTAGAATCTCCATGAAATGAAAACAAAAGCTTATTTGAAGGACCTGTAATAAGGAAAAAGAAATCATGTCGATCATACATATTGCGCATATATGTACTAGAAACTCTGTATGAGAATTAATACATATGAAATTATCGATGAAGGCTAATTGGAAGGTACCGTAATATTTTCCAATATTGCAGAACATAATGATGAGCATGAGGAGCAAGTAGATGAGGATGAACACATGAGAAGAGCTCATGATGATGGCCTCTTTGGTTAGATGGTCAAACTGCAAAGTGTATTGTGGCTAGATCTTCTACTTTGTTTTAGTAGCTAGTCTCGGATAGAGTCCAATCTATAATTATGCAGAGGAGGTCAAATTCAGTAATTAAGAGATGAGAGGATAGGGTCTGCAGAGAAGATTTTTTAGGGTTGCTGACCCAACTATATATTTACAGGTTTTGAACAATTGAGTACAACAGTACACTACTATTATGTCTGCAGGCTAACTGGCATGCTAAGCACTAAGGGAGAGTAAAGTATTTCAGTTTTTTATTTTTCAAAGACAATGAATGGTAGCAGCAATTTTAATATACAGTATGACAAATTGCTATTTCCCTATTATTTTCACTATGCAGTTGTGTTTTGTGTCAGATCAATGTCTTTTAGTAAAACGATTATAAATTTTTAGTGAAAAAGAAAAAAAAAACAAATACTATCAAATAGTGACAAGAACTCACTGTTAACCTCATATATAAATGGCAGTCACAATAGCTGCTTCAACGGAAAGGAAATTTTAATCCAACCACGCTTTGGACAAAGCAGTTTTTAGTTTCTTTCCCATACATTGCCCCCCATCAATCAATATAGAATTGCATTCAACAAAAAAGAGTGAAACGACCATCGAATTTAACTAAGGGTGTGTTTTTGCATTGTTTTCACTCAACTACTTACTGGTCAGTGGTCACCATAGCGCAATTCATCATCAAAACCTTGATCACTAAGCATAGTGGACTCCTCTTGTTCCTCCAAATAAACCAAAAGCAATATTACACATTCATAGCAATGTATATCATACATGCATTCAGTACACTTTTGTGTAAGATGCGTCTGATTTTGAAGTGAAAATAAATGTATCCGAATGTGAGAAGAAGGAAAACACTACCCTGACAGCAGGACACAGTTGTATTAGATGTTTCGACCCTTTTGGGGCATGTGTTGCAGCATCATATCAGAGCCTGTATGCCTGTTCTGCATGCACCTAGCTCATCTCCTGCTAATGTCTCCTCTTCCTGGAACCATTTGTAATCTGCTTTTCATTCCACAATCTCTCATCTTTGTTTTTGTTCGATCCATTGCAATTCTTAATGACTATTTCAATGTCATTCGCTTTTGTTTTCTCTGAGCATTCTGGATCTTTCCCTTCCGGCCTGTCCGTCTTGAGAGGACCTTGGTCTTACTCATCACTTATCAGTGTACAGAAAAGACAGGGTCTTACTTGTATCTGCAAAAGGTACACGTACAATATTCAAGTGGCCAGAAGAAGGGCTAACCTAAAACAGGAACTAGCTTGTATGAACATGCAGCTAGGTTTTCTGTATATCCTTTCAAAACCCTACTGGTCAAATTTTCCAGTTTCACTTGGGACTATAGCTATAGCTGGCCAGTCGTGAGATACAGAATGCCTTCCATTTTCACTTCTCCCACGCTAAAAGATTAAGAAATAAACACAATGATGTAAGATGTAAGTACTATTTTTTGCAGGGAAACTAACTTCCCACATCGAGGCAAACAGAACCGCTCGTGAATTCTTCGTTTAGTTGTGGGAACTTTTTCTATTCTTCAACGACCTCTTTGGTCGCACATCGAACAAATTTCCACATCAAAAACTTGGTGTTCAAGCTAGCTTGAATACCTACTTTAATTTAGTTTCATTCAATGATATTTTCTTCCTTTTTTATTTTAGGTTGATGCCCAATTCTAACACGATGTGATCTACTATCCTCTACAGATGCCAAAATCATAGTACGCAGGATTAAGAATACATTTTCGACGATTCTATAAATAGCTCATTTTAGATGCACTTATTTAGTTAATTACTAAATGAAATCTGTACTAAATAAATGAAGTCGTCGATCTGCAGAATGTAGTTTACTCATGAACATAAGAATTATCATCTTATTTTCCAAATGGTTACATATTCCAGTAGATGTGATTTATTTATTTAAACACTATAAACACAAGACATAGAATTTGGAAGACATAATGATTCAAGGGGGTACGTCAAGATCATTGTCCCCATTCTTCGTCATCTTCCTCAACTATCTCTCCAAGACAAACGGCCTTCCGGTAGGAGTACTTGTTGTTAAACCTGTGTTCGAGATGTTGAGGACCGGAACGTTAACAAGACCCAGGGGGACTGTCCCAGATAACAACTCGTTATCATTGAGACGTAGATACTTAAGTGACTTCAAATTCCCCAATGAAGAAGCGGGTAAGGACCCCCATGCCAGAAGTTGTTTTCAGACAAGTCCAAGGCTATGAGGTTCGTCAGCTGACCAAGCTCCGGGGGAATACTTCCTTCAGTGTTGTTTCTAAACATTACTAGATATTGAAGTTGAGTTAGGTTTCCAAGTTCAGGTACCAGGTTGCCAGAGAGGTTTGCGTCACCTAGGTCGACTCGGATAACGTTGCTTTGAGCGTTGCAGGTAACGTGGAACCAAGTGCAAGGGTATTCAAGCCCCGGATCCCACGACTGGAGCCAATTGTTTGGATCAGATAAGCTATTCTTCAGAGCGATCAAAGCGGCCTCTTCAGTGTTAGGGTACGTACTCCACGGCAGTGAATGTCCACACTCAGGATTAGGGTTACGGTAAATGACAAGAAAGTGCTCGGCGTCAACGATATCGCCATGGTTGAAGGTGAAGATACAGATCTTAAAAGAAGAAGAAATGTACGTGTGGAGCAGTATAGGTGATATTGTGATTTCATAAGGTGCCAGATCACCATGATTTATAACAGCCGAGATTGCACTACAACGGGAATACATTAAATCAGGCTACGTAGTTCTGACGAGCGAGGCATGCATGCAAAAGTTAATCTAGTTATTTTGTTTGGAGTTTCCAATTCTTGGGTGGGATTGTGATTTATGAGTCAACATTATGGGAGGGAGGGAGGTGACGGGAAGGGAATGAATTAATCATGAATTATTATATATCTATATATAGGGTGTCATTAATTTGAATGAAACTTTTAGCAAGAACGACTTGTTTTTTCTCTTTTGCTATTGGAACTCAAACGTGTCATCTTTGCGTTGCACTACATCAAAGCTCGGGCGCATCCCGCCAAAACTTGTACGGAACTCCTTTTGCTTCTTGTGTGCTACCACTAGTGAGGAATCAATCACATTCAGAATGTTAATGGACAGATGAGCTAAAAAAGACTTGTACCTGTAAAGGACTAACAGGTAAAATCTGAACTTGAACCATTCAGCCTGTGAAATTTACAATTTGTTTGTAAAATTTACAATTCAGCCACATTCCAATTCAGCCTGTGAAATTTACAATTTGTTTCCTAGCACACAGTGAAATCTGAACTTGAACCATATCAACCAGGTTAAAATTTCTTTCTACGATTTTTGCAAGAAAAATGTCATTTTGGGAAAATGCCCAATTCGAATACAATGCCATCAACTGTTTTTAAATCAAATTAACAGTTTTTTCTTACCCTTGACTAATAATCTACTAGCTAGCATGCAGATACCAAAATCTTAGTGCACTTGTGTTCATAAATATCCTGTTACAGTACGTCTTACCCTCCTTGCTAGAGTTCCATAACGTGCTCAAGTGCTCAAACGGTTAAGATCGAACCAGATTCTAGCTAGGCTGCTTGATCTATTTATCTTTTCCATGAGTCTCAACTAGCCCTCAAACCATAACACTACTAGAAATATGGTTAAAGGGGCATGTGTTAAATGTCTCCTTTGATACCTATATGGACATATAAATGTCCCCATTGAGTTATAGAGACATTTGAGCTAAGCGTGCCTATTGTTAAATAAAATAAATATATTATGTGTCCTCAAGTAAAAGGATAGGTCCCACGGCATTACACAATGACAATGTCGTCAAATGGAAAAGAAAAACACGTTTTGAAACCATGGAGAAAACCAACCGAGTTTTACAGAGCGTTATAGGACTACAATATATAAATAACACTAATATGTTCACAATCACATCTTTTCTGGTTCAATTAATATCTGAAAAACACCGAATTGAAATTTCATTCATTCAAAAACAATACACAAATGGGGTCATCATTCTCCCATACCAACATAAATTATTACATGCGACTGCAAAGGGGTATTTGCCGAAAATTATTCCCTGCGTGACTCAAGCATGTGCTTGAGTCTCAAAAAAGTGACGTGGCAGTTAGTAACGGAAGGTGGAGAGGACGCGCGGTTAGTGTGCGAGTCTCATCTTTCCTTGGTCTCTTATGCTCTCATTTCTCTCTCTGCTCCCGTTAGTGTGCTTCCATCTCTGTGCTCTCATATCCCTCTCTCTTCCGCTCTCATATAGGTACTCTGCCTATCTCTTCGTCTATATGCTCCCATCTCTGCTCCTATCTCTGCTCCCATCTCCTCTCTCATCTTCCATTCTCCTATTTTCACGCTCATATATCCCTCTAATTGTTCTTTAATGGCCAACAGAGCTCCGCTGTCTCGATCGGCAGTATGCTTAGTCCAGAGCCTCTAATTCTTGCAAAACGGCTTGGGCATCAAGTGGGGTCTCGTTTTCTCTTCTCTGTGCTTAATTTTGATGAGTGGTGATTTTACAAATTGATGGGTTTGAGATTGTGTTTGCATAGTTGATCGGGAAAAATCGAATGGTCTGGACAAAGACTTGTGGTGGGAGATCGGTGAAGAGGTAGACCAGTGGTTGGGTATTTTTCTACAAATACCCAGTTGTGGCAACTTGGTTGTGTCGTAGGAGCTAGTACAGGTCCAATTTCAGTGGTCGTAAGGTATGAAATTGAAATCTGAGTTCAATCTTACTTCAGCAAGTGTCTCTGAATTATGAAATTGGAGTTAATTATACTCAGTTTGGGGGTTGTACGAATGGGTCAGAAACACCTAGTAGGTAGTTTGGATTAGCCGTGTCAATATAGTGTGAGTACTTTTCTAGATCTGTTAATGCTCAATTTCTATACTTAATGAAGGTTTAGTATCTTCATCTACTTTGAACATACTTCAATCATAATGTGTTATGAAGAAAAGCTGTGGTTGGGAACTAAGGTATTAGCTAGGTATTAGATATATTTAAAGCCATTACATGTTGATGATAAGATAGTGAGCTAAAAGGGGCTCTCTGGCTTGATTTTGATCCTTTCCATGTGGTTTTGTTTGATACCATGTTTTATTTGGCAGATTATATAAGTGATCCATGGCTTAGGTTGAATTCTGACTCATGTTTAATATCTCTTTATGTCAGTCGCTTGCTGTAAAAGTTGTGAGATCTAGGAAGACAGTGAACCGTCTTCATGAAAATAAGGCGCAACTCAATTCAATATGAATGCATCTTGGGGAGATTGTTGGTATGAATTTTCTTATACTTGGGCTTATTGTTCTGTCTGTCTGTTTACATTCTATCAATAGTGCTAGGGCTGCCCATTTACTAATTGTGACTTTGGTTGTGGTTGCTTATAGATTCTTATACTAGAATCTCCTTTCAATACTTGAATTTGAATGCTACTCAGTGGCCAAACAGTATAGTAATTTAACAGCTATTTTCGTTACTAATGACTAAATATCCTATCAAAACACACTATTTTTTCAGGTTCGCCCTTGTAAATTTATAGTGGGATAAAGGAGGAAGCTTTCTAGTAGGTTCCAGTGACACCTTAGACCTTATAGATGAATTAATTCAGCCACTTTGAAACACAATGAAAAGTATCTTGGAACTCATCTAAGACTAGTCAATGTTTCACAATCCATTGAAGATAAATTCATGTTCTACCAGGATAATGAGTTGAAAAATTGGAGAGTTAAGAATGAGGGCATTCAATGAATATCAAAGACAAACATATCTTCTTCTTGTTGTTGTTATTATCGTTACTAATAAAGTAATAACATATACTGTTGGGCTTTTATGTTGGATTTTTCCCTATGTTCAGTACTTTTGTTTGTCTTAATTTGTCTTATACATGTGGTTGATTTGCAACTATTGCCGTACTATTGGTCATTTATCCAAGAGTGTTGAGGTCATGAAGCTGGTTAATAACCTGATGAAGGCTCCAGAAGTAGTTACAATGCAAGAATTTAGCAAGCAGATGACTAAGGTACCCCTTCATTTAACCAATAAGCATATTGTTGATGGCTTTAGTTTTTTATAGCTTCAGACTTATTTGTAGACATAGAGTATGCATGGGCATCAATATTTTCTTTCATTTATCTGTAATTAAACAATCTATTTCCACTGTAGTCTTTCATTACCCAAACAATCTATTTTTCCATTCAATTCTTGTTAAAGAGTTTAGGAAAATATTGAAATAAGAGTACCTGCTGTCATTTTACCAAAAATCTTAGAGCTTGAAGCCAGAAAGTTTTCCCTGCAATTTGGTCAGTGTTGTCGATTTGATGAGAAGAAACAACAGTTTCGTCCATGGCAATAAGTTTTCCGCTGAGGCAATGATTGCAAGCTACACAACTCATTCCATTCAACCAAATTAAATTCACTTCAACCAACAAACTCTAGGTTTGGACATTCTGAGCTTCAGCTAGCCAAAAGCCGAAGAAAAGATACCATTGAAGAAGCAAACACCAGATTTCATCACCCCTAGGTATCAATTTACCCACAAATCCACGATTTTTTTTTTGTTTTTGTTTTTGTTTTTGCTTTTGTTTGTTGTTTAAGTAAAGCTAGAAGATGATGAGGGGCCGAACTATCTAGTTAGTACTCACCGTATATTTCGTAGGAAATAAAGTACTCTATAGCCAAAGCATCCTAGGAATCAGTTGACCAATCTGAACCAGCTTCAACAACAAACTGTAGGTTCCAAGTTTCTGAACTTCCCCCAGGCAGAAACAGAAGAAAAGTTACTACTGAAGAGGGAAAATACCAGATTTCATCACCCTTATAAGGACCAGACTTCATATTAGCTATGGTTACATGAATTTTCAAATAGTAAGCTAGAAGAGGATGAGGGTTGATTATTTATCATCATCTAATTAGAATCGGCCTTACCATTTCTATTAAAAATAGAGGGCTCTGAAGTATTTGAGCTACAAGCAAGAGAAGATACATGCTTAAAAGGATGACAATTGTAATACTAGAGGGATATAAAGGCTCCATTACCAATATAATGCAGTATTCATAATGTTACAGTAATCATTTTTAAAGAAATTCTGTCCATTTCCAAGAAAACACTTTTGGGAGGTCTGATTTCAGAACTACTATCATCATCTAAGTGGTAGGCATTAATCTGATCAACCCAAATGCTTCACTTCCTGAAACATTCAACAAATGTTGAATTATAAAAGCAGAACTCTAATGGAGTGTTTTTAAACTAAAAGCCACTTTCTAATTTGGCCATTTGGGAAGACAAAGCTCATCATAGGAAACCTTTTTGGTGCACTGACATTAGATGTTATTATCTATTATGCTTGTTGCCTTGTCTACTGAATAAGTAATCATATATTGTGTGTGACGTGTAGGCATGAGTAATTGAAGACGAGATAGGGGAGGAAGTTGATATGGTTTTGACTGCTATAGCGGGTGAGACTGCTGCACAACTTCCAGAAGCTGTCAGGAAGGAGAAGTTAAAGCAACCTGCTAGGGCCCAAGCTGCTCAGGAGGTATGTGTGACTTGTCTATCATATGATAAACCAGTTTATATCACAACTCCCTGGCTTAGAATGAGGCAGGAGAACATTAAATGCCATGTTACTTCTGCAGGAAGAAGCAATAGCTTAGGGTTCTGATGATGAGGAAGAGTTGGAAGAAATACGAGCCAAACTTGCCAAAGTTAAATCATAATGTAGATTCTAAGACTTTCAGTCTCTGCCTTTTCTCCTTCCCATACATTACATAACTGAGGCGGATGCACTTCCTGGGCGTAGCATCTCGACTAGATTGAGATTGCTTCAATGAGGTCCCATTCACTACTGACAGAGAACACCAAAGATGTTTTGTCTACTGTATATTATATTCAAGCAGCTTGTTAAAGAGTTTACACATTTGCTCTATTCCATAAAAGTGGTACTCATTTTCATGTAACTGGACATGAGAACATAGCATGACGTGTTTTGATGTTATTATCTGGAGTACATAACCAGATAATCATCGCCACATTCTTTTCCTACAGCTATCATAGCCTATAACTTGTCTACCTTTCCATCAAACTCAAATTGGTTGAAATTTACTCATGACAGTATAATGATCCAAAGGGTTATGTTAACAGCAATAAGGTCAGTTCACAATTTAAGGTTTGGAGTTGCCTTGGTCTTGTTGGATGGAAAACTTAGCTAAATCTCAGTTACGAGTGCTCCTTAATCTTCAATCGATTAGTACTCAATAAAATAAAAATTGCTTGGTTGTCTAGTGTTTCTGCTTCATTTCTCTTTTTGGAATATATGCTTTGATTCTTCTAAAAGTAGCTGTTATGAGAGAGCTTATTCAGTGCGTGAGTCACACACCTACTTGAGTAAAACAAAAAAGTTTAGATTTTTGGAAACATGAAACATGCGCTGTTAGCGTGGCTGTCTAAAAAATTTCTCAAAATTATTGCACGCTCACAACAATGCACTTTATCCATCAATATAAATTTTTTGAGATTTACATCACCGCGTGACAAGGTTACCCTTAGGAGGGTAAAAAGATAAGTATGACTGGTTTGACCGGTATTAAAACAACCTAAGTTCCAAGTACAGAGAATCGGCACCACCCGATGTGATCTACATATACATTTACAGATCTCATCAAATTTTCATCCAATTGCGACCTCCTTTGACCTGCTAAACCTTCTGTCAACCCAAAAATAGACAATTTTACATAACAAAACCCCATTTACTGGGGCCTTACTAAATAGGTTTCTGCAATTCGACCGCACACGCTCAGTGACGAAAATTACGTGGTTTGGGAGATGAAAACGGCTTTCGCCGTTCGCATACCGGTCATGGGTCCTCTCTTAGGACATATTAGTGGCGTTTTTGGTAAACTGAAGATTCTCACGGTTAAACCATGTCTAAAGTGTACGAAATTTATACAGGGTCTCTAAATAAAGGTACCAATCACATCGGCCGGTGACAATTATTTACGAGACGTTTTCTCCATATAGTCGCTTCATAATGCAACAACTTGCTTTCAAACCTATTATAAAGGTTATGATACATTAGTAGACACTTTGGTGATCAACAATCCCAGTTTTGAGTATGGTCAATCGACATCATACGATGTGATCGATATATATATTTTAGGACCTCGTCAAATTCTCGTCCAATTACGACCTCGTTTGATCTTCTGAACTTCCGGTTAACCCAAAAGAGACATGTTTAAATAAAAATATCCCACTAACCGGAGCCTTGTTGAATGAGTTTTTAAAATTCGATCGCACAGGCTCAGTGACAAAAATTACATGGTTTCGGAAACGTGAATGGATTTTGTCGTTCGCATCCCAGTCATGGGTCATTCCTTAGAACATATTAGTGATGTTTTTGGTTTACCGGAGATTGTGACGGTCATGCGAGGTCCGAAGTGAACAAATTTTTGATAAGGTCCCTAAATATAGGTATCAATCACATCGGCAGGTTTTCGATTATTTATGAGACGTTTTCTCCATATGGTCTCTTCATAATGCAACAACTTGCTTTCAAACCTATTATAAAGGTTATGATACATTAGTAGACATTTTGGTGATCGACAACCCAAGTTTCGAGTATGGTCAATCGACACCATACGATGTGATCTATATATATATTTAGGGACCTCAACAAATTTTCATCCAATTACGACCTCGTTTAACTTTTTGAATTTTCGGTCAGCCCAAAAAAAGGCATTTTTAAATAACAAAATCTCATTGACCGGAGTCTTGCTAAATGAGTTTTTGCGATTCAACCGCACACGCTCAGTGACAAAAATTACGTGGTTTGGGAAATGTAAACGGCTTTCGTCGTTCGCATCCCGGTCATGAGTCCTCCCTTAGGACATATTAGTGATGTTTTTGGTTTACCGGATATTCTGACGGTCAGGCGAGACTTGAAGTGGACCAATATTTTACGAGGTCTCTAAATATAGGTACCGATCACATCGGCCAGTGACGATTACTTCCGAGACGTTTCCTCCATATAATTGTAAAAAGTTAACTACACTACTATAATTTATTTAAAGTTTTTCAATTAAAAATATTTTTGTTTGTTTGTTTTAAAATTATTATTTAAAAATGTATAATGAAATGAAACATACAAACAGAGAATGTGTGTTGTGTGGGGGTGATAGTAGTATCAAATAAACCATCACATAAAAACCTGTAATAAGATAAACTATGTACATATGCACATTTAATAAATGTGTTTATTTTGTTAATTAATTTATGTGTTTATTTTGTTAATTACTTATATCATTCAATTACAGCTATATGGAGAAAATCTATTACGTTCAATTGAACCGGCACAAAAAAATCAAAGATTTATCAAAACCTTCTAGTTTTAGGAAATTCTATTCCTACAACTAAAACCATTAAATTAAACCTAGTTGTCAAATTTATGTCATTTTAATTTGGGCCGTTAGCCTTGTGGTGTAAATAGCTCAATAGCCCCAATCAAGTCAAATGTCAACATTCTCTTCTTCGACAGAGCCGAGAGCAGAGCTCTCCCACCAACCCCACCGCTCCTAAAAGCTTCAGCTCTGCCTCCTGATACCGCAGGACGGTGGAAGGGTCTCTTTCTCTTAATATTCATAACGGCTATGGACTAATTGTCTTCCATCACACATGCATGCACCGGAGAGGAAGAATCGACGAGATGAATGATAGAAGCTTCCCGGCCAAATTCGACGATTCCGGCCAGTCCAGCCCTACCCTCACCATGAAATTATTCATTCTAGAATTCTTGACTTTCCGTTTTGAACCCGAATTGATACTTGTACTAGCTCCTACAACACAACCAAGTCGCCACAACTCCGAATTTACAGAAAAATACCCAACCACTGCTCAACCTCTTTAGCGATCTCCCACCACAAGTCTTTGTCCCCCGCCGCGTCAACTCATCTTGATGGTGGCGATGTAGGACCAGACTATTCGATTATTCCCGATCTACTATGCAACCACAATCTCAAATCCATCAATTTTTAAAATCACAACTCATCAAAATTAAGCACAGAGAAGAGAGAACGAGAACCCACTTGATGCCCATGTCGTTTTGCAAGAATTAGAGGCTCTGGACTAAGCCTGCTGCCGATCGAGACAGCGGAGCTCGGTTGGCCATTCAAGAAGATGGGAGCAGAGATGGAAGTAGAGATGGGAGCAGAGACGGGAGTAGAGAGGCAGAGAGGGATATGGGATATGAGAGCGGAAGAGACAAAGACAAAGGATATGAGAGCAGAGAGATGAGAGATGGGAGCAAAGAGAGATATGGGAGCAGAAGAGGGGAACAAAAGCTCGGACTCGCACCTAACCGCGCGTCCTTTCTACATTCACTTACAAACTGCCACGTCACTATTTTTTGACTCAAGCACATGCTTTAGTCAAGCAGGAAATAAGCTCTCGGTATTTGCTCTCCCAAGCAAACTGGAATTAGTTTTCACTTACCACTGTAGAGTAATTGCAGACTGACTTACCACCGTAGAGATAGGTTTCGACGATTCTATAAATACCTCATTTTAGATGCACTTATTTAGTTATTTAATTACTCAATGTTTGGCCCAAAAAAAAAGAAAAAAAAAGGTGAATTTCTAAATGAAATCTGTACTAAATAAATGAAGTCGTCGATCTGCAGAATTAAGTAGCTGACTCATGAACATAAAACTTTATCATCTTATTTACAAATGCAATATATATATATATATATATATATATATATATATATTATATGAGTGGATGTGATTTTCATTTATATTTACTTATTTAAACACACGACATAAATAAATGGGAAAACATAATGATTCAAGGGAGTCGAGGTCATAGTTCCCATTCTTCGTGAATTTCCTCAACTATCTTCAAGACAAATGGCCTTCCGGTAACAGTGTCATTGTTAAACCAGTGTTCGAGATGTTGAGGTTCGGAACATTAACAAGACCAGGGGGGACTGTCCCAGATAATAACTTGTTATCATTGAGACGTAGAAACTGAAGTGATGATTTCAAATTCTCCAATGAAGAAGGTAAGGACCCCGAGAGGTTGTTTTCAGACAAGTCCAAGTCTATGAGGCTCGTCAGCTTACCAAGCTCCGGTGGAATATTTCCTTCAATGTTGTTTCTGTACATTACTAGAAATTGAAGTTGAGACAGGTTTCCAAGTTCAGGTACCAGTTTGCCGGAGAGGTTCACGTCGCCTAAGTCGACTCGGGTAACGTGGCTCTGACCATTGCAGGTAATGTGGAAGTAGGTGCAAGGGTCGACAAGCTCCGGATCCCACGACTGGAGCCAATTGTTTGGATCAGATAAACTATTCTTCAGAGCGGTCAAAGCAGCCACTTCAGGGTTAGGGTACTCCGCGGCAGTGAGGAGTTCTACACTCAGGATTAGGGTTACGGTGAATAACAAGAAAGTGCTCGGCATCATCGATATCGCCATGGTTGAAGGTGAGGGGGGAGAAATGTGTGTAGGTGATTTTGTGATCTTCATAAGGTGGCAGAGCATCATATTTAAACAGCCGATGCCGATCGATATTGCACTACAAAGGGAATTCATTAATTCGTAGTTCATCGATGCTTGTACGTTCTGATGACCGAGCAATGCATGCAAAATGTCGTCTAGTTGTATTTTTTTGGAATTTCCAATTCTTGGATGTGATTGTGGTTTATGTGTCGATCAACATTATGGGTGGGGATTATGCTGATTAAAGTTGGTCCAATTAGGATGTACATAATGGGAGGGAGGTTACGGGAAGGGAATGGATTAATCACAATATGAATTATTTTCATTGGGTGTCATCAATTTGAATGAAATCTTGCAAGAATGACTTTTTCTCCCAATTCCTAACTTCCTGGGCTCTGTTTTGGATTGCTTCTAAAATTGACAAAAACCCTTTCGGCAGCATCTGGCATCAAAAGTTAGAAGTGTTTTGTAGTGTATATATGCACTTTCTCATGGTTAGCTCTTGTAATTACCACCTCTCACGTTTAATCTGATTGAAGGCTTTGGAAGGTTGAGTAAATGTTAGGGACTAGGGAGTGAATCGTGATCCGAGCAGAGTTCATTGATAGGGTCATAGTGTTCTCAAAAACCACTGCCAACACCTTATTAGGGTAAAGATTAAAGCTCAACTCAACTTGCTCCCTTTAGAATGTGAGAGAAAAATTAATTCAGTGCATGTATAGGGAGTAGAATGCTGTCATCCTCTTTGAAAGAGCCACTCACTCATAAACATGATACACGACAGTGGTATTCTGCTAGCATTTTGATGAATATGAGTTAATATCGATCACAAGCTGAGGCTGAATCCCACAACAAAATGGTTTAGCTGTCGAGGCAATCCACTAAGTTAATTACAAAGGGATATGGGCAGCCAAAGCTTTGGTGTAAATCTCATCAAGTCACCTTACGCCGAGGCATGAGATCGATATACAAGGCAACCCTCTCTTACAAACCACTAAGCCTACCAAAGTTTGCCACTATCCCAACGCTGCCACCAAACAGAAATGAAGGGTGTGGTAATCTTGAATTCTATATACGACGTAGACCCAAATGCTGTGCTGTAATCTATACTGGAGCACTGTAAGGCTAGCTTCATCCTTCCTCTTTAACAACAGATTTCTCCATCACCAAATCACTATAAGATTTTCTCTCTGGATCTCTTTACTGGTGGAGGTGGTGAGAACTCCATTTGAACTTGTAGCTTCGATGGATCCAAAGATAATCTTTCTATACAGAAGACATCCACATCAAAGCCAGTCTCACTTTCAATGTCATTGCTAACCGACTCTTCATCAACTTTCTTTCCACTTTCTCCTTCTAGTATTGTTCTGAGAGAATCTAATCGACTTTGTTGTGAGGCCTGATCCAAGTTCAAGACACTCCTGATTCTATCAAGAGCTGGATCTATGATGTCTAATAATCCCATAACCCATGAAGCATCATCCACAACTTCAGTGCGCTATTGCAAGAAACCGAACAAGGTACTATTAGCTTTCAAAAGTTGTGTTTGCAAAATCATTACTTATATAACTCACGTTTAAGATGCAGTAGCTATACTAATTACAAACCTGCTGGAAGTAGAGATCACGAATTTCCTCTGCTCGGACAGAGTTCCCTTGATTTTCCTCCAGTGATGCCCAAGTCATCCATGTGACATAACTCTGTGAATTAATATTGAGAGAGGACCTAAATAATCTCCGGGCTGCTGATAGGTTACCATTTCTCTCTTCTAGAACTCCCCAAGCCTGCAAAACGTGGTGACTCGAATGAAACCTTGACAAGATATGTGGTTCATTTTGATAACATTTGGAAATAGGGCTTGCGATGTGTTCATTAATACTTCAATAGTCTTTTCTATAAGAAACTTGATGAAAGAGAGCCATAAGAAGAATGATGTTCGCATAACATTATAAAAAAGAAATATGAGATACTAATTATCTGACTACAATCATTACCTGTAGGCAGCGAGCAGCAGTTTCACTAGTTGAGTTAATAGACAATGCTTTTTGGTACAATTTCCTTGCCGTGGCAATGTTTCCTTCTTTCCATTCCATCCACCCCCAAGCCTAAACACTCCAACAATATGGAATCAGCTAATTAGTTTTCTGTTCAGTTAACAATTATGCATGGATGAATTAATTAAGTCCTGTAATTAAAAGATATTTCTATCAGCTTAATGTTGGAAATAGGGCCAATATGCATAAATTATGGAAAATAATTTTTCTTTTCTGTGAGAAACAATGACTTGGGATAAGAAAAACCTAGACAAACCGACTATCGATGATAGGCAACAATGAAATGAAAATTGATAGTCTGCAGTCCATCCGAGGGATCAATCCGTTACCATCATAGACTGTATTATTCTTGACAAAGAAAAGTACATTGGGCAGTAGAATAGTCATAAAATAAATTTAAATCATTCTCACAATTGATCAAATGCTAATCCCAAACAAATAAGGTGTGCATCAAATTTATCTCTGTACAGATAAGAGTTCCTTACAGTCCACACTGGTTGATGCCTCGGATCCAACTCAGATGCTCGCCTGAACAACTGTCGAGCAACATTTGCAGTGGAGTGTTCATATTCCAATAAAGCAAGAGACTGAAGGAGGACGGGATCCCTTGGATTGAGAGTGTGGCCAATCTTTAATAACTTTCTCCCCTTCTCAACATTTCCCATTTTAGCTTCGAAAAGTCCCCAAACATGCCATGCAAATCTATTCTTTGGGCTTGCCTGTATTGATTTCTACAAAACGAGGAAGTAAACATCAATTTGCCTTGTAGAAAGAATTAACAAAACTGAAATAGACGTTATAGAGCTACACAGAACCCAACTCGGTAACTGAAGTGTTGTAAGGAAAAGACTGCTGAGAAAAAATCTAATGGAATCAGAACTCATGCTGATGCATGATCATATATCTATGATCAATCACCTCAAAAAGTTGCCTAGCAGAGCGATTATTTTCCTGTTGCATCTCCATTTGAGCCCAGGCCTGCATCGTGATTATTTGACAAACACAAAAAGAATAGCATCTCAACATCCCACAAACTCCACATACAGAAATTAAACTGATGACTTACAAGCCAACTGGCACAGCTCTTGGGATTGCATCTAGTCGCCTGCCTGAACAAGTACCGAGCCTGCTCATAGCGACCTGCTTTAGCTTCCAATCTCGCCAGTGTCTGGTATACATACTCATTCCCACCACAAAATTTCAAACCTTTGGCGAGCAAATGCCTCGCCTTACTGATATTCCCTTGCTTTAGCTCCAAAACTCCCCACCCATGCCAGGCAGCAATGTGCTTCTTATCAGCCACCGTCGCCGCATCAAACAACTCCCTTGCTCTCCTTGTGTTCCCCACCTTATCTTCCAAAACAGCCCAACACTGTTAACAAAACAAACACCTCAATCATCACATCAATCCCAACAAAAACCAATTGCAGAAAGCAAAAAGAAGCACCAACCTGCCAAATGTAGGGATTCTCTCCTTGAGTGGCTTGGCAGCCTTTCTCATACACTGCCCGAGCTTCCGCCATCTTCGACTGCTTGCTCAACGCCTTCCCCAATGCCACGTAAGCTCTCCCATCTTCCGGCCAATAATATACACACTTTTCCAACAACATTTACTAATTTTAATCTCAGCTGCTCCAAAATATAAATATCAGACTAGAACAACGGTAAATATACCTTTTCCAGTAACTGCTGTGCTTCAGCATAGCGGTAATTTCTGGTCAAGATCTTAGCTCTGTACAAGGCCAAGTCCAGGTTGACCTTCAACGGCTTCTCTTTTGGATCCGACTCGCCGGCGCCCTTTTCGGGCTCGAATATCGCAATCTTCTTGGCGAACTTGGCGAGGCCGACGTCGAGTGGGGAGGTGGCCTCGTCGTCGGAGGGGAGTTCCATCTCCGGCCGGCGGACGACGAGTACTGGTTTTTTCTCCGGCGCGGCGGCATTGGTTAGGGGGCGGTCGTCGGAGACGGAGTCGTGGTCGAGGAGCTGGGTGGAGGAGGAGGAGCAGCGGGGTAGAATGGGGATTTTGAAGGTGAATTTGGAGAGGTGGTTAGGGTTTGGGGAGGTGGAGAAGAGAGTGAATTTGGGGTTTGAGGAAGAAGAGGAGAGAAGTTGCTGCATGTCTCACTCCAGAAAAGTCTTAAACGGATTAAACTGTATGATCTAATAAAAGTTGAATCAAATGTGAGGCGGGTAGGAGAAGAACAATGCCACTAAAATTACCATTATGCCCTTTATACTCTATTTTCAATCATTTTCACAAAAACGTGTACACTTTTGCACCTACAATTAATATTTCTTTTCTTTTCTTTTCCTAATACTAGAGGATCGGAGGAATCGAACTTCTCATCCAGCCTAAGTCTAGAACATAACATTTAACCACATGGATCGTGTCGAGCAGTTTACCATGAAAGTATGGAACCTTCCATATCTATTGTTCAAATATAATTTTATTACTTCATAACTAACATGTGTGAATAACTTTCAAATTGGTTTGTTTAAATAATTTTTAAGTTCCGTATATGATGATGATTAATTTAGCGTTGTTGAGATCACAAAATATGAATATTAGTGTAACTGGTATAACTGATGTGAGTAAGGTAATGAAATGATGGGAAAAGGAGAACCAATATTTAGTTACTAACATCATTGCTTAAAAGAAATGTACAAGTACGTTAGACAACCACGTAGTGATCAACTGATTAATTTTATTTGTGACAATGAACGTCATATTAATTGGTTTTTATGTAGGGCTATTATAGTCAATAGGGAAAGACCGCGAACAAAACCAACGGTTACTGGTGGGCATTCTGCCACGTTTTCACTTTCTGGTATGGATTTCTGTGACACGTGGGAGATCATTATTGGCCTATTCCATAAAGATCAGATAGTATGTCATCAACCATTTAAATACTTTCCCGTACAAAAAATCATTTAAATATTTTAATTGATAAAAGAAAGAAGAGAAAACAGAGACAGAGAGAGATGCATTTTGCTGCATTATCAGTCTAAACTTCTAAACCAAAACCTTCCAACAATGGTGCTCGACTGAGAAAATAAAACAAGTATTTTTTTTTATTTTTTTTTGAGAAATAGAAAATAAAACAAGTAACTTCCTATAGAATGTACAATTCAGACTTATTAAAAATATGGTTACAAACTCAGCATATCAAAACTGAATTTGGATTGGAGAAATCCACCTCCAATATTTTATACAGTAGACGTTATTGAAATGTCTCCAATTTCTTTGACAAAAAGAATGAAACTGTAGCCTGATTACTCTATATCTGAAACGCCAAGCTATGTTTTTCTTTGTTTACCTGCTTCAAATAGGAAATTGATTCTGAGGAAACTTTCAGACCTGGCACCACTACAGAAAAAGATACATGGCATTTTATAAATAGCAGCCTGCCGCTACCAGCAGTGGTTGAAATCAACTTTATTGATCTCAGCGTATCGCTGGAGTCGCTTGCACGGAGGTACGGTAGTGTCAGCTGACAGTTTGCAATGAACAGGTCAAAAGATGCTTCTTTCAGAACGTTGCTTTCAGTGGAATCCCCAACATTAGAGAGTCGTTCTTTGAGAACCTACCACCCCACCGCCTTTTTCGGGCTGGCCTGTGTTGCTTTTCATCAGCTGTTTCAACCACGGAATCAACCTCAGGCGTGAATGACTTATCTGGCTCCTTTTTCAAGGTGATCGACTCCTTAAACCGCTCCCCGCGTTGTTCCATTTTTGCCATTGTCTGAAGAATTCTTTGCTTGTCATATCCTTCCGTAACGACCTTATTCCCAGTAGAGACATTATGACCATCAATGACTCTCTTTTTCAAGCTGTGGGCTGGTTCTGTGTAATCAGAACCATGTTTTCTCTGCAAAGGATGTGTAGTATTCTGTTCTTGTGTTACAATCTGGCCCTCCTCTATATCCAAATCAGCATTTTGAGCTGTAACTGGAAACATATCATGCCCTTTCTTGTTGTTTTGGTCCAATCCAATTCTTTGGGTAATTTTGACTGCCCTTGCCTTCTCAGTTTTACAAGCCTGCAAATTCCCTGAAGTCATCGACTCTCCACCAATCATGGCACTCATACTTTCTGGCCTACCATTCCACATAGAAGTTCTGGCTTTGGAGCATCTGGCAAGGATCTGCAGTATATCACAAGGAAATGTTAGACATGTAATATATCAGCAATTAAAACTGTAAAAGAGATGATTAGCATCAGCAGCAAAATCCATGATAAATGTGGTAGATGATCTTTCCCACAATCCCCCTTACACCTAGAAAAGTATAGAAAGCCAATAGTTGTCCTGACTCCCTGACCCCATCCTTCCAAACTGATAAAACTCTAACTGTTATTCATGGTAAGATTTTTGTTGAAGTTAAATGATTAAAAGATGACCATCAAACTCTTAAGTTATCTGTATGCATGGGTAAGCTTATGTTCATAAGCAACGCAGATACTGCTATACTAAGCAATAAGTTATTAGCTCCAACTCCTATTTTATACACAACAACATAATTATCTATTTTGTGGCCATCAGTTGCTAGCTGCCAATCCCTCTACAAGAAAACAACAGTTCCTAGTCCAAGATATCTCTTCAATATATTGGGACAACGAATGTATATATTAACATCTATAATGCTGATCCTGAGTCTTGGTTAGACAACTAGATGGCTACAGTTTCAGATTTAAACTAAGATCATAAAATGCTGCAGACACAAAGGGTGATATATTTTGACAGCAAGGAGAGCGAACTTCAATAAATGAAGGATGAAAGATAATGGTCAAATGTCTTTCCCAAGTATTCAATCTGTGTTCCAAAGGAGTCTGACAACTATGGACGAGGATAACCAATATAATTGCAGTAACTTTGAGATCAAAAGTAGACGAATGTTTTAAGATCAGATGAACCCAAAAGTAGAACATAGAAATATATATGAAATAAAGAACATATGACAAAGCACAAAAGAAAATAGATTGTCTTCTTTATGATCTATAGAAAGTCATTCATAAGAGAAGAAAAAGAAAAAGAAAAGTACTTTGGATTCATGCAATTTGCAACCTTAAATAGAATGTATCTTGCTAACTTGAAGAGTGAAATTCAAGAAACATCTATACACCTGTCTTACTCAAATATTAGCATATATTAACACCATCATTTGATTTGCAATGTCTGGAACAATCTTCTAGCATAAAATCAAAATGCATGGCAAAGCCTACTTTACCTTGAAATGTCTGAGTGATACTGATCTTAAAATATATATATATATATATATATATATATATATATATATATTCATTAACAGGTCCATAAAACACATTACTTGGCAAAGGGGAAAGCAAACACACAACATAAGAAACCAAAAAAAGAAACAGGAAGGATGCAATGTATCATTGACCAGAATAAGTAAGGCTTGCTCAATTGAATTGAAGCACTCATATATACAGATAGGGTGATGAAAGGTTTCACCCTTGGTTTCCCCAACTTTACCTTTCGTTCCCTAACAGCCAAGTCCATCGAATCCCTGCACCTCACCAACTGCTCGTGCCTACCTCTATACATCTTAGTATTATGAACAAAGTTAGCACCAATTCCTTTTCTGGGAATTTTCAATCTATGCTGCTCTGGCTGCATATTATCAATAGCCATTCCATCCCTTAAGCCATATTTAGCTCGAAACTTTTCATGCCGTACAAATTTTCGATAAGAACAGGATGCTTTCTCAGAATACAATTCGTCACCGTGATGTCTGAAAGTAAACTGATCTTCAGTCCAGTGCATAACTCCAGACTGCCAGTTAGATCTTCTCCACCTTAAATGTTCATTAGGATACATGTTATCTTCGATTTCATAACCATCATAGTAATCATCAAACCAATTAATCTCATTGGCTTCTTCGACATCTATTTTTCTCACATGTCTCAAAAATCTTTCATCAGTTGTTCTTGGGTAAGAAACATCATTTCTTGGTAATATGGAGCGATTCCACCTTCCATCATCAGCTGTATATAAGTCTCTGTAAGACTGATGGGACAAGTATCGATTTTCTTGGTGTTTGCAAGATACATCTTCAATGTTCTCAGATCGTGAATCATCCAAACAAATGGGAGTGCCCTCATATCCACCCCTTTGCCCCCAGTTATTCAATTCTCTCCCCACATGTGGCAACTTCCTTCCATCAAATTCATCAAAATTATTTCTTTTTCGACTAGTATATGATGCACATCTCGCAGCTTGTTCTTCTGGAAAATCGTCTTCATGCCACTTATTGGGTATTTTTTTACTCAGCAGTTTGTTGCTGTTCCTTCTCCATTGAGCATCCCTTGCTTCAACCGTGGACGAATACCTAGAATGCAACCCCCTGGACTTCCTGCTGGTGAGAGGACTCCTCTCCTCAGTGAACTGTGTTCTTCCAGAGTGGTTCCAATCTTCACAAAACATCTGCCTTTCATTAGAAGTCTTATTCACGTATGGATCTAGTTTTTGTTGGAACGGGCGACTTCCATTTCTACTCATATACTTTCTCTTATCTCTTTGATTCTGATAATGGCTATCCGCATTTCTAATACCACAATGATAGGAAAACTTTCGTTCTTTATAATCTTCTCTATCACTACCACCAGAATCTCGCAGCCTCTCCTTCTGTCTGTGAAAATTATCTGAACAATTTCTGTCATTTGGGTCCTCAGTATCTGAGGTGGGAGACGCATCATTGTTTCTGTGATTACTCGGTTCATCAATACCATTAATCCTCCTTCCTTGATCATTATGCTTCTTCTCTGAAGAACTTCTACAGATGGAATAATCTTGGATATCAACTCTTTTTCTTTTGATGCAAATGCTTTTTGAGTTCTTATTAGAAGATGTGACAGACTTACGTGGTTCACTTTGTGAATTCACCACAGCCCTTACAGGGGTATGAATATCTTCTGGATCAAAATGATCACTGTTCCCGGAAGCTTCAGAATCAGATTCAAAACATGATGAAATAAGACTAAGTTGATCCTCATCATCACTCAGCGATAATTGTGTGTCCATCAAGCATGGATCAGCAGAGGAAGTATTCCTGTCGGGACTTTCTGTCACTTTATTTGCAATTTCAATGGCCTCCAATGAGATACCATTCAGCTTCTTATGCTTATTCCCATCCACATCAATAACCTGGTTATTTCTGTGACCATCGGAGTCTATCGTAATTGGATGTGATGCACCAATCTTCTGAGACCTGGTGACATACAAGGAAAATTATTACATATACATACAAAACATGCAAATATATTTTATATACAGAATAATAGTACCCACTAACTGTAGTCGTCAAATAAACATACTGGCATCAGACAGAATACGAACCCGTCAAATTTTCTCACGTCTGCTTCTGGACTTCCTAACGATGAATCATCATCGTTTGTAGAACTGTATGGGATGCTATTTTGATTTCCATTTGCATTAAAATCCCCATTTTCAGATGTCTCATGGGTACTATTATTTGTATGCCCCTGTTCTGCGCTAGAATTGGGGGTTTCTTGGGTGGGATCCTGCACAGAAATCTACCCAAACACTTATTAGGGATGAGAATTACAGTACCTTCAAAATACCCTCAAGACAAATCAAAGTGATAGCACACCTGTATCACAACATCAGAATTCCAACTACGTGGATGCCTGCTATCAAAAGATGGTTGGCGTTCAACAATACCATCTTCTATCTGAATTGCTTTTCCTTTGGGCTGAAACAATCAAAAGCCAACTGTCTCAGACCAAGCATCTGAATATACTACTTTGGGAATAATATTAAAGTCATCATATTCACAAAAGAGGAGAAAGGTAGATCAACTAAATATGATATACCAGTTCAGAAACTGTTGCTGACGAAGGAGCATATATCCTTGATCCAGCATAATTCATTTCTTTAGACATAGTTTCCTGGGTGAATACCCCATACTTAGATCCAGCTTCTCTAGCCTATTTGATATAGCAAAGATGTGATTGGAGATGTCAATACCAAAAACATTAAACAATGGTTCTGGTAATATGATCAAGACTCCATAAATATTCAAATGGACCTGATAAAATTTTGAAGAGCCAGGCATGCCATACTGCGTTGATTTGAGCTGCCGAAGTTGTTCCTGCCATCATCTAAGCATTAGGATTCAATTCAATAAAGTACAGTATTGCAGAAAGCAGTATCAACCAGTATTCCATGAGGCAAGAGTTATAGCATAGCCATAAGTTACTTTGCATAAATTTTTTTAGCAAAATAACACCCAAATGAGAGATTTAAGCAAGGAATTAGTACTATTCACTCACCAGGGAGTTGCAGTACTTTTTCCAGCTGTCCTCATTCAAATCAAAGTTGAAGTAATCTGTTATATCAACTCCAGGATACTTCCATGACTTCTCCTCAAACGATTCAATATCCACATCCAATATGGTCCTGTAGAAAGAAAACAGGACATGCTTTTGATCAAACGCTTGACGGTTGTTGTCTATTTCGACACTTGCATTAGACTAGTGAATCACTGAAGAAATTGGGTTTGTGCATATAAAGTTGTGGATGAATTTACTAACCTATACCAAGGAAGCCGAAAACCAAATCTATTTCGAGTCACCACTGGATTAGGTGCATCAAGAGCACGACCAATCTGCGAGTGGTCTCCTCCAAACGGCATGGATGACACCAAATCCACAGACTCATTGGCTTTCCCATTGCTTAGACGAGTCGATCCTTGAGTCCAAACATACTACACAAACCACCAACCATCTCTCATTTAGAAATTTAACAACAAAGCTAAAAACAAAACAAAAGGAACACAACAAGGTACCTATCTCACAATCATCAATCTCAAGATAAAAAGCCTAAACACAACAACACTCTTGTAATCCAAATTCAGCTCTATCATCATAAATATCTCTAAAACCACATATTCAAATTTACAGCCTCAAAATTCATGAATTGAAAAGCTAGTACAAATACCTTGGAATCCTTGATGGGAACAAGAGCATCATCATCCTCATCATCACAATCATCAAGCCTCATGCTCCCACCACCCGAAATCGGAAAGGGCACACCTTTACATCCCCCATCGTTCAACACTATATTAAGATCATCCTCACTGTCACTATCACTGTACTCCTCAACCTCATCCAAAATTTTACCACCCAATTCCTCTGAGACAGAACTGGGTTTCCTACAATCCGAGACGAAACTCTCACCGCCGTTCTTTTCATTGTTAATACTATCACTTCTACCCTCCTCTGCTTTGTCTTTGGGTTCTGTGTAGAACTGAGTGAAGTCCGAGACGCCATTGATGGGTGAGGTGGCCTGCGCTTCGACATCAGTGTAGATTTCTCCAAAATCGTCGTCCGAATCTGCCATGGATTGAAACCCAGGAATTGGAGGTGGGAAATTTTTGATAGGGTTTAGGGATGAGAGAAAAGCTCCATGGCGGAATGCTAAACCCCCTTAAACCCCTGAAGACTGTTCTGAAGGAGCTAAAACCCTACTCGCTGCTTAAAGCATCACTCTAGGTGACGGCGTTAGCCAACTACATTTTTGTTTAACGGTTTTAATTTTTTGGGATAAAGGTTAAACTCTGCGAAGAAAAATTATTAAATCTTTCGACTAACATGACTAATATGTTGGTATAGTGGAAGCATGTTAGACTGCAAGTGCGGCGGATGTTGCGATGAATCTCCTGATAATAGGAGGTCCTTTGTTCGAAATTCAGCTCATGAAAAAACATTCTTTAAAAATGAGCCATACTTAAAATTGCTCTCTATCCTAAAGTGGTAGTTAACCCACCGCCATTTTCTAGACCTAAAAAAGTACATAAATCTTTTTATTTTTGAGAGTTTCTATTCATACATCCCAAATTAGCACTCAGGCATCTATTCTTTTTCAACTTTCAGTTGACTTTATCAACTCATGTGCAATTACTAATAAAACCACATAAAATTAAATAAATTATTTTAGAATGTATAAATACTTAAATATATTTATCACAATTTATTTTCTAAAAATTGAAGTATCGTACATGCTATAATCTTTAACTTATTTCATACTGGTTTGTTCGTTCAAAAATATATATTCTATGTATATTAGCCGATTATTATCAAAGAACAAGTAAACCAATTATATATTCTGCAACAATATTTACATAACACATGTCAAGAGGTTGTTCATAATAAATTGAGGCATTGATAATTATTATTATTTTTTATCAAATCAAATTGAGTTTTTCGTTTTTTTATTTTTCATAAATTGGAAGTGAAATAATTTTAGATCGGTAATCATCTAAATAAAAGCTTTTATTGATTAATTATCCAATGAGTATTTTGAGAAGATTAAGGAGGTGTACGTAAGTAATATTTTAGTTTTTTATAAAAATAAATTAAAACTCTATTGAGTGGAGAGGTGTAAGTGTCAATTTAGAGGTATGAATAGAAGCTACTTTTGTTTCTTTCTGATGCAAAAAATGAAAGAGTCAAAATGAAAAAGTTTTCTCTTCTTTTCAATGTTAGAGCAAGTCCAACAGATTCCCTATAATAGAGATTTTACTTAAATTTGGGGATTTTGGGCTCTAGATCTCCTCCAACAGATTCTCCATCTCATTCTCTAAAATGGGGATTTGGATGAGAGATAATATATGCATCCCTATATTTGTAGAGAGAGAAAGAAAAATTTACAGAATGAAAAATTAATGATCAAATCAATTTGACACAGAAAACTAAAAATTAATCATTAATTATAGAATTTTATATGGATTTTTATTTAAAATAAATAAATTTATTATTATAGAATAACTTAAAAGTAATCATTAATTACAATTTACAATAAATGTTTGTTTCTGCCTAAACCCGGGGGTCTAGTAGATACAGAATAATAAAGACAGAACATGAACACTTCGATCTATAGTGGTTCACCGTGCCATCGGAGGGCATGGCTACGTCCACTTGGAATTCACTATAGCCGGCTAATAAGCCATCGATGGTACAAGAGTGAAATGCCTTGGAACCAAGATCCTTAATATTAAGGGGGAAGCCTCCTATTTATAGGGAAGGAAGGCTCCCTCATTTACCATGTTTCCAATGTGGGATGCTCACTACACTATTACATATTTCCCTACTCACGAAGCTACTTCAGGCGCCCGGTGGCACTGCTTCCGAGTGCGGCACCGGTGATGTGGAACAATGGAGATGTAGCCGGGGTGCTGGACTACTCGCTAGATGCCGGAAGTAGGAACCCCGATGCCGGTTGCACGGTCCACGAGGTCGCCGGATGTGCTTGGCGGTGCACCATATGTACTGTCAACAAGTCCCCCAAGTTCCCGAGTAAGAGTGCAATCTTACTTGGGGAGTTAATCATCATGTGCCGCCAAGCGTAGGTGGTGACCGAGTCACCCCTACTACCACCAGTCCCCCAGTCCCTAAGTGAGATTAGGCTCTTACCGAGGTATTCGACTTTCCAGTCCCCCAAGTTCGTGTTGGAGATGTGACTTGGCCGGGAGTGTTGGGGTGCCGGGAGTGATGGGGCCGGGCGAGATGAGGTGGTGGGTGGCCAGGGAGGATCCGGGTTTGACCGGTCCTGACGCGCTGAAGCCTGATCGGGTAGTGCTGGCGGAGCCGCTGCTGAACAGGACTGGGCCGGCTGAATCCGGGGTGACCCGCCGGATAGGACCGGTCGGCTGAAGCCGGGGTGACCCGCCGGATAGGACCGGTACGGCTGAATCCGGGGTGTCCCGCTGGAGGGGGTGACCCGCCGGATAGGACCGGTACGGCTGAATCCGGGGTGTCCCGTTGGAGGGGGTGACCCGCCGGATAGGACCGGTCGGCTGAAGCCGGGGTGACCCGCTGGAGGGGGTGCCCGCCGGATAGGAGCGGTCGGAGAGCACGGCGATTCCGTCCGGGCGTTCCGCCATCGGACGAATCGGTGAGCTGGCGATCCCGTCCGGGCGTTCCGCCATCGGATGGATCGGAGAGCTGGCGATTCCGTCCGGGCATTCCGCCATCGGACGGATCGGTGAGCTGGCGATGCCGTCCGAGCGCTCCGCCATCGGACGGATCAGAGAGCTGGCGATTCCGTCCGGGCGTTCCGCCATTGGACGGATCGGAGAGCACGGCGATGCTGTCCGGGCGTCCTGCCATCGGACGGATCGGTGAGCTGGCGATCTCGTCCGGGCGCTCCGCCATCGGACAGATCGGAGAGCTGGCGATGCCGTCCGAGCGTCCTGCCATCGGACGAATCGGTGAGCTGGCGATCCCGTCCGGGCGCTCCGCCATCGGACGGATCGGAGAGCACGGCGATTCCGTCCGGGCGTCCTGCCATCGGACGGATCGGTGAGCTGGCGATCCCGTCCGGGCGCTCCACCATCGGACGGATCGGAGAGCACTGCGATGCCGTCCGGGCGTCCTGCCATCGGACGGATCGGTGAGCTGGCGATCTCGTCCGGGCGCTCCGCCATCGGACGGATCGGAGAGCTGGCGATGCCGTCCGGGCGTTCCGCCATCGGACGGATCGGTGAGCTGGCGATCCCGTCCGGGCGCTCCGCCATCAGACGGATCGGAAAGCTGGCGATTCCGTCCGGGCGTTCCGCCATCGGACGGATCGGAGAGCTGGCGATTCCTTCCGGGCGTTCCGCCATCGGACGGATCGGAGAGCACGGCGATGCCGTCCGGGCGTCCTGCCATCGGACGGATCGGTGAGCTGGCGATCCCGTCCGGGCGCTCCGCCATCAGACGGATCGGAGAGCACGGCAATGCCGTCCGGGCGTCCTGCCATCGGACGGATCGGAGAGCTGGCGATCCCGTCCGGGCGCTCCGCCATCGGACGGATCGGAGAGCACGGCGATGCCGTCCGGGAGTCCTGCCATCGGACGGATCGGTGAGCTGGCGATCCCGTCCGGGCGCTCCGCCATCGGACGGATCGGTGTGCTCGGCGATTCCGTCCGGGCGTTCCGCCATTGGACGGATCGGAGAGCTGGCGATTCCGTCCGGGCGTTCCGCCATCGGACGGATCAGAAAGCTGGCAATTCCGTCCGGGAGTTCCGCCATAGGACGGATCGGAGAGCACGGCGATGCCGTCCGGGCGTTCCGCCATCGGACGGATCGGTGAGCTGGCGATGCCGTCCGGGCGCTCCGCCATCGGACGGATCGGAGAGCTGGCGATTCCGTCCGGGCGTTCCGCCATCCGACGGATCGGAGAGCACGGCGATGCCGTCTGGGCGTCCTGCCATCGGACGGATCGGTGAGCTGGCGATCTCGTCCGGGTGCTCCGCCATCGGACGGATCGGAGAGCTGGCGATGCCGTCCGGGCGTCCTGCCATCGGACGGATCGGTGAGCTGGCGATCCCGTCCGGGCGCTCCGCCATCGGACGGATCGGAGAGCACGGCGATTCCGTCCGGGCGTCCTGCCATCGGACGGATCGGTGAGCTGGCGATCCCGTCCGGGCGCTCCGCCATCGGACGGATCGGAGAGCACGGCGATGCCGTCCGGGCGTCCTGCCATCGGACGGATCGGTGAGCTGGCGATCTCGTCCGGGCGCTCCGCCATCGGACGGATCGGAGAGCTGGCGATGCCGTCCGGGCGTCCCGCCATCGGACGGATCTACCGTAAATCGATGCATTGATGCGATGCATTGGAATGCGTGCACCGTAGTGCGATGCATTGTAATGCGATGCATAATGATGGCGATGCATGGGATGATGATGTGAGGACTCGACCGGTGGATTGCTATGTCGGAACGAGTCCCCCAGTACAGTTGCTGCCAACGGCAGGCCAGGAGTATCCCGGTACTAGCCTGCGGGGAGGCCTGTTGGTGCGTGGAATAAGCCAACAGGTACCCCGGAGAGTGTTGCAGCTATGTTGAAGCGCCGGTTTAACACTTGCTAGTTCTTCTCAGCTTTTGTTGGATAAGCGTTGAGGTAAATGTGCAGGTTTGTTAGCCTGCGGGGAGACTTGTTCTGTGTTAGAGAAACAATCTGCCCGGTGGGGTGGCGTTGAGATAACGAGTCTCGCCAAGTATCCCCAAATGTATCGCAGTTCAGTGCGATGCAGGGTTTTTATCCTGCTGGACAAGAGTACATGTGTTAGATGTAAACTCGCCCGGGTTTATCAAGCCCATGCGTTTGCCATGGAGCCGGCGGGACTCGACCGGGCGTCCTGCCATATCGAGACGAGTCCCTCAGTGAAATGCCATGGGGCCGGGTGGATCCCGTTCCCGGAAAAAAAAAAAAAAAAAACTCTCGAGTCGGTTGGATGCGACGTAACTGGTGGGCGGATCTCGACCGGGCGTTCTGCCATATCGAGACGAGTCCCCCAAGTGAGATGTAGCTGGGTGGACCTCGACCGGGTGTTCTGCCATATCGAGACGAGGTCCCCAGTGAAATGCAGCGAAGAGCAAGGCGATTCCGTCCGGGTGTTCTGCCATCGGACGGATCTACTGTAAATCGATGCATTGCAATGCTGAGATGATCAATCGATGCATAATGATATGAGCAGCACTGATAAGCGTATAACGACATGCGTGCAATGATGCATACTGATATGCGATGCATTGCAATGCTGAGATGATCAATCGATGCATAATGATATGAGCAGCACTGATAAGCGCATAACGACATGCGTGCAATGATGCATACTGATATGCGATGCATTGCAATGCTGAGATGATCAACTGATGCATAATGATATGAGCTCGTGCTTTGATCACATGTCTAATTATCAATATTTCCCAACAGACTATGCACAGGTGAAGCATGCGTTGAGTAATAATAAATAAGTTAGAATACTTAGCTTTGGAGAAAGCTGCCGGGTGTTCGAATAGCATGCGAGAATGATTCCCGGGTTGCCCGGTGAATGTCTACGGGTGTAGAGAGCAGCTTGATCTTGCTGTTTGGAGCAGTGGGTGTCCAGAGAAGATTGCTGGGTGTCCAAGCCAGTCCAGCTTGCCCAATCCGCTGCTGCTGCCCAAGCCCGGCCCGGCCCATCTTCCATGGGGTGATATGTTGACCGGTGGACCATGCAGGTGGACCATGCAACTTTGAATTTCTGATTTCCCGCCAATTTCTCTCTTCTCTACTCTCTGTTTTCTTCGTCTGGTTTCTGCTTTCTCGGCCGGCGTCTCTCTCGGCCGGGGTTCCCTCTCGCCCGGTGGCTTACTCGGCCGGCATCCTCCTCGACCGGCGTCGCCTTTCCCGTCCGGGTTTCTGAAAGTACTAAAATGAAGAGATAAAGTAAAACAGCAAGGTAAGACAGCAAAGTAAGAAATTGAAGAACAAGGATTTGTTAACAACAGTGAAAATCTCAACGAGATTAAAAACACTGCGAGACCGATTACGTAGTCTACACGAATCCACTATGAAGGATGAAAATACAAGATCACAAGTCGAGATATTTTACACAATCTCTTTGTAAGCAAACAACTTGCTGACTTGATATTTAACTTGTATCAGTCTATCAAAGCATCTAACTATCAATGATAAAGTTTGTTCTAAAATGATCGAATACACAAGTATAGATCAAGAACATGTAGCTGCAGAACTATGCTGCACAAATAGATAAAAATGAAATCAAAAGCTCTGTTTTCTTCTTTCACTTGGCTCGGTATATATAGAGGAAGTCTCCCCCTCAATATGTGATGTACATCAGATCCAAGAATGCAGGAGTTAATTTCGTCAAAGATAAATCAGAATCTGTTTAAGAAGAAAGACATATCTTGTTTCCCAATATATGGTTATCAATATAGAGAAGTATATAGTAAATCAATAAGTAAATGAATACTCCTAGTCAAAATAGGAAACTAGCAGAATTGTAGGAAGAGCCAAAAACAACTTACCTTCAATCTCCCCCTTTGGTCTTCCATACAATACGATACGATGGACCTGCAACTAAAGGATTTATGAATTAAAGAAGAAGAGAAGGAAGAAAACAGATAAACTAGAAACTTATCATACGACTAATAGTGTGAATCTTCTTGGATCAATAATCATCCTTTCCAGAGAAGATCACAAGGAAAGTTATTTACCAAGCTAGAAGAAATAATAAACAAAAATACCAATCTGTGCTTATGCACATTACAACCAAAAATTGTTCGAGAAAAAGAAGCTAAAAGTTTATAAAGAGACATAGAAAGAACTGCAGGAAACTATTTTCCAGAACCATTTGAAGGTCCAGCAGCATCAGCATCATCATCTCCCCCTTTGGATGGAAGGACATAAGGGACATCTTCATAAGTGCCATCAGCATAATGATACCGGACAGCAGAGGGACCATAGGATTTCTGAATATTCCATCGATTGAGATCTTGTGCTTCAGTCATAGAAGTAGACCATGCACTAGCAGGAATAGCAGACCAGTCAACCTCTTTGTCCTGCGTTTTGGTTGCACAGGATTCCTCAGCACGTGCACAGATAGCATCCCAGAGAGGATCACCAACACGAACTTGAGGGGCATTCCAACGTTCGGGGGAGGGAGACTTCTTGGAAGATGAGTCAAACTCAGAGGGATCCTGGCCAAGGGAATGAAGTAGATGTGAAACCCTAGATGCAAGAGCAGCAAAACTTCGATGTAAAAGCTCGAACTGGTAATCCAGTCGATTGAAGCGGTCATCGAGCATGTTGAAACGTTGAGCAAGATCTACAACATCTTCGTCAGGAGGAGCAGGGTGATCATCTTCAGCAGATCTGAACCCGGCTTGCCTCATCATGATTTCACGTTCAGTAGGAGTCCATCGCCAGGAATCCTGATACACATAAACCCTCCTGTTGCTAGCCATGTCTACACACTGAGTAGAAAAGTTAGAAGAAAAAAAAAAACACGCAAAAAGAGAATGAATGTTAGGAAGAGAGAAGCCGAGAATATATAGAGACAACCAAGCGTCGAGAAGAAACCCTAGCAAGACTCCTAAGGAAACTGAGACGTCTTAAAAAGGAAGAAAGAATACGAATCTAAAGAGACTAACAGAAAAATAAACTATAAAGATTTCACAATAAACAAGAATCTGAAACGATTTGGTTCCCCGAGAAATCAGAGATTAGAGAGCGGAAGCATATGGATAAGGTTGAGACTGAGAGATTTTCTGCATAGCAAAATCATCAAAAGATTACTCGGAAGGCAGGAATAAAGATGGTTTCAGATCTCAGTTAGTGTAATGTACTCAATTAACCAATGTACTAAAAACCCTTGACAGAAGAAGTCATATCTCATGCATTGTGTTTGTGTGAGCAGCAAGTAATAATAATAGGAACTGTATTCAGACAACGTTTCACGACATATCTCCCCCTTATAACATCTGGATAACAATTTTTTATGTGAGCTTATGTAACGAGTTGTTCAAAGCAATACTCCCAAATCAGTTGATTTTAGGGTATTAGATATAACAAGGATATCACAAAGCTGACAACTCAAGCCGTTTTGCACATACATCCTCCAGATGTCCAAACCATTCCCGTTTCTCCTCATAACCGAAATCATTCATGAGTGACTTGCAGCATGATTACTTTAGGAATAGCTTGGACAGGTTGCCAAAGACATAATTTTGAAGGACAACAGTGAAGTAAATTTTTGTTCAACCACACCAGAATACAGTTTGTAATAAGAACATATTTAGAAGCTGCCATGTGCCCAAAATAGAAAGCATGAAATCAGACTTAAGAATGTAGAAGGGACGAGTAGTAAGTGATCCTGAGTAAGATACAAAACTGAGTAATGAAAAGAAAATTAATAACCTGAACCGAGTAAGTTAAGATAAGCTAAGATCAGATATCCTTGCTCAGATTTTCATAGTATTTTTGAGCTTCATCTCAGAGTAGGAATTTCCATTACCCCTAAAGCATTTCTCAGAGTAACAAATCGATCCGTATCCAAAGGTTTGGTGAAGAGATCAGCTAATTGATGTTCAGAGGACACAAAACATAGAGCAAGAATTTTCTTTTCAACTAAGTCACGAATAAAGTGAAAACGTAGATCAATGTGCTTAGTTCGTGAGTGCTGAACAGGATTTTTTGATATATTTATAGCACTGGTGTTATCGCAAAAGATTGACATTGTACCTTGCTTGATGCCATAGTCATCAAGCATGTGTTTCATCCAAAGCAGCTGTGTACAACAACTCCCAGCTGCAATGTACTCAGCTTCAGCAGTAGAAAGGGAAATGCAGTTTTGCTTTTTGCTGTGCCAGGCAACGAGGTTATTTCCAACAAAGAAACAGGCACCAGATGTACTTTTTCTGTCTTTTAGATTTCCTCCCCAGTCTGCATCCGAATAGCCTGCAATCTCAACATTTGTGTCATTAGTGTAAAAAATCCCACAATGTATGGTGTTAGCAACATATCGGATAATTCGTTTGACTGCATCAAGATGTGATGCTTTGGGATTAGCCTGAAAACGTGCACAGACACCAACACAGTAACACAGATCCGGTCTGCTTGCAGTGAGATATAACAAGCTGCCAATCATGCTCCTGTAAAGAGTATGATCAACAGAAATGCCATCAATGTCCTCAGTTAATTTTATAGTTGTGCTCATAGGATTTAGCACTTTCTTCTTGGAGTCCAAGCCAAATTTCTTGACAAGATTTTCTGCATACTTAGACTGAGATAAAAACATGCCATTGTCAAGTTGAGAAACTTGCAGGCCAAGAAAGAAGGTTAGTTCACCAACCATAGACATTTCAAACTCTGTTTCCATAACATGCTGAAAATGTTTAGTGAGTTTATCAGAGGTAGAACCAAACACAATGTCATCTACATAGATTTGAGCAATAACAAAATCCTGACCAGTGTGTTTTATAAAAAATGTTTTGTCCACAGACCCTCGTTTGTAACCACTTTCCATTAGGTGAGTTGAAAGACGTTCATACCAAGCTCTAGGGGCTTGCTTGAGTCCATAGAGAGCCTTTTTTAATTTGTAGACATGATTTGGATATTGTATGTCAACAAAGCCTTTAGGTTGCTCAACAAAAACTTCTTCCTCAAGAAGTCCATTTAAAAAAGCAGTTTTAACATCCATTTGATATAATTTAAAACTAAGATGACATGCAATAGAGAGAAGAAGTCTCACAGATTCAAGGCGAGCAACAGGAGCAAAGGTCTCATCGTAATCAAGCCCTTCAATCTGAGAGTATCCTTGAGCAACAAGACGAGCTTTGTTTCTTGTGATGTTCCCCTTTTCATCACTTTTGTTTCTAAAGATCCATTTTGTACCAACAACATTACCTGTCTCAGGTCTAGGAACCAAATCCCACACATTGTGCCTGGTGAACTGGTTCAGCTCATCTTGCATAGCATTTATCCAGTCATCATCTTTCATAGCTTCATTAACCGTTTTTGGTTCTAAGGTGGATACATAACCGAAGGTTTTAATAGTTTTTGATACTTTCTTGTGCACTGCAATAAATGTTAGAAAAGCAAGATGATTGATATCTATATCAGATGTATTAACCTCCTTGATTTTAGAACCAGCTCTAGTTCTGGTCATGATCCCATCAGAAATACTGCCAATAACATCAGCTGTAGAATGATCCTTTTGCACCTGTCTATATCCAGGTTGAAATTTTGTTTCAGTATTATAGATTTGATCATCAACAGTATTGCCTTTTTCAGTGGTGTCAGTCTCAGCATCACTGTCTGCCAAGGGAAAGATTTCAGGAGAATCTGAAACATGTCTTTCAAAGAAGTCATCAACAGATACATTAATTGATTCAATAATATTTTTTGTTTCTCTATTGTAGACTCTGAACGCTCTACTATTTAAGGAGTAACCAAGAAAAACACCATGGTCACTGCGTGATTCAAATTTTGTTAGATCTTTTCTATCTTTATAAATGTAACAAGGACTTCCAAATACATGAAAGTAGCTGATGTTAGGAATTTTACCTTTCCATAACTCGTATGGGGTTTTATTCTCACCTGTCCTTAGGAAAACTCGGTTGCTTGTGTAACAAGCAGTGCTTACTGCTTCAGCCCAAAAAATGGATTTTATACCTGCAAAATGAAGCATAACTCTTGCCATGTCCAACAGTACACGATTTTTCCTTTCAACTACCCCATTTTGCTGTGGAGTAATTGGGGCAGAAAATTCATGGACTATACCATATTTATTGCAGAAATCATCAAAGTTTTTATTTTTGAACTCAGTTCCATTATCAGATCTGATTCGTGTTATTGAAAGACTAGAAGATTTCTTTTCATTTGAAAGTTGAAGACTCAGGTTTAAAAATTTTTCAAAAGTTTCACTTTTATCTTTTAAGAATAAAACCCAGGTAAAACGTGAGTAGTCATCAACAACTACCAGAATGTAGCTCTTGCCTCCATAGCTTTCAGGAGAAGCAGGACCAATCAGGTCCATGTGAAGCAATTCAAGAATTCTTGAGGAAGATGTGGCATTAATAGTTCGATGAGGAGATCTTGTTAGTTTTCCCAGTTTACATCCTCTGCAGACAGGATTTGTTTTAGCTGACAGTTTTGGTAATCCTCGAACACATTGTTTTGAGGAGAGTTTGACCAGGTCTTGAAAATTTACATGTCCCAATTTCCTGTGCCATAGAATTGTGTGATCATCTGCAGCAGTAGTAATAAGACAGGTTTGCAATTCAAAGTCTTTGTTAGCATATACATGGTAACAGTTGTCATTTTCTCTTGTTCCTCCCATGATGCATCTCTGATCCGAGTCAAGGACAATACATCTTTTCTTGTTAAACCAGACATTCTCATGTTCATCACATAATTGACTAACACTCATAAGATTTGCAGTTAATCCATCAACAAGGTAAACATTTTTTAATAGAGGAATATTTGGTGTGCTTACACTGCCTTTACCAAGGACTTTTGCACGTCTTCCATCACCAAAAGTAACACTGCCACTTGGAAAATCATTTTCAAAACTAGTAAACCATTTCTTGTTACCTGTCATATGCTTTGAACAGCCACTGTCCATATACCACATATCAGGCTCTTTATCTGTAAGAGCAGTTAAGGCAACACAACATACAGCAACAGTTGGATCAATTTCATTTTTACTAACACTTGCCATAAGGCATATCAGATCAGGTGAATCAAAAACGCCATTTGAATTTGTGGTTTCTTTAGGAATGGATATGTGCTCAGTAAGTCTATTTATCATAGACAACTGTTCATTCAGTTGTTTTTGAAGAACCTTAAACATGTGAGTATTGTCAGATGGAACAGATTTTATCAAGTTTGGACACATAGGTCTAATATGCCCAGTAATACCACAGTTGTGACAAATAGGAGTGAACTTGAGATTGTTTTTTGTACCATGAATAGCATGATTCAGAGATGAGGTAGATTCAGTTGAGTTAAATTCAGATAACTCAGAGACAGTAAAAGGAGTATCAAGTGTTTTAGTCTCCATAGGTTTATTTTCTACAATTTTTGTACTGGTTTTAGTGAACCCGAGACCAGACATATCATTGTAAGATCTAGAGTTAGAAAGTAGTTCATCAACAGCCTTAGAGCTTAACTGGAATTTATTTAATTTAGTGTTAGCATCATCAAGCTTTTCATGCAGAGAATCAATATCAGCATACAGAAGATTATTTTGAGTTACGTACCTCTTTACTTGATTTTTTAGATCCATGATCTCAGTAATATACTCAAGATCCTGCTTGGGAGAGGAGGACTTTAGATGATGCAGTTCTTTGTTCAGCTTTTGTCTTTCTGAATCCCAGCAAAGTTGATCCTTCTTGGATTTTGACACTAATTTTTCCTTTTCCTGTGTAAGGACCAAGACCTGAGACTCAAGCAGCAAGACTTTCTCACTCATACATTCAGACATAGAACATAGTTTAGAGTACATGTTATCGAGGTCAGTATTATCAAAATCAACAAATTGGTCAGATAAAGAAACATCATCTTCATCTGAAAGATCAGAATTATAGGAGGCAATAAAGGCAATATTTTTTTCTTCTTTATCTTCATCATCATCACTCCAGGAACTCTTTAAGGCCTTTTTCTCTCTTTCTTTGAATTTATTGTTTCCACAGTCATTTGCAATGTGACCAACTCCACCACATTCAAAGCATTTTGGTTTGGAACCAGATTTCCTTTGATCAGACCTGCCAAACTTTGACGATTTATCAACAGAAGTGTTAGATCTATTTTCAGAAGAGAACTTTCCTCTAGAGGCATTCTTAAGATTTAAAATTTTTCTGAACTCTTTAGTCAAAAGAGCATAGTCTGCTGCAGTATAACTATCTTCCTTTTTATCAGTTTTTTGAGTGACTTTGAAAGCAATATTTTTTGGTTTCTTTTGCAGTTTTGAATTTAATTCTTGTTCATGAGTTTTGAGATTTCCAACAAGCTCATTTAAAGAGTAAGTGTCTACATCTTGGACCTCATGAATTGAGGTAACTTTCTGAGCAAATCTGTCAGGAAGTGCCCTGAGAAATTTCTTTACAAGTTCATCTGAAGGAATTGGTTTTTGTAAACCCTGGCATTTTCCAGCAAGAAGAGTAAGACGTTTATGAAAACTATCTATAGTTTCATCCTCATCCATCTGCATGAGTTCAAATTCACGAGATAGTAAGTGCAGTTTTTGTGCTCTAACTTTCTTGCTTCCTTCAAAAACAATTTCTAAAGCTTCCCAGGCTTCTTTTGATGTTTCACAGTGCATGACATGAACTCTTTCATTTTTTGATAGAGCCAGGTTTAAAGCATTGCGAGCTTTATGTTCAGCTTCACCGAGAGCTTTTTCTTTTTCATCCCATTCATTTATGGGCTTAAGAACCTGCTTTGTTGAGTCCTCATCATCATCTTTTGTAGGATGGGACCAACCAGTTTTTATGCAATGCCAGGATCTAGCATCCATGGCATGGATGTAGGTTTTCATCATGCATTTCCAATCATTGAAATCATCCGAATCAAACGGAGGAGGTGCATTGACACTAGATCTCTCCATTTTCAGGATCGAGACAATAGTAAGAGATTGTCTTAGGCTCTGATACCAATTGAAAGTACTAAAATGAAGAGATAAAGTAAAACAGCAAGGTAAGACAGCAAAGTAAGAAATTGAAGAACAAGGATTTGTTAACAACAGTGAAAATCTCAACGAGATTAAAAACACTGCGAGACCGATTACGTAGTCTACACGAATCCACTATGAAGGATGAAAATACAAGATCACAAGTCGAGATATTTTACACAATCTCTTTGTAAGCAAACAACTTGCTGACTTGATATTTAACTTGTATCAGTCTATCAAAGCATCTAACTATCAATGATAAAGTTTGTTCTAAAATGATCGAATACACAAGTATAGATCAAGAACATGTAGCTGCAGAACTATGCTGCACAAATAGATAAAAATGAAATCAAAAGCTCTGTTTTCTTCTTTCACTTGGCTCGGTATATATAGAGGAAGTCTCCCCCTCAATATGTGATGTACATCAGATCCAAGAATGCAGGAGTTAATTTCGTCAAAGATAAATCAGAATCTGTTTAAGAAGAAAGACATATCTTGTTTCCCAATATATGGTTATCAATATAGAGAAGTATATAGTAAATCAATAAGTAAATGAATACTCCTAGTCAAAATAGGAAACTAGCAGAATTGTAGGAAGAGCCAAAAACAACTTACCTTCAGTTTCCCTCTCTCCTCGGCCGGACTCTCTCCCGCTCGGGGTTCTCTCTAGGCCGGTGGCTCGCTCATCCGGGGGGGTTTCCTCTCGTCCGGTGGCCTTCGTCCGGTGTCCCTGCTGCACTGGAGACGAGCTCATGCTTGACTAGATGATCCTGGCTGACCCGGGCTGGGCCTCGGAGTGGCCTGCTGGCTGGAGCGGGAGGCAACCGGAAAGGGGGGAGCACGGCCGCGCGGGCGCCCGGCGATCCTGCTGAAGACTGACCTGGGTGGGGTTGACCCGGTCCGGCGTGCATGCAAGAATGCTCGTGCTGACGAAGCTTCATTGGCCGGTCGGGACCGCACCGGAGAGACGACTGCTCGGCAGCCGGAGGTGAGCCGCACCGGACCGGAGGAGCCTGCCGCACCGGGGACGAAGCCGGGCTGGCCGGGAGGGGTGGACCCTACTGACCGGGCTGCACGTTGGGCCGGGGGTGCTGTCCGGCAGACTTACTGGATGGAGGATGCTGGCCGGGAGATGCTGCCACCGGTGAGGAGACCCTTCCGCTGGAGAGGGAGATGAGCGGCGAGGAGCCGGAGCGGAGGAGGAGCCGGAGCCGGGGAGAGGACGAAGCCGGGCTGGATTGCGACGTACGGCAGTGGGTGCCCAAAAGTTTCAACCGTTGACCCGCACGGGGTTGTTGACCTTGACCGGGCCATGATTGGGCTGTTGGCCGGTTGTCCCCTGCCGACCCGCTGGGCTGGGCTGGCTAAACTTCTATTGCTGGCCCGGAGAGCTGGGCAGTTGTCCTGGGCTGCTTGCTGGCCAGGATGAAAATTGCTGAACCCGGGTGGAACAAAGGGTGGCCAGTTAATTATCCTGAACTGCTGCCTGGATAACACGACTAGTAGAACACAATGAACTTTTTGTACGGGTTCCCACAGACGGCGCCAATTGTTTCTGCCTAAACTCGGGGGTCTAGTAGATACAGAATAATAAAGACAGAACATGAACACTTCGATCTATAGTGGTTCACTGTGCCATCGGAGGGCACGGCTACGTCCACTTGGAATTCACTATAGCCGGCTAATAAGTCATCGATGGTACAAGGGTGGAATGCCTTGGAACCAAGATCCTTAATACTAAGGGGGAAGCCTCCTATTTATAGGGAAGGAAGGTGTTTCTGCCTAAACCCGGGGGTCTTGGTAGATACTTGATGAATCCAACTCGATCTCCTGCAATCCTGCTTACTAAGGGGAATACCGGGCGGGCCGGCCTTCACCTCTCCGATGCCTAAGTTAGTATAGTTGGAATATATATAACCTGGGCACGTATGTAAGCAGGGAGGGAGACAAGTTACCTATTTATGGTGGTAGTTGAGGCCCATATATAGGTGGTTGAGGGTGAGGGCTGGCCTTGCCCTTCGATGTGGGACTGGTTCCCTTCTGTTTGGATATTCTGGTGCCCTCTTTGGCAGGCAGGCGCCCCTGGTCCCAGGACCCTTGGAGGCAGGATAGACCGCTGGGCCCCGAGGCCTGGTGCTGGTGCTCCGATCCTGAGTCCTGGGCCGGGCCCTGGTGTACTTGCCGCGGGTCTGTGGGCTTGCTGTAGCCCCTCTGCGGCTACTGTCAACAAGTCCCCCAAGTTCCCGGTCAAGTGCAATCTTGAATGGGGACTTATCTGTCTTGCTCTTGTCCCGCAGACCCGCGGGGTTACCAACCTACAGGTCCCCAGTCCCCCAAGTCCGCGTTAAAGATTGGGCGTGACCGAGGTGAGTACCTGTTACTGATGGCAAGAAATAATTTATAAGCATGTTGGGTAATGTAAAACAGGATTGTGCTCGAGTTTTAGAGCATGGAACGGGGTGGAAACCCGAAGAGTGTATGAGATGATGCCATGCGATAGATGGTGTAGAATATACTAGGATGTTTACTTTCCTTATATGTATAGGTAGATTATTCTATGTAATCTTAGGATATATTTTTCCTTGTAGATATAGCTTTGTATCCTATATATACCTCCTTATGGAGAAGAATAACAATTAAGCAAATATTAAACCACTATTTTCTACTTGGTATCAGAGCCAGGTTAAATCAAAACCACAAACCCTACACAAATTCCGCTGCAAAACTACCACCCACAAGAAGCAAAATGTCACAACACACACACACCTAAACCCAAAATAGCATATCCCAAAATGTTATAACACACACACACAGCAAAAAGCAAAAAAGCAAACAGACAAAGAAATCACAGTTCTTCTCTTTCACATTAATTGAGATTAGCAAATTTAAGATCTACAGCTTGGAGTTGGTGGGAACGCACAAAAGCAAAAAGAGTTGGTGGGAAGCCAGCCGAGCCGACAACCCAGCCGAGCCGCAGCTGCCCCTTTTCCTGCTCCACAGCAGAGGTCGCTGCAACTTGTCCCCTTCCCGCCAAATTTTTTCTCTCTCACCGCCGCATCCTCTGCACCAACCCAGTTGGCGGGACCCAGCACTGCTGCTCCTGCCCCTTTTTTGTCTCAGTCTGTTTCCCTGCCACGTGCCTGCTTCCTCTTCTTGTCGGACTGCCTCTTCAAACAGCCAATTGCCAAATCTTGCGATTTGTTCTGGTCCTCCAATTGTTCTCATGGCAAAAGACACAGTTATTTCAAATTTATCTTGGATAATTGATACAGGTGCATCAGACCACATGACAAATGACCCTAGTCTCTTGATCACAGTTAAACCTTCCTCTCAAGATGTTGTGTCTACTGCTGATGGTACACCAACTACAGTTACCGGAGAAGGTTCTGTTACCTTATCTGATACATTAACTCTTGAATCTGTCTTAGTTGTTCCATCATTAGCACATAATCTTCTGTCTGTTGGTCAGATCATTCAAACTCTTGCATGTATTGTTACTTTTTATCCATCATTCTGTGTGTTTCAAGACATTCTGACCCGTCAGATCCTTGGCTATGGTGTACGAAGAGGAAAATTATATTATCTGGATTTAACAGAGACTGGAGAAAAACATAAACATTTTTTGGGACAAGCTAATCAGGTTCATGGAGTCGTGAGTGGTCGGGAAGCTGTGTGGCTTTGGCATCGTCGCCTAGGTCACCTCAACTTCCATTATCTCAAGAAGCTGCAACCTCAGTTATTTTCTGGTGTCAATGCTTCAGATTTCCATTGTGACACTTGTGAACTGGCTAAGAGTCACCGGGTGTCATATTCACCAAGTCTTTACAAAAGTCCGGTCCCTTTCATGAAGATCCACTCTGATGTATGGGGCCCTGCAAAAATCCCTTCACTATGTGGCGCTCGTTATTTCGTCACCTTTATTGATGATTGCACCCGAATGACTTGGGTGTCCCTCTTGAAGACCAAAAGTGATGTTTGTTCTAGGTTCAAAGAGTTTCATAAAATGGTGTCTACACAATATCAACAGACCATCCGTGTTTTCCAGTCTGATAATGGTGGAGAATATGTTAATGGCCTTATGCAAGAATTCACACAGTTTCATGGAATTCGACATCAAACTTCAAATTCTTATACTCCTCAGCAAAATGGATTGGCAGAACGGAAGAATCGGCAGTTACTTGAAGTTGTTCGTGCCTCGCTGTTTGGCATGAATGTGCCTCGTGAATATTGGGGAGAAGCTGTGAAGTCTGCTGCATATCTCATCAATCGCACTCCTTCTCGAGTGATTGAGTTTGAAAACCCTCAGCAACAACTTTACAAGCTTCTTTCAATTTCATCAATGCCTAACTTAGAGCCGCGTGTATTTGGCTGCACAGTGTATGTTCATATTCCCAAACCTCAACGAAGTAAACTTGATCATCGTGCAAGAAAGTGTATTTTTGTGGGTTACGCAGAGTTTCAGAAGGGTTACAGATGTTATGAACCTCACACTGACACAATACATACATCACTTGACGTTTCTTTTCGGGAATCTGAGCCTTATTTCTCAAGAGGAGTTTCAGAGTCTTTCCTTCAGGGGGAGAAAGCTTGTGAAGAAAATTCGCAATATTCATTTGATATAGAAGAATTTGAGCAGTTAGACGCATTGGAGTCCAGATTTGGTGTTGTTAATGTGCAAGTTGGTGGGCCCAATGTTGGTGATCAGCATGTGTCTTCTCCAAACCAGCATGTGTCAGTTGAAGAAGTTGGTGATCAGCACGTGTCTTCTCCAGATTTTGAGCAGCATGTGCAAGTTGGTGATCATGCCCCATTCATCATGGCAAGCCGAGCCATCCTGCCACATCCTGCCAAGCCGAACTGTGTCAATCATGCCGAGCCAAGAGAGCCAAGAGAGCTGACCCACGTGCAGCAAGTTGAAGAAGAAACTGTGCCACGTCGCCCTGCCGAGCCAAGCAGCCTTGCATCTGCCGAGCCAAGCCGCTATGATGTCCAGACAGGACAAACTGTGTCAGGCCCACGTGAATCTTCTGATGAGCAGACAAATCAAAGTACCGGGTCATTGACTTCTCAACCAAGTTTTGAAGACAGAATAATTCTTACACCGAGCACAGTTTCTGATGTTCCCTGTCAGGTACCATTAATTTCCAATGAACCTAGAAAATCACATAGAGCTACTAAGGGTATTCCTCCAAAACATTATGAGCCAGACATCACAGCCAAAACAAAATACCCTATAGCCAATTTTATGTCTAATCATAGGTTGTCTGGGTCACATGCATTTGTTGTCAATCAATTATCTTCTGTATCTATTCCAAGTAGTGTACAAGATGCATTGGCAGATCCCAAGTGGAAACAAGCGATGAATGAAGAACTTGAAGCCTTGCAGAAAAATTCAACTTGGGATATTGTGACAATGCCACATGGAAAGAAGACTGTTGGATGTCGTTGGGTGTATACAGTGAAACTCAAAGCAGATGGGAGTATTGACAGATATAAAGCCAGACTGGTTGCCAAAGGGTACACCCAACGTTATGGAATTGATTATGAAGAGACATTTGCACCTGTAGCAAAGATCAACACTGTCAGAATATTGATCTCACTAGCATCAACTAGAGATTGGCCTCTTCACCAGTTTGATGTGAAGAATGCATTCCTCAATGGAGATTTAGAAGAAGAGGTTTATATGGATGTACCACCAGGAGTCAAAAATAAGCCTTGTGATGCAGGCAAAGTTTGCAAATTGAAGAAGTCATTATATGGCTTAAAGCAATCACCCAGAGCTTGGTTTGGAAGATTTTCAAAATCAATGAAGGCGTTTGGTTATAGACAGAGCAACTCAGACCATACTTTGTTCATTAAGCATTGTCAGGGTAAGATTACTGCCCTGATAGTATATGTGGATGATATGATTGTCACAGGAGATGACCCGAAAGAGATGGAGGCTCTGCAGAAATATCTTTCGAAGGAGTTTGAGATGAAAGATCTTGGACAACTGAAGTATTTTCTTGGGATTGAAGTGGCAAGGTCCAAGAAAGGTATTTCTTTGTCCCAACGCAAGTATGTACTTGACTTGTTAGCTGAAACAGGGATGCTTGATTGCAAACCAGCTGATACACCAATTGAGATGAATCACAGCCTTGCCATCTATCCGTATCAAGTTCCAACAGATAAAAGAAGGTACCAACGTCTAGTAGGGAGACTTATTTATCTTTCTCATACTAGACCTGATATTGCTTATGCTGTGAGTGTGGTTAGCCAATTTATGCATTGTCCCAGTGAAGAGCATATGGATGCAGTATATCGTATTTTAAAGTATCTCAAGAAGGCACCTGGAAAAGGTTTGTTGTTTGAAAAGAAGAATGAATTAGAGGTCATGGGATACACAGATGCTGATTGGGCAGGTGATAAGACTGATAGAAGATCTACATCTGGATACTTCACTTTTGTTGAAGGAAATCTAGTGACTTGGCGTAGTAAGAAACAAAAAGTTGTTGCTAGATCAAGTGCAGAAGCAGAATTTCGAGGTATGGCACATGGCGTATGTGAGTTGTTGTGGATCCGAAATGTGTTAAAAAGCTTAGGTGTCAAACTCAAGAAACCTATGGACTTGCATTGTGATAATAAGTCAGCAATTGAAATTGCCCATAATCCAGTTCAGCATGATCGAACTAAGCATGTGGAGGTGGATCGATTCTTTATCAAAGAGAACTTGGACAGGAAAGTCATTCGATTCCCTTTCGTATATACAGAAAATCAGTTGGCAGATGTTCTTACAAAAGGAGTGTCAAAGAAAGCATTTGACGATTCAATTGACAAGTTGGGCATGATTGACATCTATGCACCAACTTGAGGGGGAGTGTAGAATATACTAGGATGTTTACTTTCCTTATATGTATAGGTAGATTATTCTATGTAATCTTAGGATATATTTTTCCTTGTAGATATAGCTTTGTATCCTATATATACCTCCTTATGGAGAAGAATAACAATTAAGCAAATATTAAACCACTATTTTCTACTTGGTCATGGAATGATGATGATGAGGCGTTGAAATCCGCCATGCGAGAGATTAATGCATGGAATGATGGTGATGAGGCGTTGAAATCCGCCATGCAAGAGATTAATGCACGGAATTCTGATTGGGTCTGCTGCCCTTCGAAGCTCACTGGTCCCGAACTGGGCATCCTGCCAAATCAGAACGGAGCGGTGCAAACTGGGCCAGAACCGGTTGTTCTGCCAAACCAGAACGGAGCGGTGCCCACTGGGCCAGAACCGGGCGTTCTGCCAAACTAGAACGGAGCGGTGCAAACTGGGCCAGAACCGGTTGTTCTGCCAAACCAGAACGGAGCGGTGCCCACTGGGCCAGAACCGGGCGTTCTGCCAAACCAGAACGGAGCGGTGCAAACATTTGCTAGTTCTTCTCAGCTTTGTGTTTAAATAAGCGATGAGGTAGATGTGCAGGTTTGTTAGCCTGCGGGGAGACTTGTTCTGTGTTAGAGATACAATCTGCCCGGTGGGATGGTGTAGAGATAACGAGTCTCCCCCATGTGTTCCCAAAGGTATCGCAGTTCAGTGCGATGCAGGGTTTTTATCTTGCTGGACAGTATCGCGGTTCAATGCGACGCAGGGTTTTTATCCTGCTGGACAAGGGTACATGTGTTAGATGTAGACTCGCCCGGTTTGTAAAGCCCATGCGTTTGCCATGGGGGCGGACTCGATGGGTGACATGCCTATCGAAACGAGTCCCCCTGTGAAAAAGCCATGGGTCCGGATGTTTATGTTTCCGGAAAGTACTCTCAACCTGGTGGGATATGACGGAATCGATGAGGTGGGCCTCCCCCGGGCGTTCTGCTATATCGAAACGAGGTCGTTGGTGTAAATGCGGGGGAAGATGCCATGGAGCCGGTTGAATAATCATAACCGCGGACTACCATGGTACGGGGCGGGACTCGCGCGGGTAACATGCCATATCGGTGCGAGGTCCTGCTCAAACCCGGATAGATGCTCTTGAAGCGGTTGGATCAGCATAACTGGTGAGAGGTCTTCCTAAGCGGTTTGAATTGCAATGATGATGGCGTGCAACCGTGGAATCTGGGGAAGCGTAGGGGAGCGTGACTCCCTGGCTCCTGCTCCTACCTTCCTGTCGCCAGCGTGTGGGACAGGTGGCTGACATGCATTTAAGGAGGGAGTCCATCAGTCTCGTCAGTTATGATGGCGTGGGCAGTTTTACCAATGCTGGGACACGTGCCGTCAGGGGACGGTTTTGTGATGGAGGGCCTGGATTCGCAGGCGTTTGATTTGTTCTGATTGTGTTTTTTGGAGGGATTCCTAAATGCCTAGGGCACCGGTCTCCTCTATAAATAGGTCTCTTCTGCTCTTCTTTCTACCTTTGCTTTTTTGTACGTTTTTAAGAGACCGAGAGAAAAAAAAGGAGGTGGTCCGGCGAGAAGAAAACCCTAAGTTCCTTGCCCCAAGAGATCCGTTGTTTGAAGCGCTCCCAAGCCTCCTTTTACCATTGCTCGTTGCTTTCGCTGGGCGGATTGTCCTCGGCTGAGCATACTAATCGGTAAGTTGTGTTCTTTGCCCCGGTGTGTCTTGGTTTTTTGTTGATTTGTTGTTTTGCGGCGGGGGGGGGATCTGTGTCGCTGACTGGGTTGCTCAGCGGCAAACTTTTGGGGGGGAGGCCGTTGAAGGTGGTGTTGTAGTCTGTTGCTGACGAGCGTTAGGGTTTTGCTTTCCTGCCCCTAGATTAAGATGTACACTTCGAGTTCGGAGGAGGCTTCTGAATCTGCCGCAAGAGGTCCTGTGGTGGATGATGTGGAGAGGATGCAGGACTGGCTCGATTCTGAAGCCCCGGAGCAAGAAGCCACGGACCGCTCCGGGAGCGGTGCCTCGTCCACGTCCTCGGATTCCGGGTCAGATTCCTCGGAAGCTGAGATACCGCACGGGGTGCGAATGGCCGGTGCGCACGCTGAAAGCTACATGCTTGGCAGGGGAAGAACTGCTGTGGTGTGTGACGAACCGGAGGAGAGCCTGACTCCCGCGGAGATCGCTGTGTTTCGGGAAACGTGGGGTATCCCGGACGATATCTTTTTGCGTCCACTGAACCCTGGAGAGTCGGCCTGTAACCCGGAGGAGGGTTGGGTTGCCGTGCATCCGGACCAGTTCCGGCACGGGATGTCGCTACCGCTGCCTGACTTTGTGCAGTATATTCTGAGTGCCCTGCCAGCGTCGCCCGCGCAGCTGCCCGGTCTTCAATGGAGGCGGCTACTAAGCCTAGGCTGCCTATACGACTTGTCCGGAATGAGTATGCCTACGATCAATGAATTCCGGGCGCTGTATAGGTTGTCCTACTCGAGGAAAACGGGGTCCAAAGGCTGCTTATCCTTCAACTCCCGCAACAATCAAGCGGTTATCACCACTATGCCTTCATGGGTAGACAACAGCTGGAGAAAGAAGGTGGTGATGGCTGGCGGGGCTTGGCAGGTGAAGAGGAGGAGGTACCGGGTGCCTGGCGCCTTCCAGCCCATAGGCGACCAGTCGTTCCAGCTGTCCGAGTTGGAGCAGGAGAGGGTCTTGACCATTCTCGGCTGCTGGGACCACCTGGAGCGAAGTTCGTACAACTTCATCCGGCGAGAAGTGCTGGAACACTGTGGGCTTGGGCGGGATCCCGGTGGGTAACAAACCCTAGCGGTGGGACTTGTGCTAGGTTTTGCTCAACAATTTTAACGTTTCTCTTTGTCCTGCAGGTGCGTCAACCCGGGCGGTGATCAAGCCCGAAAACACTCTTTCGATGGACGGGGAAGATCTCCTGAAGCATCTTACGGAGAAAGGTGCGAGCGTGGCCCGGTCCTCGGTGGAAGCGGACGGGCGGGTTACGTTGCATGCGGAGCCCCAGGCCCGGGATCTGGACGAATCGTCCTACGTGCCGGAGCGAGTGAAGACCCATCACTCTGTGGCAGCAGCGGTGCCAGGGAAGGGCAAGAGCACCGGGGGACCGGTGCGGGTTCCTGGGGGAGAAAACAGGGTCCCCAACCGTGCGGCGAGCCTGGGTATCGCTGCTTTTGTTCCTCGTGCAAGCGCACGTGCCGCCGCTCCCGAAGGGCGGGGAGAGAAGCGGAAAGGGCCGGAGGGTCCGTCCCCTTTGCTGGTGACGCTAACTGGCGGATCATCCCGGGAGGTCCTGGCGAAGCGGGTCAGGACAACCAGCAGCGTAACATCCCATGCTGGGGAGGGAGCCGGAGCGGCCCGCCAGAGCAGTCCTGCGCCCGCGGAGGTGGGTATGGGAAGTCCGGACAATACTCTCGTTCGGCAGATGATGGCGGACCTGGCCAACTTCGGCCTGGACAGGCCCGGGGTTGATGGCGTGCTGGCGGGTGGCAACCGGCCAAAATGCAAGGAATCCATCCTCCGGGTAAGTACCGCATGATACCACCGTATTGCTTATATCCCGCCTTCTTTCTTTGCCACTTGACGGCCTTTACTGTCCTGCAGCTGCTCTACCACCTGTACCAGCCGGATGCAAGTGAGGAGCTCCCGGTGCTGAAGAGGCAGATAGCTGCGCTATCCAGGTCTCAGAAGTTTCTGGAGGTGGAGAAGTCCCGCTCGGATCGGGAGAAGGCCAGGGCGGAGGAGAGAGCCAAGAAGATGGAGGAAAAGGCCAGGAAGATGGAGGAGAGGGCCCGGGAGCTGGAGGAGCAGAACCGGAGCATGGAGAGTGAGCGGGAGCGGGCTGACGCTGAGAGGGCCGAGCTGGAGGCCAAGATAGACGAGCTCCAGGCGCGTGCCGCCGCTGCTGCTGCTGGCGGAGATGATCCGGGTCAGTTCGACCGGTTCGTTCTTCAATACGAGGAGAGCAATCGGTTCCTGGACTGCCTGGAGAAGGCCCGGGAGGAAGGCATCTCGGATGCCTACACGGAATGGGCGGCGAAGGGGTGGTTAAATACTTCCCTAATGCCTGGTACCTCTGCCGAAGGAAATGCTCCTGTGGAGCCGGTCATCCAGCAGCTGGCGGTGGAGAAACAGTCAGGAGCAGAACATCGCTCGCACTTGGATTCTTTTACCAACAGTGCCGAACCTGCCGGAGCTGAGGTCGACGACGAAGCCACCGCTGGAGATGCGGCTCCATAGGATGTTTTTCTCGCTTTTGCTTGTAAAAGAAACTCTCCGGAGCGGTTTACTTTTTGGATACTTTAACTATGAATATATATATCTGAGCTTGCGGGGCCAGAGTTTTCAAAAGTAGTTTGCATATATTTGATCTTTACAATCGGTTGAACCGGCGATATGCCAAACTAGCCGCCTGGACCCAGCGGGTTTACCAGGCCGGGTTACCCTCCCGGTCGGGGCCTGCTCCTCTCTCCCCTACATATCTCTGGAGCTGGCCGCTGTCAATCAAGCCCTGCACTGCAGTCTTGAGGGCGAAGCACTGGTTCGTCCGATGAGTTGCCTCATCGTGGTACGAGCAGTACTTGCCTGTCTGCGCCGTCGTGAGCTTCCCCTTGGGGTACCTTCTCTGGGGCGGTGGGGCAATGACGTCCGCATTCTCCAGCAGGATGTCCTCATATGATGCGGTGAGAGTGGAGAAGACTTCTTGATTAGTCGGGGGTGCTGGCATAATTGCCAGGGGGCGCTCTTGGTGGTACGGTGCAGGTTTGTTCTCGGTCCGAGGCTGGGGCCTGTCAGAGAAGGGTCTCTGCTGTCGCTGAGGCCAGGTCTTGCCGTTGTTGTTGTTGTTCCGGCCGGGTCGGCGACTCCCGTGCTCGGCTCGCTGGCCGGGTTTGCTCTCGTGACTGCGCGGGGGATCCTCTACCCGGGGATGGTCCAAAGACTGCTCATCCCGCTTCCTCTTCAGCAGGTGGTTCCCGTAGGTCTCATGATCAGCCTGGGCATGCCGGATGGCCATAGCCATCAACTCGTCGTAGCCCTGAGGGAGTTCTACCCTGACGGCGTAGGAAAACTTCCCTGCCCGAAGCCCCTGCTTGAATGCCATCTCGGCGATGCCTTTGTCCAAGTTCCGAACTCCGGCCGTGGCCGTCTGCCACCGGTTGACAAAGGTTCTCAACTCTTCCCCGGGGGCTTGGATGCAGTTGAAGAGGACGGTGGATGTCCGCGCTCCCTCGACTCGGAGGATGAAGCGGCCTACGAATCGGTCAGCCAGCTGTTCGAATGCCTCGATTGAATTCGCAGGAAGCTCGTAGAACCAACTGAGCGCTTCTCCGGACAGGGTCTCCTGGAAGATGTTGCAACAGATTGCATCGGAGTAACCCTTGGCGCAGGTCTGGGATCGGAAGCTGTCCAGATGCTGATACGGGCAACCGGACCCGGAATAGGTGAGCTTGAGGGACTTCTGGTTGCCAGATCTCCCCGACTCTATGACTCGGTGTGAAAAGGGGCCCATGCGCTCGTTGAACCGGGCGCCTTCCAATGGCCGGGCCGCTCTCCTCTCGTTTGCCTCCATCTGGGCCTTCAGATCCGACACGGTGCTGGCTAGTAGTTGCAGCGCCCGGGCGGTTGGAGTATCCACTTCACCCACGGACGAAGTGTGCGGCTGGTGGGAGGCGGGCGTGCTCTTCGGCAGGTCCTCGCCGGCTCGTGACTTCTCCCGCATAGGCTCGCTGGATCGGGCGCCCGAAGATTGTCCTGCCTCTAGCCGCCGGGGTTGGAATAGCAGGGGTGCGGCTTGCGCCTCGGCCATGGCAGCACTGCGCTGCTGCCCCCTCTCTAGGGCGGCTACCAGGGCGGTGTTTACTGCCTCTATCTCTTCGTATCGGGCCTGGGACTTGGCTCGGTCCCGGTCGTTCTCCTCTCTGAGACGACTAACTTCCGCGGCCATTGCCCGTACCTTTCCCGCCAAGCCGTCATGGTCGGGGCTGTACGTGGGGTCTTGATCCTGGCTCTCAGACTGATCACTCGGATCATCCGAGAACGTCAGGGATAGGCCACGAAGCACTGGGCTGCCTTCGTCCTCTATCGGGTCTTTCCCGTGCGAGCTCTCGTGGCGGGGCTCTGGATCACCGGAGGGCCCTCCACGGCTCCTTCCCAAATCGCTGCCCTGCTCGCCACGCATCTCCCGCGTGACGACAGGGGTGGAGGCGAGCGTTTGCACAGCTGCAATACGCCCTTCCTCAGTAGTTCCTTTCTCTTGACTCATTCCCACAATCTCAGCCAGCGGTGTTGCTTGCACGGCTTCTTGTTCAGAGTTCCCACAGACGGCGCCAATTGTTTCTGCCTAAACCCGGGGGTCTTGGTAGATACTTGATGAATCCAACTCGATCTCCTGCAATCCTGCTTACTAAGGGGAATACCGGGCGGGCCGGCCTTCACCTCTCCGATGCCTAAGTTAGTATAGTTGGAATATATATAACCTGGGCACGTATGTAAGCAGGGAGGGAGACAAGTTACCTATTTATGGTGGTAGTTGAGGCCCATATATAGGTGGTTGAGGGTGAGGGCTGGCCTTGCCCTTCGATGTGGGACTGGTTCCCTTCTGTTTGGATATTCTGGTGCCCTCTTTGGCAGGCAGGCGCCCCTGGTCCCAGGACCCTTGGAGGCAGGATAGACCGCTGGGCCCCGAGGCCTGGTGCTGGTGCTCCGATCCTGAGTCCTGGGCCGGGCCCTGGTGTACTTGCCGCGGGTCTGTGGGCTTGCTGTAGCCCCTCTGCGGCTACTGTCAACAGAAGGCTCCCTCCTTTACCATGTTTCCAATGTGGGATGCTCACTACACTATTACATATTTCCCTACTCACGAAGCTACTTCAGGCGCCCGGTGGCACTGCTTCTGATACGACCCGAATCTGGAATTAACTTTTTACGGTGTTACGAGTACTTTTACTCCTCGGGGATTGTTACGATTCGGAAAAATTCAAAAGGTTGACTTTTAAATAAGTTGACCTGACCGAAGATTTTATTTGACGATGAAATAGAAGTCGTCGAAACGAGTTCGTGGACACGCGGCACGATTTATTTGGAGTTGGTATGAAAAAGTTGTGATCTAAAATCGGAAATTGTCCGATTTTGGACGAGTATAAATAGCCGCGGGGAATCTTCCCGAAACGGCATATTCCCTTTTTCTTCTTTTTTTTCTTTCTTTTTCTTTTCTTTTCTCTTCCTCTTTCTCTCTCCTCTCCCCCGATCCGGATCGGCCTCCGGCCGATCTCCGCCGTCCGGCCGAACTGGGCCGGCGCACGGGTCCCATTCGGACCGGCTCGGCTTGCTCGTCACGATGGTGGCAGCGGCGTGGCGTCGTTCGCCACCGTTAGGCCGTGCGAAGCCCGAGTCCGATCGCCCCCGATCGGATTGTTCTCCCTCCTCCGGCCACTTCTTGGCCCGATTTTAGGGGGGAATTGGAGACAAGAACGTGGGTAGTAAACCCCCCAAAGGAATCGATCCAAATCGATCCAGGTAAGGAGAATCAAGAATTTGAAATTTTTAGGGTTTTTGGATTTCGAATTTGAGTTTGTGATTTGGATGTTTTTGATGAATTTGGAGGTTGAATTTGAGTTCAGGAGGTTGTTTTGAGTAGATTAGGTGTAGTTTGAGGTTCGGATTATTGTTGAATTTTGGGAGAAATTGGATTTGGGGAAATCGGGCCGGCCGCCGTATGCGGCGGCTGGGGTTGTTTTTGGCGGCGGGGACGAGTCCCCGAGGTGGTGGCGATGGTGTTGGATGAATTCGGCGTCGATTAGAGGTGATTTCGGCCTCCTGTGGCGGCGGCGCTGCTGTTCCGGCGACGGTGGCGGCGGCGCCACTGTTCCGGCAGCCAGAGGTTGATGACGATGAACAGTAGCAGTAAAAGGTAAAAGTAAAACGGTAAAAGGTGAAAAGTAAACAGTAAACAGTAATTCGTAAAAGTAAAAAGGTAAAAACACTAAACGTAAATAGTAAAAGTTAAAGTTAAACAGTAAATGGTAAATGGTAAATAGTAGTTTTGACTTTGACCATTTACTGTTGACTTCCAAAATTACGGTTTGACTTTCACTTTTACTGTTGACTTACCATAAAAAGGGTAAAAGCCGATTAAAAGAGTTTTACGACGAAATAACTGGGAAAAGAATTATCCGAACACGAGGTGGGTGTCCTAAGCTATTTCGGACGTAAAGTATTCGGTATTAAGGCGAAGTCCTATACCGATAAGCGAAAAAGGAAAAATTGGGAGGTTTCGTATGTTCGAGGACGTTCGTAGATTTAACGTTTTTAATTAAATTCCGAGTTTCGTAATATTTAGAATTTCGTCCCTGTTTCAGGTCGAGAGGTTATTCGACGGGACGAGGGATCAGATTAGCGGCGCGCTCCGCAGTACAGTGAGTGGATTTTTATTTCTAAAACAAATGCATGCATGATTATTTTATTGAAATGAAAATTTCTTTTAAAAATGAAATTTATTTTGATTAAATGATTTTATGGTATGAGAGATTATATGAGGAAAGGAAAAATATATGGTTTTGCTTTATTGATAAAAATGATATTTATATGGGATTTTATTATTTCCTTGGGAATGAGATTTCTATGTGGTTTTATATTCTCGAAATATTTTGAGTATGTTAATCCGTAGACCGGAATGAAATTCCGGGGATTTTGTAAATTTTGTTATTTATGATTTTCTGACATGCGAGGCATGTCGATGAGATTTATATATATTTGATTTGAGTTTACGGCATGGTGATTTGCCGGGTACTTTTGATTTTACGGCATGTTAATTTGCCGGGGATTTATGGATATATTCTTTTGAGGCTACGAGTTTATGTGATTCTATATATATATATGAGCCTCGGACGTACGGTCGGGGATCGTACGGATTGTTATATATAAGGGGAAAGGGGTTTTTGGTTTGTTTTCGGATTTACACCATACGAGGGTCCACGGTATTATTATATTGATGCTAGCTAGCGAGGCCTCATCCCACGCGAGGTGACGACTTGACCATATAGGTCAGATTTACGCTCGGTGGTCGACGTAGGGTGGTGTATATTGAGGCGGTGACGTGTCTAGGTAGTAGACTTAGACACGGGGGGAGTCAATAGGACTCTCGGACCCGGAGCCTGACGAGGTTCCAGATATTTATGGTGGGACGACTTTCCCCTGTTGCATAGCCAATGGGATTTGGTCATGAGGATGTTTTCACTGTGATGGCGGGAATATTTCCTCAGTGAGGCTTTCAGTTTTAATAAATTCCCGCATCAGTTTTAATAAATTCCCGCATCAGTTGATTGAGATTTTTATATTATTATTTGACGTGATATGAGATTTTTATACGATTATATGGTGTGACTTCGGGAATATTTCATTTATGAGACTTTCAGTTTTGATAAAGTCCCGAAGCAGTGAATTAAGATTTTTATATTTTTATATTATCCAGTTTCGGGAATATTTCCTCTATGAGGCTTTTGATATTTCATAGATTCCCGAATCAGTGAAACTGAAATTTTATTTGACCAAAGAGATTGATTGAGACGTATTATAAATTGATTTTCAAATGATTATGATTTTATATATATACATATATGTAAACAAAGGAGTTTGTTTATATGAGTTGTCAGCGAGGCTGAGCTGTTTTAATAGAGTTTTCTATAAAATGTGGTACGATTATTTATACATATGCATGCATTGTGATTTTCCGATTAGTATGAAAATGTGGGAAAGTGATATAATGTTTTTAACGAAAAGTTTTAGTTGAAATCATTTTATTTTTATCCACTCACTCTAACGTTTTTAAATTACTTTCCCCTGGGCCCTTCGTTTTAAAATGCCCAGTGTGCAGACTAGTAGTCGAGGTCAAAGATACTCAGGTCGAGGCATAGTCAGCGTCAGTTCTGATTCCATTCGGTAGAATCTTTTGATCCTTTATTTTTTTGTTGATTTTGTATCCTTAGTTATTTTCTGTAGAAGACTCTGATAAATTGTAGATGTTTTAAAAGTGATTTTACTTCTGTGTTGAGAAGTTGTTGGAATCTTGGGGGAGCAGGTGGCTCCTAGAGTTGGGGTGGTTTTTATTAGAAGTGTTTTGTGTTTTTGGCAGGTGAGGGTTGTCCAGTTTAAGAGAGGTCATGCCGACTTTTCGGTAAAATCTCTCTTAAGGTGGTCCCCGCAGGATCTGATCCGGGTTTCGGGGTGAAATCTGGTTCGGGTCTTGTCAGCTTCCGAGTGCGGCACCGGTGATGTGGAACAATGGAGATGTAGCCGGGGTGCTGGACTACTCGCTAGATGCCGGAAGTAGGACCCCCGATGCCGGTTACACGGTCCACGAGGTCGCCGGATGTGCTTGGCGGTGCACCATATGTACTGTCAACAATGTTGAATATTTATTATTGTGTTATAAATGTCAGAATCTGCAAAATAGAGAATCTGTTGGAGTTGGAGCAAAAAATTATAGAGAAAATGAGTTTTATTTCCCCATTTTAAAGAAACTTTTGGAGAAGCTGTTGGACTTGCTCTTACTGTATAGAGTTTTATTGGGTGTAAACTAGATTAAAGATATAAACAAGCCCAATCGCATTGGGGCTAGGGGTCGGGAGAGGCTGCAGGGATAAGAACTTCTTAGGTCACAGCGATTGCGGCTTTCACTTACAATTTTGCTTCTACACTTACACGATACACCTCCAAAAGCGACGTACACTTTCCACACTCTTCGGCCACCACTCCCTCCGTCGCAGCCCTTCTTCTGTCCCCATCACCTCTATCACGACTTCACCATCTTCATTAGTTAATTACCAACTGTCACGAACGTAGTGCAGAAAGAGAGAGACAGAGAGACGATGCTGAAGAAGGAGTGTTTGTCTAACGTGAAGATCGAGGATATGGGATGGACTCTGCGGTGTTGGGATTGGTACGCAAACTATGTACCTTCGTCTCGATCTCCAAAGCATCCAAACAACAACAACAAAGACTGGTTCTTGTACTTGAATATGCGCAATCGAATATATATGCCGTCTGAATATTAGGGAGTTCTGCGATAACAAGAGACCACCTAAATGTGAACTCATCCATGATTATTATCCAGGTTCTCCTCCAAATAATATTCCCAACTGCATGGAACCAGTAGTCGTTGTATCCAAAGTATATATGTGGGATGGCATATCGGTATCGGATGAATGCAACAGGAATGCTTACTCCTTTGATCCATCTGCGACTCCGCCCTTCCGTATCTGCAAGGGTCCAATTTCCAGATTGATTCGTCCCAAGTCCAATAATCATTATCGCTTAAGAGTGTTCAGCATTGAGGAGAAACTCTATTTACTCGACCTACCCCATATTAGGGTTTTTGATCCTGTTCACCAATCCTGGAAAAATCTTCCTCCTCTTCCGGGTCCCCCTTGTTCCCTGAAAGGCCTGTTTCGTTTTCCCCGTATTAGGGACTTCGTTTGCGGCAAGAGGCTCTTTATCCGCATTGACAGTGATACGCACATTTTTGACACTCATCAAGAGAAATGGGAGGACGCGAAGAACATACTTGGTGATGGTGATGATCATGATATTACTTGGGGCATAGAATTTGAGGGATTTTTAATTGGTGTGACGAGATATAGTTATTACGGAGGTAAGATAATGAGCTTATAAGTTGGATTCGAATGGAATTCCCAACTCGGAATCATATCAGGTGCTACATGAGTTTAGACATGAAAGACCTTCTGAAGGTTCCTGTCACTTCTGCAAATGTGATGGTGGCCGTATATGGTTGGTGTCGAGTAAACACGATGGGTCTTATAATAGATTAGTATGGAATGAAACACATCTAACCGTGTTTCAAGTTTCCGTTTCAAATGACATTGAAGGCAATAAACCCTATCTGTTGAAGTCGTGGCTCAACGAGTTCTATGTTCCAAACCTTCAAATTATTGCTCCTCAGCTTTCGCTGTGTCATCATGAGGACAAGTCACACTAGAAAAGCATCAGCCTACCACTGATAATGCTAGTTAAGTGCGTTACAAGAAAACAAATCTGTATCTTTGGAACTTGTTATTTCTTGCATTAAGATTCATATTAGTCTACAGCCAGATATCCATGACATGTAATTATGATTTTGTTTTAACAATATCATATTTTATCATATTCCTTGCATTCTATCAGGTCTCTGGAGCTGCTTGCTTTATGGTTTGACGAGTATTCCTCCAACAAAATATTGGTAGAGGTTGCAAATTTCATCTCCCCACTTTCCATTTGCACTTAAAACCATTAATCACACTTCAATGCACGAGTAATCTCCCATGAAGTTCCCTCAGTTTCTAGCACAAGAGCATCACCAGGTGCAGAACCTTCCCAGTTGCAATTAACAATTGCAACCTTGAACCTCTCATTATGTAATGAAGAGGGATACATAACTTGTTCTTCCTGCATTGAAAATGAAAAACGCAGTAAAAATCATATCCAGTGAACCAAAAAAGAGAAGCTAAATCATCAGTAAACTGTTGGTGACTTGTTACATAACCTGTTACGAGAATTCTCTAGTTGCAGTGTCAACAATCAGTTCAACTTTACAGAAACAGTAAATGCCATTTTGGGTTATAGTATATTACCTCAGGTAGTTCGAAGAATTCGTCAGGAGATATTTGCAGAATCTCTGTAGCAGTATAACCAGTACACCATGCTAAAACTTTCCCACTCTTATCAGCAAGAGTCACTTTCAGGTGGAAAGTGCGAACTACTTCATCACAATTCTCGTTACAGAAGCTGCATTTAGAAACTCCCATGGGTTGCTCAGTAACAAAATGACCACATACAGCATGTGAAAACCTTGTACTGAGATGAAACTGAGCCATTTCAAGCCGAATGTGAACAATCTGCACACATGATAAGAGATAATCAATGTCTTAATAGAGAATAAAATGCATATAACCTTTTACAATGAACAGAACACGCCCTTTCACGCAGGAAAAAAAATTGATGACAAACCCATACCTGAGTACAGCTAGTCTGGCTGGAGAGATCAGAGAGCTTTGTTAGTTTATGAAGACAAGATGAGTTTACCATCGCTGGCAAGCTACTGAGGTTGAAGAAAAAAGCTCCACCAGTGTTCTCGGACCATATTGCTTCTAGGCTGTTGTGGCATTTGTTTAGCTGGAACCTAAACTTAACAAGAATGAATATCATAGTTGAATACCTCTCTAGGAAAAAATTGGACACTGAGTAAACTATAACTGAGTGATTAACTGCAAAGGTTGGAACTAGTCCAGCCCGCACATTCACTGCTAATGATGAAATGACAATTGTCAATGAGCTTACCCCTTCCGCTTTTTCATAGAGCATGTCAGACCTGATATGTATACTGTGTGGCCAAGGCTTAATCTTCCCAGTGACCTGTATAATATATGTTTTGAAGTGGAATAGTACATCAAAATATGAAAATAAATGGGGAGGGGGCTGTAGTAATATCAATAAAACTAAGTTTTAAGATCCATACCAGTATTTCAAAAAATGTAATCTAGTCCAAATTGCTCCACTGGTATCTTCTATTCTCAATGAGAAGATAGCTTCTGTGGTACATCTTTCTTTGATGATACTTGTAACAACACCGTAAAGGCTGACGCCTGTCATCTTGTCACGAAGATCGGAAATAAAGGTCTGCAAAACTTCACACAGGTAAGATGTGTTAATAACAAATTGAATTAGAGGACTGAGCAACGCTAATTTCAAGTATAAAGCATTTGGGCAATTAAATTCAAAAGAACTTGGCCACATAGCACAGCAAGTAGACAAGCACATGGTGAGAATGATTGAAGGAGATAAATGATGATTTTTGAAGAAAAAACAACAATAATAACCCACCCACCATACCCTATTTGAACAGAGTACAAGTTGAAAAGGTTCGAACACAGACGTTGTCATGAATTAGTAATAATGCATCCTTTTAGCAACATGGTGCTCATAGCTTTTAAGAGTAGTTTGATTGGACATAATGGAATTCAATTAAGATGAGGAAATGTAAAGGAACGAAACTCACTTGAAAAGGATAACTACTGAAATCAATAGACCCATGTGAATCACAGGGCAAGGAAACTTGCGAAACTTGTGTACTCTGACTAGGATCTACTGTGCTTAGCAGTCTTGATCCTTGATGGCGATTTGGTGTCAGTGCGACACATACCTGAGTAATACAAAATTTTAGCACTGACTTTAAATAATAGCCCATTTCACAGACAATTGAACATTACTTAGTACTTACTTGTTCTTTGTGTTGAAAAACAGGGACCAAAAACAATTGTGTTGCACTACCAAATTCAAGGGAAACTTCAGCACTTGTTTCATCAGCGTTATCTGCTGAACTTGCAACATATGGTTTATCCAGTGCAAGCATACTTCCCAAGCTGAGGAAAATGAATCATGAGCACATTTAGGACGAAAGTGTCAAAAAATGTCATTGGCTGGTAGAGTTTACCTCATAAGATTTGTAAGGACAACCTGTTCACCCCACAGCACAAATTGTAACTTGGTACCATCATCATCTACAAGAGTGATTTGTTTCCTTTGTAAAGTTCCATACTTTCCTTGGATTTCCAGGGGGCCAATGTGCTCAATTCTGCACAGACGGAAAGCATGTGACACTATTCCTGACTAGTAACTTGCCAGCAGATCAATTGGACATGTTCTAGGTCAAGATATTCAAATTTCGGCATAGCATTAGCTCACAAATATAAAAGCCTTGATGATTTGTCCCATGTCCTCATTAGAATATCCGATACTCAAATCTACTCAAATTTGATTATTAAATGAAAGCCTAGAGGCAACAAAAGAATGGCATAAGGAAATATAGCAGCAATTTTTTCGTACCTTGCGTACAATGAATAAGATACGTTTTTACTAAATGCCTCAAGAGAAACTGAAGAGAATGTATCAGAGCAAAATTGAGCTGCTAACAGCATTGCATCACCATCATCATCCTACATTGATCAAAGCAGCTAAACTCAAATCAAAAACCTCCCAAATATTAGTCATTGTCTCAAGCTTCCCTGGTAGTCACCTCATCTAACAATACCAATAGATATTCTGTTGGCAACAGCCGCGGACAACGAGACCCTCCCCCAGCAGCAGGACGAAGATAGCACCCCGTGAGGAATATCTGCCTTCCTTTCTTCAAAATCCCATTACTAGGATTTATCAAGTCATAGTACCTGCACGCAAATCCCATCCATAAAATTCCAACGAATTCACACGTAAACAGCAACACAAGCCTAGAATAACAACATCCTAAATATACAACTGCTCATTTGTTCAAGCACCATTGCTCATTCAGTTTCATGAAAAACAGAAAACAAAAATCTTTTACCTGCGGTGGAGATAAAGATCAATTGTAGTGGTACTCCAAATATCCCCAAGGGAAAGCATATAAATGTTGGTGCCTAAAACAAAACGAGCAGCAATGTCAACGAAAAAAAACATATTAACATCACATTACAGACTACAGCAACACTTCCAAAACTAACAAATTACCGGGGAGAACAAAAACATAGACAATCACCGCCTCCAAAACACTATTCAAAGACAAGAAATTCTTGTCATAAATCGAATCAATAGTCACAGTGTTCGAAAGCTTCATCCGCTTATGCTTCTTTCGCAACTGCTTCACGCATTCCGGCATCTTCTTCATCGGCTTGTCCCTATTTTGCTCATACCAAGCCTAATCAAATCAACACAAATTCCAATCATATCAAAATCCCTAACATTTCGTCAGCAACAAAACACAAACCGAAAGCTGTAACCTAATCGGGCTAAAAGCCCATACCTGGGAGAGATCCGAGAGTAGAATCGCCGCCGTGACGCCGCTGGAGTAGGCACTGCAGGTCTTGAGGATCCGGGTGGCGATCCAATTCCAGCTGGGCCGGGCGGTCTCCGGCCCTGTTCCGTTCGGATCCGGACCTTCGTCGGCTTTGGGAGAGAGAGCGGACCTGGCGTAGTCGATGAATTGGAGGAGTGGGTCTTCTTCTTGTACTGAGTTCATTTTCCACCGAGTTGAGAGTAAAACCCTACTGAGCTAAACTCAGGGTGTTATATATGGGAGGGAAGAGAAACTAGTTTCGGCATTTTGGCGCGGGTTTTGAAAAATGTGCTGGGCCGGCCCAAACATGATTTTAGATCAATAAAAGGAACCGCCCGAACCTTTAATTTTTGTAATTCTTTTTTCATGGAATATTTTTTCTTTTCTTTTGTTGATCTAATTATGGAAGTTTGAATGCTGAATGTTGCAATCTCTGTTTTAGTCGGTGGTTGCACTCTTTCCTGAGTTTGGAGTTTTATGTCAGAGGGTTTTCTCCAAACAAGGTTTTAATGAGACCACCATTTTTAGGGTTCAAAAGAAGTGAATAAATTTTATCCACTATATATATATATATATATATATATATATATATATATATATTATACAAACTGGATCTAAAGAGGATGTTCTCAAACATGCGTTATAATGCGGATTTTCATTTTTGACCCACTTTTCGATCGAATTTTCTCATCTCCACCATCTAGTATCTATATAATATTGTGTAGATCATCTCTGTAAAAATTTCAGTTGGTAATCGTTAAAACCCTCAAAATTACATTTTTCTGTTATAAACATTAACGGTGTAAGTTTGACAGAATTCAGTTCGTCCTTTTATTTTTCGAGTTTGAGAGCCTTAACGATTACTAAATTGGCTGAAATTTTACATAAATGATCTACACAATATTATCTAGATACTAGACGGTGGAGATAAAAAAATTCGATCGAAAAGTGAGTCCAAAATGAAAATCCGCACTATTAGACATTTTAAAGATGTTCTCTCTTGATCCGGCCTGTATATATTTATATTTATATATAAATAATATATATATATATATATATATATATATACAGTGCTTCTCGGCTACGGACGTCCGCACGCACTGTTCACCGTGCGGATGCGGCGTATCCGGCCACCGGCGAGGCGGCGCCGGCGTATCCGGCGAGTGGGCTGTGCTCGCCCCGGCCCGGCGACCCTTTCTGTGCCGGCTGCCGGCCTCTGGAAAAAACCAGAAAAATGAACAGTACTTGTCATTTTTCTGGTTTTTTCCAGATTCCGGCCGGCTGCCGGCCGGCGATGGAGCTCGGGCCGGCACAGACAGGGTCGCCGGGCCGGGGCGAGCACAGCCCACTCGCCGGATACGCCGGCGCCGCCTCGCCGGTGGCCGGATACGCGACATCCGCACGGTGCGGACGTCCGCATCTGAAAAACTCTATATATATATATATATATATATATATATATATAAAACTACAGGCAGAGCATTCTTTTGGCTCCGGTACTTATATCTTGTGGAAGAGTCACAATGGCTCGCCGATGTATTTCAAGTTGATGTATTGTATCTATCTATCATCAATGAAATCTCTTATTCTTAAACCAAAAACAAAACAAAAAATAAACAAAAAAAAAAAATCTCTAATCTATAATATATGCCCATAAAAAAAAATCGAAGGAAAGAGTAGCTATGGTGATTAACACTGTAGCCTGTAGGCAATGCAGAAATCGTTGAAGTTGAAACAAAGAAGATTAAGTCAGTAAAATCTTGATCAACTTTTCAATTACCGTGAAAAGAACAAAATGAATCAGAGCATAACAGATAATAACACAACAATTACTACAAGGGATGTGTACATATCGAATTAACTGCATTGTCAGTATTTTTTGTCCACCCCTGATATGGAACCTATGCCTAAAAAAATTATCATATCTCCTCCCCCTTCCCCACTGCAAATCACAAACCAAACTGGGAGGAGAACTGGAGAAAATTATAAGGAGATCACTGAGATAGAAAAAACTAAAAGATATACTGTAGCAGTGTCACAAAAGTAGTCTGGCAAGAAGATACTTGGACGACAAATATGTCATGCAGTAAAACTCCACATTAGATTTGAATTGTCCTTATATCTCGCGTTTTAGAGTCACGCTGGTGATCCCTACAGGAGACTTAGGCCGATAATGTTCGTCTGTATCAACCTCTTCAATTTCCTGATTGCCACATCGAATCAAAAGGATATAAATGAGAAATCCAAGCCTAGGTGTGATAAAGGTTAAACAAGATGCTCAAAATTATTTACCTGTACCACATCCTCTCCTTTGATGACACGTCCAAACACAATAAGCTTGTCATTTAAATCGGGTATAGGTGCTGTCGTGATAACAAGCTCAAATCCTTTGTTCTCTAGTTTATTCTTTGTAGTTCCAAGCATAAAAGCTTCATGCTTTGGACTATGTGTTTCAGCAGAAAGATTATGCTATCAGTTTAGGGAAAAAAGTAAAATACCAGCCAAAACAAAGATCATTTAAGAAACAAACCTTGTCACAAGTTGACCACGAAGCTTCCCTTTTGATGTCCAATATTCAGCTACTCCAAGTCCTTGGGAATCTCCTCCTTTAATTACGTAGTGTTTGATTACGTGACTGAAAAGCATCCCTTTGAAGTGCCCTTTTTGACTGAATACTAAGGTGTTAGAAGTGTATTGAGGGAGCACTATATTTCATAATATTAACATTACAATGCACAGATCAAGCAAGCTTAGTACAAAAGATGTCATTGCTAAATCATTCACTTAATAAAGTTATGATCTACTTATATTCAGCACATGAGACCTAAGGTAGCTTAGACTCATTTGGTATCTGAACTAGTAACGTTTCAGATATAACAGAAACCTCCAAGAAATTATGTGAATTCGACAATTCACAAAGGCGAGATACAACAAAAATTGAAGACAATGTCCGCTACGGTCAAAGGAAAAAAAAAATCACACCGGAGTAATTTGATTCACCAAGAAATTCAAGGATATAATAATTATAATATAATAACTTTTATAGGTTCAAGTAATACCAGAATAGGTAACGCTATTCACTATATTTCCACTCTTATTTTCAATCTACATACCCTCACTCTATGGAATAACTAAGCTTCATTTCAGGATGTATTTGATAACTAAATTGTAAATGTATTGAGTAAAGAATAAGGATCTATGCCCTATTTAATACTTACCATAAGTCAAGAAATCTATCGACAACCTCTGGAGAACCATCCTTGAAAAGTTCAACCGTGATATAACCTTTTGATGTGTTTAAAATCTGAAAAAACAAAATGAGAAACGAAAAGGAAGTAAGTAACAGCATCCAAAGCAGATACTCTTGTCTGTGTTACACCGAATCAAGCAGCCAAACTTAAGAAATCAGCAGCAAGAACAGGGAATGAAATGCCCTAAACAAAACAATCCGGCAATCCATGTGTCAAAGTTTTCCACTTTCCTATAAGACTATAACTGAATATGAAAGTTTGTTGTATGAATAACACTAAATTTGGCATCCAAAACTTGTTTTTTATTACATTCACTGATTTCAACAGTAATAACTGCTTATTAGCATTTATTCCAAACTTCCAATTACAACACAGCGAACAATAACAATACTCATCTAGAACTGAAAACCAATTGACAAGCAATTATAGTCATAACAAATAAAGCCACATCATCTTTAATCTAGCAACCCAAGTCTTAGTTCAAGCAGTATAACTGTATAACAGAATTAAACAGGGAATCAAATGTGTCAAAAACTTACAGCATAACCGGGAAGATCATCCTTCTTCGCAAAAGCATCCATTTCCTGGGAAACAAAACCAACAAAACTAACTCAGTCAAATGCACATACTTACAAATAAGTAATAACAATAACAACAGCAAAGGCTAATGACCTCCGAAGCAGAAAAGTCCGACCCGGAATGATCCAGAGACCTAAATTAGTAACCATATCAGTAGCCGAAATTACCAATCTAAACAAATCAAGAAGAAATTGAACGGTTAGATTACCTTCTGGACCAATAGCGATAAGTGGCGACCAGGGACAAGGCGATCAAAGCGATGATTAGATTGCACAAAACTATGGTAGTGACACTGATTCGAGTCGGGCCCTTCTTCTTCTTGCTCTGAAGTAACAGCGCCTGCGGCTTTATCCGAGCCATGATGCACTTGGACTCTTAACTACAATTACTCAAATTCAAATAACAAATCGATGAGTTCACCTTGATCCCCAAATACACCTGGAACTGAAACCCTAGAATTTCAGGGATTTTAAAAGAGTGAAAATTGGTCAAGATTTTTTACCTTGCGGGATTTGGGTGTTTCAGATATGTAGTGACGTATTGAATCGGAGATGAATTTGTGGGTTTCTCTCGAGTTTATCTCTTCGATCTTCCTTTTGTTGTTGTTTTTTTTTTTTAATTTTTTTTTAGAATGAATTAAGTACTGTTGTTGTTGCTGCATATATTTTGAATATATTTCAAATTGACGAAATGGTGGGGCCCACCCAACCTGAATCCAGCGCGTTTGATTTCCCGGAGCTCCGGTTCGTTTGTAGTCTTGGGTTTGGCTCTCAATCTGCGACCCGACCCGTCTGGACCACAGAAACTTCGGTTTTATAATTCAATTTTTCTTATCTTGGGGTTGGACGAAAGAAATTTCTCAAAAACAGATTTTCCAAAAACAATCTAGAAACATTCTCAAGAAGAAAAACAATCTATTTTAGTGACACTCTACTCACGTACAATATTCACACGTTGTGTCACACTATCTTATCAATTTTTCGTAGTAATATAAAAAATTATTGAAATTGTATTAGTATAACTGTAACTCTATTATATATATATCTATCTTTTTTTTTTTTTAAAGAACACTCTACCGTAGACAAGTATGTTGCTGATCCGTATGTTGCTAACAACTTCAATGATGTTTTTCAAAATGTCAAACTTCAATGATGTTTTTCAAAATGACAAACTTCAATGATTTGATACATGCGTTTGACCTAATTTATCATCCGACATTTCAAACCGTATTAAAATTCATTTGTTACACATAAAGCGTTTTAAAGAGGTCCAGCCTCCTCTTCAAAAGTCTGGTCTGGGTGATACCAGCACCAGGTGTGCCTTGCTGGATGAGGAGGATCCTAATTGTTAAGTAACCACCCCAATCAGTGACTCACACCCCAAACTATGCCATCAGAATACCAACCATTTCTCTCTAAACCAATTAGTGATTTCATACTTCATTTCTGTTCTGTACAAGCTTGATTAGTATAATCAAAGAACACATCAATCTAAACTGTTTGAAGTAAAGTTTAAGTTCATCTAGAAAACAGAGGTGTCAAGTGTATCAGGTCATCAAGGTCAATTAAGACAGACAAGGAAGAATAGAAAAGGGATAGCCTGGATCATGATACCTTGCATTTTTAATGAGAGAAGATGACTAGGAGTCTAGGAGAAAGAAATACACCAATAATCGAGTACTAAAAGCCTTTATTTAGTTCTAGATGAATAGCTACAACACCACTGGTCAAAGGAGAATCATGCACAGTCAATCTCCATATCAACCTTTACCACAACTGAAATGGGAAGCCATGCTCATACAAGAGCAGCAAAGCTATTCAAACACAAACAGACTAGTTTTTATTAGGCAATTCAAACACATCCAAAACCCAAACAAAAAGCAGCAATCTTTGATCCATAAATTAATTTGATCTCCTTCTTAGAGAAACCACTGGTGCACAGCAACTCCTAAATCCCTTAGCCTTCCACGTAGAGCAATGCACTCCCAATAAGCCCTCTTGCTCTTGTCACTCTTTCCATTCTGCCACCATTCATTGTTACACTCCAAAAACAACTCATCCACCAGACAGATTGTACTCTTCTGCATCATGTCCACAACAACTTCTGCTTCTGCTTTCATCACAACATAGTCTTCTTCCTTCACAGTCTCCTTTAGCCAACCCGAAACATCATTCTGTGGCTTGCTTGAAGCTTCTTCTTCTTTTTCAGCCTCTACTTCAAGGTTGTGCACTTCAAACTCCGTATTCATTTTCGGATAGTTTTGATGAAACCATTCAACGGCGCCACTTTTTTGCTCATTCAAGTCCACATTAATAAACACACGGCGCTCGTAGTTTTCAAGAGAATTCCCCAACAGGTCAGGAAGGAACTTCATCTTTTTCAAGTACTCACTTGATTTGGCCAAAGCACGTCGTGGTGGCTCAAGCAACACATCTTCCAGACCCAGTAGAACGGCCTCCTTGGCCTCACTTCCGAATTGACAAAGCCGGCGGCGGCCAGGACTCTCCTGCTGCTGCTCAGCAGCCGGACCGGTCTTCCTCATTGCCACAAAAGTCGAAGTGTATCTGCGAAGATACACAATCTTGTAGTTTGACTTCTTACTAAAAGCATTTGAAGGGTCATTGCTTAGAGGAACAGCAACAATGCCACCAACTTTCAAGACGCGATCCACAAATTTAGCGTCAACTAGATCAAAAGCAAACACAAAATCCACAGACTCGTCCTTGAACGAGCTCTTCCTCTCCGAATCGGAATCCATAGCAATTTCAAATCCATTATCAAACACATTCAAACTACGAATAGCACGAACAATACCAACATTGCCAGGACTCACAATGAGAGACTTGTCACCCTCTCCACGAAGGCCTTCACCGGCCAAATCGTTAAAAAGCAAACCCAATTGCTCAGATTTAAATATATCAGACCGGCGACTATTTTCCAATTCAGAAACACTCACATTTTTCAATAAAGACCTAATGCAAGGCAGTGTGAGCATAACCAAAGCAAGAAAAGCTGACCGGGAAACAATACGCATGACCTTCTTATCCGGTAGCCTCATCACCAATATCTCACCGGAATCCAATCCGGCCCTTAATTGGCCGTGCTTGACCTTCAAACCGCCGGCAAATTCCATTTCTTTACTCGTGGAAGAGCAAGATCAGATCTGCAGAAGACAAAACAGCGCAAGCTCCGAACAAAAGCAAACACTAAAAACGTCTTGTAGATTGCAAATGCACACTGCAATGTGTGTTAGAGAAAATCGAGAGGGAAAACAGCAACGGAGAACATGGTTGGGTTGGGTTTAGCGGGCACAGAATCTAGCGGAGGTGTGATTTGCACCCACGAGAGCTACGAATTTGGTTTCGCAAAATAGCAAAGACAGCTGCCTAATCCTCTCAACCTCCATCGTCTTCTTCTTCTTAATATTCACTACCATGCAAAACCCACTCCCAATCTATCTATTCTTCCTATCTCTCGCCGCACATCACAGGATTGACGCTTCAGAGTAATCAGCCGGCTCCAGGGTTGTGACTGTCGGTGATCTGAAGCGCAACCACCGGAAGACTAGGGCGAGAGAGAGAGAGAGAGAGAGGGACTTTGAAAAATGGGGTAATTGGATTGCGGAAGAAATGGAGAGAGCTATATACGAGTGGAGGAGAGAGAGTGCGAGAATCACGTGACTTGATCAGTGTTGGCTACACTCGCATTAAAAATTTCCAACTTCTTCCTCGGCTAGGTCTGGTAGAGCTCACCATGATCGTAAGTATCAACGCTTTAAGGATTTTGGCTTCAAGATGGTCGTTTCAAAAGAATTAATGAAGCGTCATACATGTAAAATTGGTTGTCATCTTGTTGAATTTTTCAAAACTAAAGGAATTATAGCGTGCAGATAACAGATTCAGTAAAATTTGATACATCCACATAGTTGCAGACTATATAGCACAAGCCCTCAAAAGAAAAGAGTGAGCAAGTGGAAAACTAGGTAGAGTAAGAGTAAGAGTAAGAGTGTGTGGTGTTGTAATCGCAATTGGTCCAATGCGTTGTAAGTATTTTTTTTCAAGTTATTAATGAATTTCAATTTTTTCTATAAACCAGAAAAAACATGGCAGTAAGGTTTGAGCAGAGGGGAGATTCATTCCTACTTTTGTTTTCTTCTTCCTCGGCACTGCAAATACAAAAATGGGGGTTCATCATGCATTATGCTACTCTGAAACACCCCAACACGATATTGCTACTTTTCTCAAGTACCCAGTTTTGTAAGGTAAGGCTTTCCTTCCTCTCAAATTCAATGGAAGACCCACTGAAGCTCCAGGAGTTCCGGGTCCAGCTCTCACTTCCAGCACAACCAAAGTTTGCAGAGCCCATAGCAGCCCAAGAACAACTGTAAGTGCTAAAGTTTTGGTCTTCCTTTACCAGCACACATTTTTTTTTATTTTTTTTTATTTTTATCAACTGAAGCATTATACTTATATTGAGATATGGGATCCAATTTAATTGTTGGTGTGAATATGAAGAGATATTTGTTGTCATGCTATTTTTTGTGCTGCAGCTAATGGGTTAGTGAAGGTGGTAGTAGCACTAGTATCTGATAGCATTGCTATAGACTCAATATTAGGGGAATCACCTGAATGTGACTTTGTGAGGTTTGGCATTGTACAGATGTGTGGGTACTCAAAATAAACCTGATTCATAAATTCAACACATCTTTCTAGAATTCTCTCTGGCACTGATTTACGTTCTGGTATTTCATTTGTGGCTACAGTTATTTCATACTCATTATTTTGTTGAAATCTCGACTAATAATTCTCGTGGTTTCAGTTTACAGTACTACACATGTCAGAAATAATTACACAATCAATAATTGCATTGGCAGTTTCCGAAGTAGTAGTTTCTTTCTAGTCTGTTAGAAACAGTTAATCTTGAGTTTGATCATTCCTTCTTTTACTGTCAACATGGATTTCGCTCTCTTATATAGGCAGCTAAGGTTAATGTTAGCAGCTAAGGTTGAAGGACATTGAGTGATATTGATTGCACAAGACTCTATGTACCATCATTTGTGTGAAGACTAGTTTCCAAGAACAGCTAGGATCTGATCTTTGAAAGACTGAAAGTAGCAAATTTGCACAAACAGGTATACAGTATAACTCAATGATTGTAGGTATTTTGTTCCTAGCCAACAGTTCACATGGCCGGTCTGATCTACATAGACTTGCTTTTTCGGTACACCAAAGAGATTGGTACAAAAAAATGGCAGCCAAGAATCATTTCTATAACAGAAAAATTACAGAATCAGTAACATATATGGATGAGTGAGTCGATGCTTCTTTCTTCATGGTATATAGCAAGATGTGTTTTATTTTCTTGCAGGAACAGTAGGCTGAGTTTTACTGCTTTAGACTGTAAAGATACCTAACTGCATCTTCTTGCTTTTGATACCTCAAACAAACTCGTATTATAACTTCCAACATCAGTATTCATTATCAATCTTTTGTTGTCTTGTGCATTTATCAAATCCAGTGACATGAAAACACCAAATATAGAAATGATTGCTAAATACCGTGAATTGCATGCTATTAATATGTGCCGTCTTTTATTGGAGTTGATATGGTGCTTCTGCGGCTGTAGACCTGTAATATCTATATTTCTCTTTATGTATTATATTCAATGCATGAGCTAAACAACACCATTTCAGGGATAAGAAAGAGCAAAACCATTAGATCCATTGAAGGACCTATTACATTCAATTCATGCATCTAGTTCTGGTCTGATTTGATTTTGTGGTACTGATAGAAGTAACAAACAAAAGAAGGGGTAGTGATAGATCAAATCAAAAGGAAAAACAAGCAAATAAATAAATAGGTTCGTTATAGTATAAAAGAATGCAATAGGGGTACTTGTGGCAGTTACCCCATTCAAGAAAGGTGTTGTTATTGATTTTTTCCGCTTCATACCTGTTAACCAATTCGCTTCTTTAGATGAGAAATAATATGGTTGACAAGGCGGCGAACAAGGTTCTTATAAGGGAGTTCAATGCAGACACTGATATTGAGGTGGTGGGGAAACTAGAGAGGAACTGTGAGCTAGAGTCTAAAAGGGGGGTCTCCATTTTCACTAACATGATGTGTGACCCTTTATGTAGGATTAGGTTCTATCCTCTTCATATTGTGCTGGTGGGTTCATTACTGTTACTTCTTCCCTCTTATCTTGCGTTTAAAAGCAAACATGGAAACCTTTTTCATGAATCATGCCTCATAATATTTGTCTCCTCTTATAAGCATTTGCATGATTTACTGTTTTTTTTTTTTTTGGGAAGTCCTTGTCCCTTCAAACCTTATAGATGTGAATCATTGCATTGCTCGAACACTAATATGTTCGGAAATTTCCAGCAGGTAGCACAGCTGCTCGAAAATGAGGAGCTTGTCGGAGTGGTTAGAGGATGCATCAAGCATGTGGGGACTGGTTTTGGGGGACATGTGATGGGTTGCATACTAGGCCTTCGAGTCTCTCCCACACACCGGTATTATCCACTTTTTCTTCTTATTGAGTAGAACTTGAAGGAGTCTTCTTCTCTAAACAATACATTTTTAATTCTCAATCAGCCACTCAGCCATACAATCTGCTGATATTCTTTACTCAAACTCCAGCTCTTCCTGAACTGAGTCACAGCATATTGAAAAGCTAAAATCACCTAGAAGCCTCTTTTTAGAATCATCCATATATACTTGATAGCGTGGCAAGTAATTATAGAGGTGGTTTACTTGAATTATATTAAATTTTATGTGTTTGTTTGATTCAGGCGGATGGGAATTGGATTCCAATTGATGAACTCAGTGGAGGACTGGCTGCAGAGAAATGGAGCACAGTACACATTCCTGGCCACCGAGAGGAACAATATCGCCTCTACAAATCTCTTCACTTCCAAATGCAATTACATGAACATCAGCTCACTAATCATATTCGTGCAACCAATTTGTTCCTCTGCAAAACATCTGGTGCCCCAGAACATTAAAATAGAGAAGTTGCATGTAGACCAGGCAATCTCCCTTTATGAAAACAGGCTACGAGGCAAAGACATATTTCCAACAGACATGAATGTGATCTTAAAGGAAAAGCTCAGCCTAGGCACTTGGGTGTGTTATTTTGAGGAACAAGGGTGGATCAACTCGGACAGTGAGGAAAACAACCAGGGAACTATCACCAAAACTCAAAGCTCTTGGATCATCTTCAGCATATGGAATACTTGTGAAGCTTACAAGCTTCACATACGAGAATCACATCCTCTAAGGTATTTTCATGCTACTTTGAGCCATGCAAGAGAGAAAATCTTCTCCTGGTTGAATATACCTCAGAGTAATGTCTCAGTCCAAAGCTCCCTTGGGTTTCTCTTTCTCTATGGGATTCATGGGGAGGGAGTGCAGCTCGGAGGGCTCATGAAATCTGCTTGGAACTTCGCATTAGGAATGGGGGAGAATGTGAAGAACTGCAAGTTGATTATAACTGAGATGGGGCTGTGTGATCCTCTCGTTAAGCATGTCCCGGACAATCCCAGCATTTCACGTATCCATGATCTCTGGTATTCGAAAAGTTTGAGCAGCCGTCTCGCTGATGACCAAGATGCTCTTCTCATGAAGGGACCTCTGGGAAATGTGTTTGTTGATCCAAGGGAGTTCTAGGCTTAGTTTGCCTTCCCCACTGTCCAACCATCCCAACAGCCAGAACTGGAGTCAACCGTATAATGTATTCTTCTATTTGATTGCAAATGTGGAATACAAAAAATGGCCATCATAATGGGGTGATGTAATTCAGTGTAGTAGTCATTTGTCAATTATATGTTGGTACGTAATTCAAGAAGAAATCCTCCATTTGAGCAATTACGAGGACTGGTGCGGTCGCCAGTCGCCACCCACAAGGCCACAAATACAGTTATGATACATGTAGTTTGTTTTGGTTTCCAGTTCAACATGAAAATTTGTCATCGAATTCCAAAGTTACACAACCACAAAAGCATAACTCTTAAACTGAAACCTCAAGGACTCTGGTGCATTTGTGTCAAACTACAAGGACAATTATCAGATTACCTCTCGATAATAGAGTTCAGTAATACTGGAAGGAAATGAAACTCTTTCCATTCATCATTTCCATCAAATTACAAGACATTTGTACGGATGAATCCTGATTATGCAACTCAAGCAAATGAATAGACTAAGGAGAAAGGAAGCAATTCTCAAGAATAGCTCCGAGTTATGAGATATGACAGCAGGAACTCAAAATCCAAAATATCCCTAGTAATTTGTTAACCCGTGCGAATGCTCAAAACCTCACGTCCTGCTCAGTCTTCTCTTTTCTTACTCGTGGTACCAGCATGAGAGTTTTGATCAGTAAGCATCTTTAGAACGGTGACCAATGCTCGCAGTCGGTCCCATATGTTCAGGCCATAGAGTGCTTCGACAAGTGACTCCTGGAACTCAAAACCATTCTCTCCAATAGGATACTACAGTTGGCCAAGAAAGAAAGGCAGTCAGATTTGTAAATTTGATTTCGCAGAGAAAGAGAAGAAAAAGGAAAACTACAATCTGTTATATCTTAGATTGACATCTGACCTGAATAGGCTTTGGTATCTTGGTTTTGACATAGGGCCACCATCTATCCTCGACAACTGATTTTACAAGACAACATGCTCGCAATCCTTCGACACCAGCAAATCTTCCAAATCCACTGTCTTTTACACCACCAAATGGCAGGGACTGGAAAATTAAGAGAAAACATTAGTTCATTGGATCAAAAATGCCGTCGTGAAAGTAAATGAATCTTTCCATTAGTAGCACAAGAGCACACCAAGTGTCCAATTTAATAAATGATAGCCCTGCAATTGAAAATAAGTAGAAAGCTGGTCTTTCTGCTATCTTATAGAGCAGGAAATTATATCTGGCCAACTATTGAAAGAAAAACACAAGACATGTTAGTGATGTTACTATGCTAAAAAATAAATATATATTATTACCTGACACATGTAATTTGATGCAAAATCATTAATTGCAACAACTCCACAGCGTATCTGGGAACTAATCTCTCTAGCACGATGCTGGCTGCCAGAAAAAACAGCACAACCGAGACCATATTTTGAGTCATTGGCTAGTTTGACAGCCTCTTCATCAGTATTAAACTTCATTATTGGCATAATTGGTCCAAATGCCTACAAAAATGTAAGAAAACATTTAGCTGCATCAACTGACTGAAGATTGGAAGAATGTAGTAAAATGCTGTTTAGAACAAACTATGGCTTTAGTTACCTCCTCTTGCATCAACTTCATCGTGTGATTTACATTTTCAATCACAGTGGGCGGAAAAAAGTGATCAACTGCATCTTCACCTATGTGGCCAAAACTTCCCCTAACAACAAGTTTTGCGCCTTTGTCTAAGGCATCATTTACAAGGTTTTGAAGCCTTTCAGAGTGCTCTTGCATACATATAGCACCCATATCATACTTTCCAGCAAGTGGTGGGCCCTAGAAAAGATCAATAATAGAATAATGAGTTTTAATTTGAAGTTCTTCAACTCAATAGCTACTGTAAAAATTAGACATGCATCAAGCATAAATTGTAAAAAAGCTGATATAGATTCCAGTCTAGTCAATTTTATTGAAAGGGGCATACTTACAGCTGAAACAGATTTCACAATCTTAGAAACTCGATTGACGAATGAAGAGTAAATGTCCTTGTGAACATAAAATCTCTCAGCCCCAGCACAATTCTGTCCACTTGACTGAAGAACAGCTCTCACAGCAATTTGGGCAACCTAAATAGAGTTATTTACTCTCCGATTAGGATACATGGTACTTGAAAATAAATAGAATAAAAAGAAGAAGCAGAAATTTTGGATGTATTGGCCACTTTAATGTCCAAGCTTGATAGACATTATAAATACCAGTAAAGGTAGAAAAAATGCATACATGTTCCACATCTGCATCTTCACAGACAATAAATGCATCTTTTCCACCAAGTTCAAGTGTAACTGGTGTAAGTGTCTCAGCAGCGTTTCTCATTATCTGCAAAAATAAGAAGCAAAAACCAATAAGCATCGCGATAAAGTGCAGTGATTTCTTCATTAGACAGCAGCCACCAACCTCAGGGAAAGACAAGTACAATTTCTTATGTTACGTCCTTGGGTTCTCTTAATATATAAGTATATAAAAATTTCAGTGACCAGATTACATATTAGAATTTACCATGTAAGAAAACTACTGGCTAGTTGATCAGATGAAGAAACTCAAATAAACTCATCTCTAATGTATCAGTTGACCTGAACTTCACTATATACAACAACAACAAAAATTATAAAAAAATCTATGCTTCCAGAAAACTAAATTTCTGCTGAGGTTAGAAAACTGGAGTTTAGAAGTTACTGACGAATGCTAATTTCTTTTACAAAAGACATTATTTTACAACAAAAAACAATTGAAAATTTGGCAATGAAGAAACCTGTTTCAGAAATTAAACTCGAAAGCAATAAATTATTCAACTAACCAAATGAATAACATACCATCTTACCCACTCCCGGTGATCCAACAAATATTAACTTGTCAACAGAAGACACAAGTGCTTCGCCAGTTTCAGAAAACCTAGTGAGGCATATTAAAAATTTGATTATAGGTAGAAAAATTAATGAGTCCTAGTAAAGAAAGTCCTCCTTCCCACTCTGTCAAAAAACTACAGTACCCTGTAATGACATCCACTAGATTTTCAGGAGCTCCAACGGCTGCAAGGGCAGATTGGATTATGCGGAAGTAGAAGCATCCAGACCAGCTTGCATGTTCTGAAACCTACAATGAAAAGCATGGGTTAAATTAGTAACTGCAAACTACTGAAGATTTTTTCATGTAGAGGAGAAATAGAATTTGTGATGTCTAGCTTGAATACCCTGAAACTATAAATCGCCGACACCAACACAGAGAATTAAGAATCCTCAGAATTGCATGCAATATATGGAAACAGAAACAGAAACAGGAGCAACAGTGTTCCGATTAAGATGCAAAGGTGCACTGAGTGATTAAAGTAACTACGAGCATTCCACGATTAACTACCTTAATCACAATGCCATTTCCCGAAAAAACTGCTGCCAGCATTGGATTAAAGATATTGTGGAAAGGGTAATTCCATGACACAATGGCACCAACAACTCCAAGAGGGTGAAATTCAACTTTAGATCTCTTGTGAATCATTGATCTTCCACAAGATCTGCAATTTTTCATGAATAACATATTACAATACGGCATATATTTATGGCTACAGATCGAACTAAGTATGTAGTCTATAAAGAGTGAGGAAAAAGAAAAAAAAGAAATGAAAAACACTTTTTGCAAATAAACACCACATAATTCAACAGAAAGTGGCAACTGAGGTAGTAATAAGGCAAATCTTAAATCAGTAAAGTAGAGAAACCCACACAATGCACATATTAATATCTAAATTACCAGAAACTGAGGTAATATAGCTGTCAGTTCCAATAAGCAGAAAGTGTCAACATTTGTGAAATATTCATCCTTGGTACAGCACTTGAAGCAAAACATTGTTGGAATATTACACAGCACATTAGTAAAATGAATGAGAACATTAGATGTAGATAATGTAATAGGCAGATGGATATACCTGTATTCAGGCTTTAGCCACTGCTCACCCTCTGAAAGAAGCCAAGTGATCTTCTCACATGTTGTCATTATCTCCCCTAAAGACGCATCTACCATTGTCTTCCCCGTATCACGTGAAGATATTCTGATCAAAGTGATATATGAGTCGGTGTAAAACATAATATATGGAGTAAAGTCAACTGCAGGAGAAAGACAGTAAATGTGGATGTTTGTGGATCACCAAAAACAATAACATTGTACAAGAAAACATCCCAGGAACAAAACATGGCTTGGGATTTAAGCATTCCTACGTAACACTTCTTCTTTTTTGGGGGAATACCTACGTGATAACTCAGACAAAAGTAGTAGGTGTGGCCAAGCACAGAGAGAAAGAGAGAGGGAGAGTTTGAATAGAGTACTTACTCACATATAAGGTCTTGGTGTTCTATCATATACTTGAGAAGAATACGAAGAAACAGGCGCCTTTGCTTGAAGGTACTCTTTGCCCATGTTTTCTGTGCCTTCCTTGCTAGTGATACCCGCTCCTTGACCTGAAACGAAGGTCTACCACATGAATTTGCCAATAGTTGCAATATTCTGAGTTCCATCTTTTCTACCATCTAAACTCTACAGTTACAGTATATATGAAATCAAGCACAACATGAGAATAAAACCAATTCCACCAGCTATATATCACGAATGAACCCATCCAATTAGAACTGAGCAAACACTCTATGACAGCATTCGCTTCACCAATCCACAACCCCCAGAGAACAAACTAACCCCATCAGTCGTCAATGCAGGGTAATATCCCAGGTATTTCATGGTTGCAGGCTCATAGCACTGAACCTTGGTCTCTGACTGCGCTGTCCTTCCCCTTGGAGGTACCTGCATGGTAACACCAATTCAAACTTCCAATATACTTTCAACATTTCCTTTATATTTTAGTGCTTCACACTAACACTATTAAGTCCTCTTCCAAACCTATAGGCAATCACACTCACTTAAAAGAACGAAAAACCAAAACCCTACTAAGCATTACAAATCAAAAACAAACTCACATAGATGAAACTGTTCTCCTGCGTCTGATTCCCATCGTCCAATACTGCCATTAATAAAACCAATCAAAACAAAACAAAGTAGGATGAGTTAGAGAGAGAAAGAGTGGTTACCATCAGAAGCGTCGACATCAATGGAAGGGACATTGGGAGGGATGAGCATCAACAGAAACCTACAAATGGCGTAAGCGAAACCCAGGACGACCAGCGGCCACCAAAACGCCATCGTTTTATCACCTCACCCCAACCCAGAATCTTTGGCCTTCAGACTGATTTCATTTTGGTGTTTCTCGATCTGTCACTCTCTGAGATGAGGTGTAAAGTAAAGTGAAAGTTGAGGGGAGTAGCTAGAGGTTGGAGAAAACCCTTGTGTAGTTTACTAGTTTTAACGTAGTTACCGACTTACCGCTTTTCTTTCTTTTTTTCTCATATGGATCAGCTAATTATTAATAAAATAAGAAATTATAGGGCTAAAAATAGTTTGTAAGGTGAACAAGAAGACTATATATAGTGTGACAACCCTTAATGTTAATGGGTTATCTATCTACTAGTGAGGATAGATAGATAGCCAAAGTGTTTGCGAAACTTGAAGAGAATTTTTGAGTATAATTCTGAGGTAGACAAGTTAATGAGTTCAAGTATTTAAGAAATAAGAAATACGTCACTCACATCAACCAACTTCAGTTGTTCACATAGTTCACTTAAATTTTTGTATCATATAAGGAGGTATGTTTATAAATAGAAAAAATATCATAAATCTAAATTCTAAACTCTAGTTTCTCGTATTTTTTTAAAATAATCAAAACTTCCAACTCTATAGGTGAAGAAAAATAACGCTACATAAACAAACAGAACAAAAGTTTGCTTTGCTTCCTTAAAGATACTGAAAAAGGAGGAGGTCAGTTAAGTGTTGAACAACAGCTCTCGTAATGCAGCAAAGAATAGGATGTCCTTCAGTATCTGCAACCTGATTTCTGGAAACACATGAGCCACATGACCAACACAGTGTGTACTTTACCATATTCTTATTGCAACTATGAAGAAAAGCCAAACCAAAACAGCTAGGAGCAAAGTGTAGATCAAGTTGATGCTTGAGTGACGACAGTGAACTTACTGTATCCAATACTTAAACTCACTTGAAAGCAATTAAATATTAAGCTTTTCTTTGGGCACATAGCCTTGCTTGTCACTGCAGCAGGCTCTACCTGATTTTAATTCTATTTGCCAAACTCTCCAAGTAAACAATGATTCCTATCAGTTTTGGTCATCTTGAAGTGTTTCTCTTTGGTTATGACAGTAGTCATGTACCATATAAATAGCTTGCTTGCTACAATAAGATGATCATCAATGACTTGGGATGATTGAGGCTCCATATATACAGCAAGGCCAGGTACATGCCTCTTCCACTCTATTTTCTGCTTCTACATACTTTTCTTTAGAAATGTATGCCGTGAGCGAATTAGAACTTTTACTTTTCTTTAGAAATATATGCCATGATCGAATTAGAACTCCTCTAAGTGATAAGCACCAAGTACAGCAATTCTAGTCTTGATTGGCACTATTACTCCTTTAACACACTTCAATTTGCAATGAGGCTGGTAGCATCTTAATCTGCTATTCTCACTGCCCAAGTTTTTTATTTGTGTCATCCTTGTGTTGTAAAGCATTTCTGAAAGGATTTCAGTTATACGTTTAGCTCGTAAGCTAAGAAGGCAGGGGAAAACCAGATGAGTACCAAATTAATTAGAACCTTGTTGATCTACTCTAACTATCTGATTTCTTATTTTTGTCTCAACTAATCTGCTAAACAATGTCATACTTTAGAAACTCCTTTCCCATTTTCCAACAGAACTTATGAGATAGAAAACTCAGTCAAGCTAAGCTGTTTAGGGTCTATATCAAACAATGTGAAATCCATTGATAAGGGATTTATGAAAAATATTTGCTCCTTGGTGAAGAGAAATTTGATAACATGAATAGTACATTCATATATGAAACTTCTGTTCATTAGTATCATGTTATTATTTTAGAGATTATGCAACTAATAGAATCCATTGCAGGTTCTGTTGACAAATCTCAAATGAATCAAACTGAGGTTTCAAAAAAAATGGAAAATGTTAGCATATCAAAGGGACAGTCACAAACCAGAGACCACATCTCTCTTGAAATCACTCCTGAAAGTGGTGAACTTGTATCTCAGATCAAAGAAAAGATGGAAAACATTGCTGTATCAGTCTCTATCTTCAGAGTCCCCAACGAAAAAAGATGTGTCCCGGATTATGTCTCCATTGGCCCTTTGCACTATAAACAATTATGTGATAGTAAAGTCTCGGAAGATGATAAGTGGCGCTACTGCTATGCACTCCTCAATCGAAAACCAAACCTCGAAGCAAGCCTCGACACCTGCGTGAAGGCCCTGAAACAAATGGAACACAAGGCACGAAGATGCTACAATGAACACATCAGTCTCACTAGTGATGAATTTGTGCAGCTGATGCTAATTGACACCTGCTTCATCATTGAGCTTTTTGTCAAGTACTCATACAAGAGCCTTAGGTCTCGCCGTGATCCCATCTTCAATTACCCTGGTATGCTCATAGAATTGAGATGTAACATGGTGTTACTCGAAAACCAAATTCCCTTATTTGTTGTTCAGAGGTTGTTCCAATTAGTACCACTTCCAACACAATGTACCGAGTCCCTTTGCGAACTTGCTACACGTTTCTTCAAGTACCTTATACCAGGAGAGTATCATCGCGAGCAAGAAGGGCATCATTTACTCGATCTAATTCGACACTGCATCCTCCCAACGCATCCTAAGCTACAATCGACAGGCAAGAAAACTCCGGACTACTTGGATTGCGCAAAGAAGCTAAAACAAGCAGGGGTTAAGTTCCAATGTGCTACCGGGATACATAGTTTCTTGGACGTCAAGTTTACTAATGGCGTGTTCAAAATGCCACCTCTTTTAGTCCAACACTGCACTGAAATACTCTTCAAGAACCTCATTGCACTCGAGCAGCGTCACATTGGGGATGATCCAGTGCAGCATGTCACATCTTATGCATACCTAATGGGGTGCCTGATCCAGTCCGAGAAGGACGTAAAACTGCTGCGGCGAAAACAGATTCTTGTGCATGAGGTGGGGAAGGACAAGGAGGTTTTTGAAGTGTTGAAGAAGCTGTGCGAGCAGATCGATTTGAAGGATTTTTACTATGTGAGGCTTTTCGAAGAGGTTGGTAAATTCGTGAAGAGAAAGAGCTGGCACACGAAGAAGCAAAAGCTGAAGAGCACATACCGTCCCAAAACTCCTTGGGCGGTTGTGGTGCTTGTTGTTGCCCTTTTGGCTCTTCTTCTCACTTTTGTTGGAGCCTTCTTTTCTATTCTCACTTTCCTTCGCCACCATATATAAGGGAAATGAAACTATGAGATTCATCATTGCTTGCTCAAACTATGATATAATTGTTACGTTTGCTACTTTTCATGGAGTCCATTAGTAATTTTGGTGTGTAGGTTGATTCATTTCATAATGTTAATAATGATTTCCCTATTCATAAAAGTTGTTTTTGTTAGTTCAATACAATTGAAACAGAATTCACTAGTAACTACTCGTGTTTATGCGGCATAATTCTGACGATCCGAAATGTGATAAAAACCCGACACTGCAGTGACACTACCGACGACGTACGTCTCCATTTCACTGTCTTTATTCGGTCAAAACTCCAAGGAGGCAAACACAAAACACTTGTCTCCCTAGTCCCTCCCATCTTGTACTAGTGGGATATTATTTCTTAACATCCCACTTGTCACTCCCTCTCAGACCAGAAGTATCGGCCATATCCTTCTACTCCTTCGGATCAAAGCACACGTCTTTGTTTTTCCTTCTCTCTCCACAGACCAACAAAGAAACCAACAAGTCAGATGGAGGCAGACAGAAGAATCGGAGTAGCCGTGGATTTCTCGCCGTGCAGCAAAGTAGCTCTGAAATGGGCCATCGACAACATAGCCCGGAAAGGCGATCACCTCATCCTCATCATTGTTCGCCCTGCCGATGTCTACGAGCACGGCGAGATGCAGCTCTGGGGTGTCACCGGCTCCCGTATGTCTCTCATGTGTTCTTTTTTACCGGTCAATTTAGAATGAGTGATATTCTAATAATTTTATTTTGCAGCTTTGATTCCTCTGCCGGAGTTCTGTGACGCTCATATTATGAACAAGTATGAAGTGAAGCCTGACCCGGAGACCGTGGACATAGTCACCACTGCAGCTAGCCAGAAAGAGGTAAGAGTGATTAATTGGGATATTTTTGGTTGAATTAGAAAAGTCTTGTAGTATTGATTATAGTCTGATTGAGAAGCTGCATGTGTGTGGTGATTTAGATTACGGTGCTGGTGAAGATCTACTGGGGTGATGCCCGTGAGAAGATTATTGAGGCTGTTGACAAGATTCCCTTGAGCTCCCTTGTGATGGGAAACAGAGGGCTTGGCAAGCTTAAGAGGTAGAGATTGGATCTAAACATGCATTGCTTGATTATTTGTGAATTTGGTCTTGTGTTTGTAGGTTTTGATTTAGTATGTGTATATGTAGTAGAGTTTGGTTGGGGCTTTTATTAAGCTTCCATGTATTTTGAAGTTATTATTTACTTCTTGAGAGCTAGCATATACTTTCTTGACAGTAGGCTGTTATGATTTGTAGATCAAGTAAATTAGGCTTGAATGATCGCCCAGAGATCCATTGGGATTAGAGGGAATATATGATCACCAGAAGTTCAATAAGTTTGGAATTAATCCATACAAAGTTGGGGGTTGGTAACCATGTGAACTTCAACATGAACCTGAATATTTTATGCAGACCCTTCATAATTTCTTCAATCTGTCATATGAAAAGTCTTCTTATTAGGAACGTGTTTGGGGAAGTAAATAATATCTGTGGCCACCTTTTGTTGACTGGCTTTTCTTGTTGGATTCTGATTGCATTTGTCAATTTGTTTATTTCAGGGTTATTATGGGGAGTGTGAGCAACTATGTGGTAAACAATGCGCATTGTCCAGTTACTGTAGTCAAGAGTGAGGCCTAAACCTATTGGCCCTAATGCCCCGCCTGGTAAATAAGTGCAATGCTGCCTCTGGTATAATTGCTTCCTTTCTCAACCCACCTTGTAGTATGTATAAGAACTTCTGGTCCTCTCCTTGTATGAAGTATTGGAATTTTGTTTTCAACTTGTTGTATGTTAAAGTCAGATAGACTTCATGTATGTAGATGTTGAAATTTGTTTGTGCCACCTTGTATCATGTGGGTTCAACTTGTAGCTGATTATGGTGATTTCATCCAGAATTAAATGGCTGCTCAGATTGTTGCATACATGTTTATTATTTTTGCTGCTTGTATTGTTTTTTTAGCAATGAGTTTTAGTTGATATAAGAAAATCCTGGGATAGTAAGAGATAACTTATTGCAAACCTCAGGTTTTAGTTTGCATTGTCATGACTAGTCTCTTCTCCAGGCATGTTCACCTAGTTTTTTAACTTTGCACAACTAGATTTTTACATCTAAAGATAGGTGAGGATAATAGAGTAAATAATGTACCGAGTAGGTAAATAGAACTGATCTCTTGTAACCGTCTTTCAAGACTTGTGGATCGAGTTAGAAGAAGCTGAAAGCAGCTTAAACAAGATTCCGTTTATTTGTTATGAGAAATTACACATTCTATGTCATACACCGAATTCAGTTAGCCCCAAGTATAGGAAGAAAGAAGTGGATGATACCCAAAAAAAAAAAATCAACTATTTTACAGTAGAAGCTAAACACCAAATATAGCCACAAACCCACAAATTAAGGCTGATTCACCGAAAGAAAAGAGGATGATTCATGATCTAGGGCGGCTGGCATTGCATGAATTACCAACCAAACGAACTACTAAAACGAGCTCCTCCTAAATGATTACTTTAGCAAGCTCCTCCAATTTTCTTCTTCTTTGATTTCTACCACTCTCAAGCAATTCAGGATAGGAATGGATCCCCTCCGTAACTATTCTCAAACACCTTTCTACATTATTTTGTTCTTTCTCCTCTTATGCTTCAATGCTGCAGAAGTCGCAGGCCTGCCAAATAATTTATACTCGAATCATCCTTTGGCATCTCGATGGCTCCGGAAAATCTTTCCATCAACTCCTCAGCCACCTGTGGCATCCCCTCAGCCTCAAAACTCCGCCCCTACAGCCAAATCTCCCTCACCATCATCCTCGTCATCATCATTTTTCCCTCCTCTTTTAACCGGTTCGGCCAAAACAAACCCACAGAGGAACCTCTTCAGGCAATCACTCCAGCTGAGTGCAGCAGCATCGCCATCGCCACCACTAGCTGCTGCGGATCCAGTTGTTAAACAGCTATGTAACAACACTGACCACTCGGATGTTTGCATTTCATCCGTTATCCCTTTCCTTTCGGCACGAGGAAAGACATCCATAGATGCTGTAATCATGCTCAAAATGTTGATAAAGGCTTGTTCCATACAGGCAGAGCTGGCCCTGGCAGTGGCAACAAAACTCTCCACAGAGCCGAACAATGCGCACGGTGCAGCCATGGCCATCATGGATTGCAAGGAGATGTATAGTGATATGTTGGACGGCCTTCAAACCGCAACGGATGCCATTCTGAACAAAGACACGGCAACTATTAACAGTATGCTTAGCGGAGTGATTAGTGATGCTGTGACATGTGAGGATGGTTTTGAAGGACAGAAGTCTCCACTTGGTGATGTTGATGATAAGCTTCGTATGATGGGGAGCAATTGCCTTGCCATTGCTTCTTTGCTACAGTGGTGATCACATTTACTTTCTTCAGCTCTCTCAAGTTTGCTTTCTGCCACAAAGGAAATTGAAAAGAGTAGATGTACATCATGTACATGTAAGTATTATGTACAGAGATTATCTTTGTAACATAGCGCTATTTGTGTGACTTGGGAAACTTGGTTATACCCTTATAGGATATACTTGCATATTGTAATTGTAGCAATTCTGTACTCTAATGCATATATGTGTAAAAATTTCCGATGATATGAACATTTGGATATTGGGTTTGAAATACCAAATCTGGATTTGAACTCTGCAGTAGATTTCTCTATTGATATGATTTTAGCTTGGGTGTTAACACTAAATCAAAATATGAGGTAGAGTGGATTTCAAGGAGAGAAGAGTTCCATTGGAAGAAAAAGCTATATGCACATTTTGACATTCTGTGACTAACTTTTAATGAAATGAAATATGTGAGACAAGTTATGGTATTAAGATGTTTGTAATACACTTATTATTTATATATATATATATATATATATATATATATATATATATATATATATATATATATATATTGTTGACAGTAGCCACAGAGGGGCTACATAGGCCCACAGACCCGCAGCCAGCAAGTCCGGGGCCGGACTGAGGCCCGGAGCAGAATCACCAGCACCCGGACCCGAGGCCCAGTAGTCTACCTTGTGACCAGGGGACTCGGGGACCGGGGACGCCAGCCTGCCGAACAGGCCACCAGAGCTGTCCTTTTATGTATGAACAGAAGGAAACCAGTCCAACATCGAAGAGTAAGACCAGACCTCACGCTCGACCACCTATATAAGGGCCTCAACTACCCTCTTTAATAGGTAACTGATCTCTCCAACTGCTTATCATTCTTGTTTAAGTTATCTATTCAGTCCAACGGTACTAACTTAGGCATCGGAGAGGAGAAGACCGGCCCGCCCGGTATTCCCCTTAGTTAGCAGGTTCGCAGGAGGAGATCACATCTAGATTCATCAGTTTCCACCAGGCCTACTGGTTTGTGCAGAAACAATTGGCGCCGTCTGTGGGAACCTGTATTAAAGTCACGTGGGCATCACCAAATGACAGAAAGCTCAGAAGCGGGGCAGGAAAGAAATACAACGGAGGATCAGCGGGTCGCACCAGAGCAAGTGCTCATCTCCACCCCGGTCGCTGTACGAGAGCAGCGCAGCGACCAGGGCAACCAGGACGACGACAGCTCTGCGGGGCCAAGCGGCACGCCGGGGGCATGCAACGATAGCGCGCACGGGAAAGGCCCGGTGGTAGGCGAGGCTTTTCGCTGACATTCTCGGACGATCTGAGCGACAAAGAGGAGAGTCTGCTCGGTGACAGCGACCGGGACACCGCGTATAGCCCCGACCGGCACGATATGGCGGGGGAGATACAGGCGATGAGGGCAGAAGTCGGTCGCCTACGCGCGGAGAGCGACCGGGATAGAGTAAAATCCAATGCTCGGTATAAGGAAATTGAGGCAGTAAACGCTGCCCTGGTGGCTGCCCTGGAAAGAGGACAGCAGCGCAACGCCGCCATGGCAAGGGCACGTACACCCGCGCCAGGCCAACCTCAGCGCCTTGGGGCGGGACATTCATCGGGAGGAAGGTCTAGCGACCCCAGGAGGGCGGAGTCCCCGGGAGGCACGGTCTTGCCAATGAGCACGCCGGCACCCCCGCAGTCGCACGCTTCATTCGAGGATGAAGTCGTGACCCCGACCGCACGGACATTACAGGTACTCACCGACTCTGTGTCGGATCTAAAGGCCTAAATGAAGGCCAACGAGAGAAGGGCGGCGCGGCCGATGGAAGGCGCGCGATTCAACGAACGCATGGGCCCCTTTTCGCACCGGGTTCTGGAATTAGGGAGGTCTGGTAACCAGAAATCCCTAAAGCTCACGTACTCAGGATCCGGCTGCCCATACCAACATTTGGATAGTTTCCGGTCCCAAACGTGCGCCAAGGGCTATTCCGATGCAGTGTGCTGCAACATATTTCAGGAAACCTTGTCTGGAGAGGCCCTCAGCTGGTTCTATGAGCTCCCGGCAAACTCCATCGAGGCGTTTGAGCAACTGGCCGACCGGTTCGTAGGCCGTTTCATCCTCCGGGTCGAAGGAGCCCGGACATCGACCATCCTCTTCAACTGCAGACAGGCACATGGCGAGAAGCTAAGGACGTTTGTCAACCGCTGGCAAACGACGACGGCCGGGGTTCGGAACCTCGACAAGGGCATCGCCGAGATGGCGTTCAAACAGGGGCTTCAGCCAGGAAAATTTTCCTACGCCGTACGGGTGGAACTCCCGCAGGGGTATGACGAGCTAATGGCGATGGCCATCAGGCATGCTCAGGCAGATCATGAAACGTATGGGCATCACCTGTTGAAGAGAAAGCGGGAGGAGCACCCCTCGGCCGGCCGAGAAAACAAGGCCAGCCAGCGGAGTGAGAACCGAGGTGCCCAACCAAGCAGACCCGGCAGAAATTGGGGGAACCAACAGCAGCAGAAGCCCTATCATGACAAACCCCAGGGCGAGCACAAGCCGGCGCAGTACCGGCAAGAACGCCCCCTGGCGATCATGCCAGCAGAACGTCAAGAGGTCTTCACCACTCTAATCTCTTCATACGAGGACATCTTGCACGAGAACGGGAACATCATTCCCCCACCGCCGAGGAGCAAGTACCCAAAAGGGAAACTCACCCAGGCGCGAACAGGCAAGTACTGCTCCTACCACGATGAAGCTACCCATCGGACGAACAATTGCTTCACCCTCAAGACAGCGGTGGAGGGTTTGGTTAACAGCGGTTAGCTTCAGTGGTATATAGGGGAAATGAGAGCAGATCCCGACCAGGAGCAGAGCCAGGTCTGGTAAGCACGCCCGGACCCAGTGAAGGGTTAGGTGCTAGAAATTTCAAGCAGTTAGTTTGGCATATCAACGGTTCAACCAACGTAACATTATAAGATATGTATGCCAACTATTTTGAGAGAAATCCAAGGAATTCCACCGGTGCAAAAATGTATATCCAAATAGTATAATACAAAAAAAACCGTTCCAGCAGATTTACAAAAAAGAGAGAGCAAACAAAAATCTTAAGGAGCCGCGTCTCCCTCCTCAGCGGGCCCAACCTGTCCACCAGCTTCCTCAGATGGAGCCACCGCATCCTCTCTAACGGGTTCAGATGGTCGAAGCCCGCCTTCCCCTTCCGGCTGCTCCTCTTCTGCCAGCTGCCCATCATCATCGTCATCGGCCCCCGCCTTAGGCATTCGCGAGGTATCCAGGTACCCCTTCTCTTCCCACTCCACGTAGGCATCGGCGATACCCGACTCCCTAGCCTTTTCCAGGAGCTCAAGAAACTGATCACTATCGTGATATTTCTGGATAACCCGCTGGAAAAGCTCTGGGTCCTCTTCTCCAGCCGCAGCGGCAGTGGCGGCACGCACAGCTGCAGCTCCCACCTGGAGCTCATCCACTCTGGCCTCCAGCTCGGACCTCTCCTCCTCAGCCCGCTCCTTCTCCTCCTCGAGGCTCCAGACCTGGCCTTCTAGCTTGGCCACCTGTTTCTTGGACCTCTCCTCCAGCCTGACCTTCTCCCGTTCAAGCCTGGACTTCTCAGCTTCCAGGCGCTCACGGGCTCCTGTCAGAGCGGCCACCTGCCTCTTCAACTCCGACAGCTCCTCACTCGGGTCCGACTGGTACAGATTGTACAACAGCTATAGAACAACAGGGAGCCGATTAAATAAGCAACAAAATAACGAAACCCGACAGAAGTTATGAGCGGTGCCGTGGCACCAAGCAATTCTTACCCGGAGGACCGACTCCTTGCTCTTCTGGCTGTTCTCCCCCGACAAGGCTCCAGCGGCCCCAGACCTATCCAGACCAAGGCCAGCCACATCTGCCGCCAGATTCCGTACGAAGGGACTCTCCGGACCTCCCCTCTGTTCCTCTGCAGGAGCGGGGTTACTCTGCTGACCGGCAGAATTAGAGGCAGCAGCGGCCTTGTCCCCAGCGGAACTCGTCGCACCGCTGGCCAACATGAGCCGTTTCGCCAAGTTCTCACCAGACGACCGGCCAGTCAGCGTCACCAGCGCGGAGGGAGGGACGTCCATGATCCTCCGCCTCTTCTCACCCAGGTCGACCGGTGAAGAAGATTGTGCGCCTGTCCGAGAGACCCTGGTGACAAGCGGGACCGATCCCGGTCGGTACGGAATCCTATTCTCCCCACCAGGAACCTTTGGTGGCCCCCCGGTGGTCTTGCCCTTTCCGGGTCCCGCCTTGGACGCAGCTGGATGAGTCTTCACACGCCTTAGGGTATAGGCGTCGTCCGCAACATCCAAGGCCATCGGTTCGGCATGAACGGTAAGCCGACCAGACTCCTCATCCACCGAGGTCCGTGAAACGGCCTCTCCTTTCTCCTTCAACCTCGAGACAAGGTCTTCACCGTCCATGGATAGTGTGTTACCGGGCTTGACGACCGTCCAGAAAGATGCACTTGCAGAACAAACAAAGGGTTAGTATCAACTCGGTCAGCAGAAACGTCACTACTAAAACCCTGCTACGCACCGGGATCCCGCCCAAGACAGCAGTACTCCAACACCTCCCACCGTATGAAGTTGTAGGAGCTTCGCTCAAGATCGTCCCAGCACCCGAGTATCGTCATAATCCTATCCAGCTCCAACTCGGACAGTACGAACGATTGGTCACCAAGGGGCTGGAAGATACCAGGAACCCGGTACATCCACCTCCTTTTCTGCCACTTCCCACCCGCCATCACCACCTTCTTCCTCCAGTTATTATCCACCCAGGAAGGCAGGTGGGTGATGATAGGCTGAAAGTGTCGGGCGCTAAAAGTCAGACAACCCCGACACCCTTTCTTCTTCGAGAAGGACAGTCTGTACAATGCCTGGAACTCGTTCACCGTTGGCATGCTCATCTCGGATAGCTCGTACAGACAACCAAGGCTCAGCAGCTGCCTCCACTGGTTCTCAGGAAGCTGCGCGGGAGACACATGCAGAGCGCTAAGCATGTACTGCACGAAGTCTGGCAGCGGGAGGGAGAACCCGTGATGAAATTGGTCTCCGTGAACAGCAACCCAACCCGCCTCCGGGTTACAAGCCGATTCTCCGGGATTCAGCGGCCGTAACTTCACCTCATCAGGGATATTCCACATCTCCCAGAAGGCGGCAATCTCTGCAGGGCTCGTAGTACCCTCCGGTTCATCGCACGCTACAACCTCTTTCCCACTCCCGATAGTGTAACTCACAGGCGGAGTACCAGGAAAGCGCACCCCGTACGGGATACCCTCACACCCCAGAGACCCGGAAGACGAGACCCCGCCCCGGGAGCGGGCAGCGGCTTCGGACTCCGGGGAATCTGAACCAAGCTAATCCTCCAACCTCTCCTCATCGTCCACCACAGGACGCATGTCGGCCGGTTCGGAAGCCCCACCACAGCTCGCAGAAGCCATTTAACCTAGGGAGATGGAAACAAAACCCCACCGCTGGTCAGCAACAAGCTAGAACAGCGCCCTCTGCGGCTGCTCCCCAAGTTTGCCGCAGACGCCCCGCTCAAAACAACTCACAGTCGGCGGCAGAGCCCCCCCCCCCCCCCCCCCCCCCCCCCCCCCGGCCGCAAAACACCAACCAAAAAGAAAAAACACGAAGCAAAGAAGGCGAGACTTACCGATTAATATGCACAACCGAGAAAAGTCAGTCCTACGAAAGCACCGAGCAATGGTAGGCAAGAACCAGAACGCTTGAAGCATGGATAGCGCAAGGTACCTCCACAGAACTTTCGCCGGATTCCTCTCCAACCTTCTCTTCTTCTCTCTGAGCCAAGAGCAAAAACAGAAATAATGAAGACAAAGGACGCCTTTTTATAGACGGGTCCGATGCCCTAGGCACCCCTGTAATCCCCCCAAAATACTCAATCAGGGCAAGTCAAACGCCTGTGAATCCAGGCCCTCCATCTCAGATCACTCCCTACTGACACGTGTCCTAGTATCGATAACCTTCCCACGCCATCATAACTGATTGGACCGATGGGCTTCCTCCTTAAATGCATGTCAGCCACTTGTCCCGCCTACAAGCGGCAGTTAAAGGAGACAGGGGCGGGAACCGAGGCGTCAAGCCCCCCCACTTCCCCAAGAGCCAGGCATCCCACCGGTTAGGTAGCATTCAACCGGCTCCATAGCATCCCACCGGTTAGGTAGTATTCAACCGGCTCCATGGCATTCCACCGGTTAGGTACCATTCAACCGGCTCCATGGCATTCCACCGGTTTAGTCACTCTCCTTCTCCCTTGCGGGCAAGGACAAGCCAGCAACAACTCAAGGCTTCAAACACATGGGCTTTATAAACCCGGGAGAGTTTACATCTAACACATGCAAACTCTTCCAGCAGGCTAAAAAACCTGCATCACACTGAACTGTGATAAATATGGGGATCCATAGTGAGACTTGTTATCTCCACGCCACCCCACTGTGCAGATTGTTTCTCTAACACAGAACAAGTCTCCCCGCAGGCTAGAAACTCTGCACATTACTTCACGCTTATTCCAACACAAGCTGGGCCGAACCACCGGGCCACTCCCCGGCCTGCCCCACCTTTGGCAGCAATTTTACCTGGGGAACTTGGGGGACTCGTTCCGACATGGCAGTCCACCGGTCGAGTCCTCACATCATCATCCCATGCACTCGTCCGGGTTTCAACCCGCACCATATTCATTGCATGGCGGATTTCAACACCACATCATCATCCCATGCACTCGTCCGGGTTTCACCCTGTTCCATACTCATGGCATGACAACACTTGAGCACAATACCATTAGTATTGCAAACATACTCATAACTGTCACACGTCATCATTAATAGGTACTCACATCACCACGCCTTCTCTGCCCGAACGCCCGGTCACGCCCAATCTTCAATGCGGACTTGGGGGACTGGGCACCGTTGGGTCGGTAACCCTGCGGGTCTGCGGGACAGGAGCGAGACATATTAAGTCCCCATTCAAGATTGCACTTGACCGGGAACTTGGGGGACTTGTTGACAGTAGCCACAGAGGGGCTACATAGGCCCACAGACCCGCAGCCAGCACGTCCGGGGCCGGATTGAGGCCCGGAGCAGGATCACCAGCACCCGGACCCGAGGCCCAGCAGTCTACCTTGTGACCAGGGGCCCGGGGACCGGGGACGCCAGCCTGCCGAACAGGCCACCAGAGCTGTCCTTTTGTGTACGAACAGAAGGAAACCAGTCCCACATCGAAGAGTAAGACCAGACCTCACGCTCGACCACCTATATAAGGGCCTCAACTACCCTCTTTAATAGGTAATTGATCTCTCCAACTGCTTATCATTCTTGCTTAAGTTATCTATTCAGTCCAACGGTACTAACTTAGGCATCGGAGAGGAGAAGACCGGCCCGCCCGGTATTCCCCTTAGTTAGCAGGTTCGCAGGAGGAGATCACATCTAGATTCACATTTTAATTTACATGAATTAAATTACAACATTGAGAATAAAATTACAACTTACCACGATATACTCATTTATTCATAATTATATTCGACTCTTATTTCAAGTACTAAAGAGATTCAGAACTTTCTTTCTCACGTCCAACCTATCATACATGTCTTATTAAACTATATATATATATATAATTACGGAACATATCACCAATATTAGATTTGGGACTTCCACCAACGTGTGTTTGAAATTTCTCTACATACATTTTACTTTCTAAAAAAAAATAAAAAAAATTTAACAATAGTATATGATGTTTGGTTGATTGAGAATTAAGGTGAATTTTCTTTCCAAACAATCATAATGGTATTTGCATTTGAAAGCACCACCCATTTGAGTGCATACCGTCAACTATTCTGTTAAATTTTTTAGAGCAATTTCGTCTACTCGTATTTCCCGTCATTGTGGTATTGCAGACCTTCCCATGTCACACAATTTCCCTCCAAAACGTGAAGTGACTCCAAACAATGTTCTAGTTTTCCCTCTGAAAACATCAAAATCTTGTCACGTCACAAGGTTTCCCTCCAAAACCTCCAAAAAATAAAAACGCAATGAGCAGATATATTACTAGACCAGCTAGCAATAATAGCTTAGACCAACCATTTTTTGGAACAGAATACAGGAATTAAACTAAAACATCATGTGTTATATAAAACACAAAAAATATATCAAACTACCGTACTACAATGGTGAGAAATACAAGCAGACGAAATTGTCTTAAAATTTTTGACGGGAATCTCATAAAGTGACGGAATATTTAACGGTATGCCCTCAAATGGGTGGTGCTCTGAAAGGTAGGCACTGTGGTGATTGTTTAGAAGAAAATTCATATTAATTCTCAGTTATCCAAACTTCTGTACCGTTCTTCAAAATTTTCCAAAAAAATGAGCAGGGTCTTTCTTCCTCTTTGGGCTTGGGCTCTGGTCAGAGAGGACCATGCCTCTGGTTCATGCACATCATGAATAATGGCTGTTGCATAAAAAGCTGTGCTAAATGAAGGAACAGAATAAAGTCTGGAGGAAAATGTAGCAGATAATACAGAGCTCCATTCCGATGCTTCACCCAAAAACTAAGTCCTAAATTCCCCAAAACCCTGTGACCACCAGCATTTACTTCAGCAACTCTCTTCACCCACCTAGGTTCTCTACTCTCTCCACCTCCAGCTTTCATAGCCCCTCTCCAGCTTCGCCAAGGTAACTACTTTCTGATTTCTCATGTTTTAATGCTCTGTTTTTTTCTCATAAAATGATTACACAGAAAAATCTAAAACACCCAACTGAAGAAAGTAAGCTTACTGTAGAGAAAGACATTTCTTTTCATTTCTTTAAGCTTTAAGGTAGAGTAAGTGAGTTCAAGTAAACCAAAGGATGGTGTGTTTCAGTTTGTAATCATTGTAGTTTATTGTTTCTACTCACATTTAGTATTGTTTGGTGGCTGCTTCTTTTCACTAATGTTGGTATATAGAGCTTGGTAGTGTCTTTTATGCCCTTGATTTTTGCATTATCATATAGGGATTTCTCCTCTATATATGGGTTTTCGTTTATTTTTCTCGATTTCTTACGAAAACTACGAAAGCGGGTATCTATTTGGTTTCTGTAAAGTTCAGAAATTTCTAAGTGATCATACTCATGGGTTATTAGTTGGCTTGAATTCCTTGCATACATACAGCTTGTAGTGGCATTGCCTTTATGGGATTACATTAGCTTACGCTTTTCATCTTCAGGCGCAATGTGCTGTTCTTAATGACTTGTATTGCACATCCTTCCCTTGTTTATTGAAATTTGAGGCTGGATCGGAGAACTGCAACTGTTTTGGCATTAATGGAAAGCTTTGGTGGCTGTGGGTTTTCTGTTGGAGGATGTGTTGTGAGGAAGAAAAGGAGTGTTGTATCACATAAACCTCGCTTGGATCCTCTCACATTTTCCGAGAGGTCTAATATCTTGCTACCCAATGTACATCCCTTAGGCAAAGAAAGCTTTGATAAGAAGCATGACAGCAAGGACAAAGTATTACATTCTGATGGACTGCAAAGTGAGAAAAGGCCGAAGAAATTAAAGCTAAAGCTTCGAGGTGTTACTCATACAATCCAAAGCAAGTATACAGCTGATTCTAGTGTTGCTGGTGACTCTTCCATTTCTAAATCTTCATTCCCGTCTGATGACTTCATACCCCAACAGAAGCCACTTCTCCAGGTACCTACAGTAATGCAACTACAGATTAAATTTTCTACCTGCCTGTTTTAAACTTTTTTTTTCTCCATGTGCAATCACAACTGTAATGACAAAGTACCAACGAGTTACTTTACACTCCTGAAGATTGAAATACTCAAATACTCTCCGTTCTGAAATCTAGTGTGTGACTTAAGTTAAAGAAGTTGTGTGTTGACTTATTAATTTTTCATTTGACATGCCATCAACCATGGCTGTTTTGCTGTTTTAGTCTTGATCCATGTGAATTTTTGTTTCTTAAATTACTGTTTTAGTCTTCTGATGGGGGTAAAGTTGTTGGAGTTAAACGGAAATACTCCTTGAAAATCGACTCTACTTTGCGAAAGGAGTATTCTTCAAAAGGTAAAATCTCCGGGGAAAGTGTTCCTGAGCCTCCTGAGGATGGCAAACCAGCTCGTAAGAGCAAGCGGATTCATAAGAGACGTGTCTTGGATGTGGGACTTGGTGAAGATGATAATGAAGATGATGAAATTCGGTTCCTTTCGAAGGTTTCTCTTTCAAAGAGAAGTAAAATGGATGGCGATCGTGGAGGCGATACTGAAAACTGTAAATTACCAAGGCTGAGGAAACACGGTGGGAAAAAGTCAAGATCAGAAAAAATGTACGAGGATAAAGACTATTTGGGAGAAGAAGAAGTAGAAGAAGAAGACGAAGTACTGACATCTGATGATGAACTTCAATCTAACAGGAAGACGCTGAAAAGGGGTTCTCTTAGTTTACTTCTGGAAGGGCCACAAAAGTCCACACCCACCACACGTAACCGGGCCCTTCAGTCTGGGATAGATATCTTAACTGGCTCCAGTTCTAATGTTGTTAACCTTGCAAATGATTTGCTTCCTGCCTCATCTAAAAGTACGCATCCTCTACCCCCATACTTGCATTATTGTGATTGTGTACGTCAAGATGTGTATGTATATGTACACTAACTTGTTTCCAGTTTTTTTACTGGCTGGTTGACCTCAGAAAAGGAGAAAATTTCTCACGTGGATAAGCAATCAAAGAAAGCCGAGGCTGCACAGAGACGTAAAATTCAAACAGAGAAGATAGCTAGAGAAGCTGAGGTTTGGTCTTGTATATCATGTTTTATATTATGTTCTGGTGGTACTCTTAGGAAACGGTCTCACTTGGTATATTCTAGGCTGAGGCAATCAGAAAGATACTTGGTCAAGATTCGAAGAAGAAGAAGAGGGAAGAAGAGCTGAAGCAGAAGAGGGATGAATTGTCGCAGGTCTTTTAAACTAAAGAATTGGTATTTCTTATTTATCTCATGAATCTTTGCTTCATTCTGATTCAGTATCTACTAAAATTATGCAGGGGAGGAATGCCAGTGTTGTCGCACTAGCACCAAACACTGTCCGATGGGTCAATGGTCCTAATGGAACAGTCGTTACATTCTCTGACGATATTGGTCTGCCAAACATCTTCAGTCCAGTGCCGTGCAGGTACAGCATTTTCTTTCTTTTTCCAACCCAATTTCTCCTTTGATCTCACATTCTTGTAATCTCATCTGGTCTGTTGAACTGTTATTTAGCTATCCTCCTCCACGCGAAAAATGTGCTGGTCCAAATTGTACAAATGCATACAAGTATCGGGATTCCAAGTACAAGCTCCCCCTTTGCAGTCTCCATTGCTACAGGGCATTGAACGGAAAGACACAGCCTCTAACTGCTTGTTGATATAATCCTACCGCACTCACCAATTTAGTAGAACCAACTGACAGATTTTGCTGGAATATGAAAGACATCTATCTTGAGATTATGCATCCTGAAACTGGTCACGAAATAGTAAATTATTGAACGGCTGCTGATATTGTCAGTATTTTGTAGAACAATTTTAGTAGAATGATCAGCTCAAATGTAAAAGCAGTGATTGTTTTGCGATGTCACTGCTGCATTCAAAGATCGCAAACGTGTCTGCAGAGAATTTCAGAGAACTTGCTGACGTCGGATAAATGGCTTCTTTATCTTCCACAATCCTTCACTCCTACTCAAGTGCAAACTTTCTGTTTTTCTTGTACTTCTTAAACGAATATCAAGTCTCACAATATCATAGATTACACTTCCACGACTTTTAGTCTGGCTTGTGTGGCAAAATGTAATCCCCAATAACTTATCTTTTAACAATTATGTTTCAAGTTACAAATTTTATCGGATGCCGCAGAAAGTCAAACTATTGTTACTTACAGTTGGGTCCATTAAGAGTCAAGACTGTCATATAGATTACAGATTCTTCAAATGTATTATATATATAGCAAACTTTAAACAGATGTCTTTCACTACAACAAACAATAAGCCGAGGCATCTTGAGCTTCGATTGCAGTAGGAATCATCACTATGTCTAGGACTCGTCCATGAACACAGCACCATGTCCACTAGATTTAAAAAACTTCTTCAGTAGAAGAACCAGTATGGCAATGGTAAGTCCAACAGCAGCCAATGTGAACAACCGATCATCAGTTGGTCTTTGAACTCTCATTTCTGGCCTTTGTACCACCCGAGTTGATCCACCGGAAGGAGCTTCATTCAACACCCTTGGTACTTCGGGGGTAGGGTTAGCATTCACAGGGGATTCCTGTACTTCTTCAACAATCCTGTCGTCTGCTGCTGGGTTTGGGAGTTCTTCCCCAAACAGTGTGGCTCCAGCATTTTGTATAGTTCCATTGACCTCACCTTCCTTGCTTGAAGGATTATCTTCAGAAGCCGGTGAGGGGTTTATTTCAGGAACAGGTGGCGCCTTGCTTAGCATATATTCATGGATCTGTAAAATCAATACACACGAATTGATTGTTATCAAAACGAAACTGTAACAGTATCATGTTGAGACAAGACTCTTACTAGGTATGTTACCTCATCAATTATCTTTTGACGTTCAGGAGTTCCGAATCTTGGGGCTGTCTCACGAGATTTGACAGCCAAAGTCCGCCTTTCTTCCTTTTTGTATTCCAGTGATCCCAATGCACCATTTGGGTGGGTGGGCATAAATGCAATAAGAGCAACTAAAGCAGTCCGCACTACAAACAACAATTGCATAGAGAGATGAGAAAAGTGTGGTGGCCTAAACATGTGTATATAAGCAAATTCCCTTACAAGTAAAAGGCAATTGCAATGACAGAAAGCTATTGCCAGACAAGTGACTTCCCAGACCAGAACTAGTTTATGCTCACAAAATATTCCCACATGATTCAAAAAGCACTGACTGAGTTAGGCCAGCTGTCTTGTTTAAACTACATTCTCAAAACTATATATATTATAATTTTTTTAAAAAAAAAACAAGAACATTAAAAACATTACATTGATGTCAAATCGGCCTAGATTATTGAACTAAGTAATATGAATGCTCTGTACAATATGCATGTAGGAATATAATCAAAGTACAATTCGATTGTATTTTCAATCTTAAGTAAACGTCATACATCACATAATTACACAGTGACAAAAGACATAGACCAACTCGAAAACAAGAACCTTAGCATCAAGCCAAGAGAGCTGTAGAAATGTAGGCACTAAACTATGATGCTCAGTCCAAAGCTCCAAATTCAACCTAACCATGCTTTAGTATGATATGATCATAATGAAATGTAACCTCCTTCCACATTGGAGCACACTAGTCAACTTTCCAAACTCACACGAAAAAACAAAACTCACCGCTCCACGAGGGCTGCCAGTGCTCAGGATGATGATTCGAAATGCTCAAGCAAATCTTAGTCTGCGTTTCGAACCGTCCATTAGGCTGAAAAAGCAAACACAATTCAGTCAAAAACGAAAACCGACACAATAACAAAACAGGCAGCAAAGCAAGAACAAATTACCGTCAACAACATGAAGGACGGAGGCTTGAACGGGTACTCCGCCGGCAATTGAATCCTGCCGTGGTAAATGCCGCCCTCGAATTCCGTATCCCGAGGGCCTCGAAGCGCAAATTGCCAGTCAAATATATTCTCCTGTTTATAATCACAAACAGATCGCATCATTTTCAATATCTCAAATTCATAAATCAAATCAAATCAAATTAACCAATTAAAATTGAAGCTAATACGAATGGATTAAAAGGAAGGGGATTAAACCTCGAGAGGGAGGCTCATGAAATCGTCGGAGGGATTGGATTGCATCTCCTTAAGCTCCTGAAGAATTCGCTTCACGGCCGGGTTCTTCCGGTTGTACTTGTCCTCCGCCATCGCCGTGTTTCGTCCGATTCGATCCGATCCGACTCAGAGCCACACTGATTCAAATTCTGAATTCCGAAATGGATGAGAGTCGGGAGCCGGTTATAGGTCAGTGAGGTGCCACGTCATTCTCATTTAGGACTGATTAAGTGGCGAGTGGCAATTGGGCAATGTGAGTTGATGGGTAAAATCCATGACCCGCAATTAAGTCGGGCCGCCCGAACTTGATCCAATACATTTGAGATCGAAGATGACCACGTCGTTCTACTGACACGTGGCTGAAGAAGCACACCTCAATCCACATCTCTGCCTTCAAGCGCTGGCTCGTAGCTATATATAATTGGGTTTGAATTTGGTTGCAGAGCCAGGACTATATATTTGTGAGGGCTTTTGTGGCGAGTTTGGTGGTGAAAGCTTGGAACAAGTCGGATGATTGTGACGGTGACGTGGAAGTGATACTGAGTGGGCTTGCTGCTTTGAACGATGAGATTGTTTGGTTCAAGAAACAAGCCTCCATATGGGGTGTTGACCTCTCTGCTCTTGTTTCTCAACACCCTTGCCAACATTACTGCAGGTACACCAATATCACTTGCCTTTCTCAATCTTCATTTCTTTCCAAGTTTCGATTAGTTTCCAGTTTAAATTCTAGAATCACTCACTCTATGGGCTATGGCAATAGTGCTTGGAGTGGTATATTAATTACAGATTATTCATGTTGATATTCGTACACAATGTTTCAAGATAGTATCATTCTCTTAAGACTCCAAATATCTGTTTTGAGCCCCATTGGAAGTAAAGGTTTTAACCTTAGATAACATACTAATCACCTCCTAAATTCTGTTTGACCAACTTATATATAGGTATGATATCGGGATGAGTTTGATTTAAGATTTTAGGATTTGGTTTGCTGCTTCAAGACACTATTATTGCTCTTAAGGAGCCAAATATCTGGTGTAATCCATTGGAAGTAGTAGAGGGTTTATGAGGATACTGCTGTGATTAACACTACTTGTCAGTACTCAGTACTCACCTCCTAGAGTCTCTTAGACCAATTTATAGGTATAACATGGGAATGAGTTTGATTAAAGGTTTAGGATTTGGTTCGGTGCTTCTAGCCACTGGTATAACTTGGTTAAACCCCAAGTGGAAATAAAGTTTTTATACCAACTTTTTTAGCATGTGGATGAGGATGCATTAGAAATTACAAGTTATCTTGGTACCTTTGGCATTACGGTCATGATAATCAAGTACTCATTGGGATGGTATTATAGATTTCTGGAGAATTTGACGAGTCCTGAGGTCGAGTACACAGTAGCCATGACTGCGTATTGGGCCATTGAAGCTGTGTACCAAGAGAGCTTTGCCCATTGCTTGGAGGATGGATCCAAAACCCCACCGGAACTACAGGAGGTTTGTCAAAGATGGGGCAATGATGGCTTTGGTAGCTATTGTTCTGCTCTACGATGTATCGCGGACAGGCTTCTGTTGAAGGCTTCAGATGATGAGGTGCGTAAAGCCGAAGTGACATTCCTGCGTGTTCTCGAATATGAGGTTGAATTCTGGAATATGAGCCGTGGGATTCCTGGGTACTGAGATAAAGGTTGAAATGATCACCACTCCTTATAAATAGTAGTAAGGTGCAGCAAAGTTGGATAAAACCAAGTGTCGTAGTATGTGCAAGCTACACTTTGAAAAAGCATATTAATGTTACTAGTGTGGGGTGTATCAAAAGTTTGAAACTGATGTGTATCAAACTGATCTTGCAGTATTTAGTACTCATGTGGCTATATAAGGTCTTTGTATTCTGTTAGCTTTTCTGGGCATGAATCTGGTGATGATAGACATTGGACTTCTCTTGGTTTCCCATGTGTATCAAACTGAACTTAACTGTCCTCTGTTTTGGGTTCATTCTCTTCAGTTATTGGGTGGCTTCTGTGTTTTATTTCATAAAGATATCTCAAATGCGTTGATTTTGAGGAGTTGACTGTATTTCTAACAAAGATGTTTTACGTGTTCAAATTGGGTTGATCAGAAATTAGCTAGTGCTCTCCCACTTCTCAATGGTGTTCTGTTGATCTGATGCTCTTTCAAAGCCATAAATGTTTGAGTTGGATTTCTATCCGTGGCAGTCGCCTTCCTTGTAACAGAAGTACTGAGTAGGAAATCAAAATGAACAAAAAATGGACTGATCAACAAAATTCGCATCAATCCTCTGTAAAACACCAAAAGGCTGATAGGAAGGAATAATTTCTTTTTTCCTTTTTCTTTCCTCTCCCTGTACTGAGAGTTGGCTTCTTTGAACCCAAAATGGATAAGGAATTAAGATTCTGTATCAACTAGCAAAATGATTTAGACTTCCTAGAACTTTAGGGTGGAATACATACCATAAGAAAATGCTGAACACTTTTGAGGTTCCTCAGACTAAATGTGAGTATGCTGATTTTGATTGCATGAATTTAGCCTTGATTAATTCACTCGAATATAGCTCCTGGTATTAATTTTAAGGTGATATCAACGAGAAGATTAGAGATACAGTGTTACTTTCAAGTGTGAATGGTTTTTTTAATGGCAGATTGATGGATCAGAACTTTAGAAGAATCATATTCTATGATTTCTATCACTGTATGTATCCCAAGGACAACATTCCCCTTTGGCCACTTAGATTCCTTTTCCCTGGGATTATATATGACAGGACCTGAACTAGATTTCACCCTGAAACCCGGATAAGGCCCTGCGGGGACCACCTTAAGACTAACTCTATCGATAAATCGATAAGTCAATGACAACCCTAAAACCTGCAACAACCAAAACACTTCTAAATTCTAGTTCCAACCTCAACACCTAGAGCCATCTGCTCCCCAAATCACAACAACCGCCACAAATAAATACAAAATCTAATTCAACTGGCTCACAGGTAATCAGAGCAATCTAACAAAATGAACTGGAATCACAAATGGAAGTATAACAAGAAATGTAATAGGAAAATAAAAGAATAAGGGATCACAGATCCCACCTAGCGGAAGCGACAATGATGATGACTATGCCTCGACTCCGAGTACTCTTGACCTCTGATCACTACTCTGCACACTGGGCGATTTTAAAACGAAGGGCCCAGGGGAAAGTAAATTAAAAACGTTAGAGTGAGTGGATAAAAATAAAACAATTTAATATAATACTTTAATTGAAAGTATCATATTACTTTCCCAATATTTTAGAAATAAAATCACATTGCATGCCTTTAATAAAACGTCCCACGTTTTAAGAAAATCGTATTTAAAAATCAGTCCCGCTGATATATCAAATAAACAAATAATACTTTTGTTTATATTTGTATTTCAAAACGAAATATTTTTGAAAATCAATTAATAATATTTCACGACCAATCCCATTGGTCATATAAAAACCCAGTCCCGCTGGTTCGGGAATTTATTAAATTACAGAAAGTCTCATAGAGAAAATATTCCCGAAAACCAAATAATATAAAATCATGACCAATCTCATTGGTCATATAATAGAATAGGGGAACGTCATTATCACCATTTAATAGTAGCCTCCAAGACTAAGGGTCGAGCCTCCAAGACTCTCTCTATAGCGTCCCACGCTATGCCCGTACACGTCGACCACCGAGCGTGAATCTGACCTATGTGGTCAAGTCGTCACCTCGCATGGGCTCAGGCGACACTATGCCCGTACACGTCGACCACCGAGCGTGAGTCTGACCTATGTGGTCAAGTCGTCACCTCGCATGGGCTCAGGCGACTAAGCTAGCTAGCATCAATAAACATATCTGGACCCTGATATGGTGAAAATCCGAAAACAAAACAGAAAGTACGCTTCCCCTTATATATCATAAATCCGTACGGTCCCCGACCGCACATCTGAGGTTTATAATAATCATTAGTATAATAGCCTCGAAGGAACATATATAAATATCCGACAAGCCTCAATGTCATAAAAATAATTTCGAAAATAATATATAATGTCGACATGTCTCACATGTCGTGAAATCATAAACTCCCCGGAAATCTCATTTCCGATCTTTCAAATATAAAATACAATAACAATGATTAAATATAATTTATCAAATCATACTATTTCCGGAAATCTCATTTCCGGAAATCTCATTTCCGGGTACAATACGTACTACTAAAATAGTAGTAAAAGTATAACCCAAATCCATAATTTACTTTAAATATTAAATTAACAATTATAACAGAAGTATATGAATTATCGACTTTCGATAATTCATATTATACTTACGAACTTCTTTAATTAAATAAATTGCATTTCAATAAAACGTAATTGCATGCATTTATTTTAAAATAAAATCCACTCACAGTACGGTCGAGCGCGCCGCTAATCCGATCTCTCGTCCCGTCGAATAACCTCTCGACCTGTAATAGAGACGTAATTATAATTATTACGAAACTCGGAATTTATTTATAAACGTTAAATCTACGGACGTCCTTACTCGCACGAAACCTCCCAATTTTCCCTTTTTCAGTTATCGGTATAGGAATTACGCCTCAATACCGAAAATCTACGTCCGAAATTACTCAGGACACCCACCTCATGTCCGATTAATCATTTTACTAGTTATTTCGTCGTAAAACCATTTTAATTAGCTTTTAACCTTTTTACGGTAAGTCAACAGTAATAATCCAAGGTCAAACAGTAATTCTGAAAGTCAAACAGTAAATGGTTAAAATCTAATTACTATTTACCATTTACTGTTTACTGTTTACTATTTCTTTTTACTGTTTTACCATTTACTGATTTACCGTTTACTGTTTTACCGTTTATTATTCACTTTTTACCGTTTTACTTTTACTTTTTAACATATTACTATTCATCATCTTCCTCCCGCCGCCGGCGCCGCCACTACAGTGGCCTAAAACCTCACAAATCGACTCTAAATCGACCCAATACCATCGCCACCACCTTAGGACCTCGTCCACCACTGCCTCCGCCGCCAAAAGCCAGCGCAGCCGCCGCATACGGCTGCCGGCACGGCGGCAGCAACTTCCCAAACTCCAATTTCTCCAAAAATCAACCAATTCAACATCAAATTACACTCAATCGACTCCAAACAATGTTCTAAACTCAATTCTAGCCTCCAATTACAACAAAAACATCAAAATCACCACCTCCACAAAAAATCACAAAAACCCTAAAATTTCCAAATTTCAAATTCTCCTTACCTGGGCTGAATTGGATCGATTCCTTCCATGGAATTGACATACAAGCCGAGGTCTCTCTTTTCCCTCTTGGAATCAGGCCGATCAGTGGCCGGAGGTGGTGATACCGGGTCGACACAGTCGACCCCTCTTCCCTAAAACCCGGCCGAACGGCGGCGATTGGAGCCATACCGCCGCCACAGAAGAGAAGAGGGGGCTGAGCCGGTCCGAACGTGACCGGAGCGCCGGCCCAGTTCGGCCGGACGGCGGAGTTGGGTGGAGGCAGGGAGCGGGTCGGGGTCGGCCGATCGGGGGAGAGGAGAGAGAAAGGAGAGAGAAGAAAAAGAAAAAGAAAAAGGAAAGTTTACCGTTCGGGAAATTTTTCATTTCCCGCTATTTATACTCGTCCAAAAAATCGGACAATTTCTGATTTACATCGTAACTTTTTCGTACGAACTCCAAATTGGACATGCTACGTGTCCACGAACTCGTTTCAACGTCTTCTACCTCGTCATGAAATAAAATCCTCAGTCGAGTCAACTTATTTAAAAGTCAACCTTTAGAACTTTCAAATCGTAAAAACAATTCCCGAGGAGAAATAATAGAAGTAAAACAGTTAAACGGTAATTCTAAGTTCGGGTTGTATCAATATATACAAAGGACATAGTTCATCGAAATGTATCAAAACTGAAAATGGCATCAGGCCAGCTAATTCATGAGCCTCAGAGGAGGTTTTGGAAAATCCAAACTCATGAACTTCGATTATGGCAAGCTATGTCTTAAGCCTCAGATGCAAGGAGGTTCTGAAAAATCCGAAGTCATGAATATCGAGCATGGAAAGGGGAAGGGCTCACCACAGACTGCTCCTAAGAACGGCAAAGGTGAACAAAAGAAGAATGGTGGTAAGAAAAAGAAAGGCAAAGGGAATGGTCATGTTTTCAGGGTTCATGGAAACGCCATCAATGGAGGCAAAGCCGACAAGTGTGGTGTTTTCGGATTTGGTAACCAGTATATTGGCTCCAAGAAACCAAAAGATGATGAGTCCAGTGAAGAAGAAAGTGACTACAGTGATGAAGACGAAGAGTGAAACTTATCTATGTACAAGGTTTTAGGACCATCATTTAAATAATGCCTTGTTGGCTGCCTTAACCTTGGCAAATGACTACTAAATAGTTATACAATAACAGAGGTTCTGTTGGCCTCTTTCTTATTTTATGCCTTACAATTTCTATGGCTTGGCGTAGATTCGCTTGCATTGTTACCTTTCTCATTGAATTACATGAGCTGATTTGCTTTAATCTCTGCACTAGTCGTGCTGGTAGTACTGGTTAAATACATCTTTTCCTTTCTGTCAAAGAGGCTATGCGAAATGGGCAGATTTTCCAGCAGCGAGCGGTTAAGCTCAAACAAATTGGTGGATGGTTCTAAACAAGGTTGGGCATTGACTTGCCTTCTCCCATGGCTGTAAGCCTAGCTAAGCCTAGATGAATTGTTGGAGGATTGGAGACTGGAATGGAAATAAGTATATATCAAAAACCTCTTTTGCATATGATAAAATTTTCACAAGGACATCAAACTCAATATTAGAAGAGGTACAGTGACATGAAGATTTCAAGTGCACCAGTTGGATGACGAGTTACAATGTGTTATCAACAGTTATCAGTTCACCTCTTAATTAAGTACTTATTTGGAGACTCTTCTTATAGTGTCATGGTCTCATGGATATACACACGTACGTATGTACGTACTATTTCGTTGTTGGTTATATACATACGTTGATACGTACAATGAAATAGTATTCCTGTGAATGAATTTAAGGAGATAGAGGCAGTAATTAGTGAAAAGAAAGAGTCGTCTTCTACATTTTTCTCATAAGCTGCATATAGCTCAATAGCTGGTATGTGAGACTTGGAAGATGCTATACACAACTCGATCTTGGGATAAAATTGGATATTGTTTTTAGCATTATTCACTTCTAAGAATAAATCCGTTCTCTTTTCAAAAAATAAAGAAGAATAATTCCATTATTTTTCTCTCTGTGAATCCATTCGCTCTGCACTTTATAGTGGACAACAGAATATTTATCTTCTTCTACATGAACGCTTAACCATTATATAGATGCACTTGATGAATACCCTTTATCGATATATACACTCAGATAGCTTCCTCGAGCTATCTTCTAAGCGTCTTAGGATTAATAATCCTCCACTCCATTCTACCTTTATCAACTAATAATTCGAACACGGTGAGTACATGGAGACATCCTATTATTTGTTTAATTTCCATATATGTATTATATATATAGTGCATGTTTTTGTTGAACCTTTTTTTTTTATTTGGTTCTTTTTTTTCTCATATTGACCTTTCAATTAGTTTTGTACGACTCGAACCCTACGTTATATAACAGTATTACGAACTGCAGAGTTCTATGGAAGCAGAGAAAAAAGTATTGAAGGTCGGGCCTTTTGGTTCAGATAGTGGAGGAGATCGTTTTGATGACGGAGTTCACTCAGCTGTGAGGCAAGTGGTGATATGTTATAGTTCATCGATTCGCTACGTTAAGATTGAATATGATGATGACGGAAAATCATATTGGTCACAAAGACATGGTTATAACAGTTCCCTGAGTTCGGACAAAATAGAGAATGTAAGTTCGTAAGCTAAATAATCAAAATCTTCTATACATCTCGTAACATTACTCATTTACATGTATGGTGTTCGTGTGAGTAATGTTTCATAATATTAATATGAATACTAAATCATTTATGTTTCATAATATACAGTTTTGTGAGTTAAAATAATCCCAACTACTGTCCTTCTGTGTTAATCCATGCAGATCAAGCTTGATTATCCAGATGAATACTTGACTTCAATTCACGGATATTACAAGAGCACTTGGTACTTGCCTACTTACATTAGCTCGCTCACTTTCACTAGCAACCGAAAAGTGTATGGACCGTATGGAGATTATGACAACGAGGGAAGAAAATATTTCACAATCCAAGCCTCTGGAAGTAAGATCGTTGGGTTCCATGGCAGATCAGATGACTGGTTTGATCTTCGTGCATTAGGAGCTTACCTTAAGCCTGTTGTTCAAAAACAACAATACTCCAACAATATTAGTCCTGCACCAGCTGCTCAAATTGGTTATCCAGCTGCGTATAATTATACGCCGCCTCTTCCTCATCCTCCTCCATATTATGGTAATTACTATAATGATCCTAACCAGCCACCACAGGCTGCTCCACCTGCTGATCCGACTCCATATCAGTATGGCAACTACTACGTTCCTCCTCCCGGTCCTCCTCCGCCATATAATTATGGATACTATGACTATCAGATGTCAAAGGCGCCGCCGCCGCCGCCCCTTGCTTCTCGTGGACGACCTAGTAAGCCGAAAAGTGCTCCAAGTAAGCCCAAGGCTGCTGCTGATGGCCCTAAAAACGTATCTTACAGAGTTTTGGGGAATGAAGTCAGTGGAAACACAGGAGACCGTAATGGAGTTTTCAACGTTGGCAACAAGAATACTGGTCACCACATGCATGATGATGACGATGACGAAGAATGGTGAATGAAAAACCTATGTATTCTACAGTTTGTATTTTTTTTTCTTTCCGAAAACTCCTACAGTGTGCATTAGCTCGCAAATTCAGAAGGCCAACTGGCCAAGAGTTCAAACGTACTAATATTTGTTATCAGCATCTGTTGCTCTTCTTATTAGTCATAGTTAATGTGTATCAAATAAACTCGAATAAAGATAATTATCTACCTTAATTACTCCTTTGTGTACATATCTAATTAACACAAGTACATATCTAGCTACCATACTCCAAAACTCGTTTACCATAAGATCATCAGAGAAGTCTGAGGTTCATAAATCTCTATCTCCAACTAATTAACTTAAACTTTCAACAAAAATTTAAAAAGGAATAAAATAATAAGGAACTTATAATTGAATTATCTGTCAAATTCAAAGGTCTTCAGGTGATCGACCAAAATTTATATATTTATGGCTGAAAATGATACCGATAGAGTATTTTCATTTATATATACATGGTCACGTACTCATAACCGTATGCATTTTTTGTTGTGGAAGAATGCTAAATACTGGCCATGCATAGGCTGTCGTCGCTTCTAGGCCATGACCGATTCTTAGAGTCTGCCCGCGCCGTGATCGATCAACAATTAGCCTTTGATTGATGTACGTACTAAATATGCTGATCGAAAAGAGAAGGCGTGAAACCCTCGCATGTTTAAGACAATTGCGAAGGAGAAAAGTTTTACATATATGTTCTCGTTTAATATAATATATAGGAATGCTTTCCTCCAGCCTACAGGGTGGAAAAGAATTGTGGAAATTCGATCTCAGCTTGCTTCCGGGGAAGGCAGAACCAACGAAAGAGACTTTGAGGACTCGGATCGATCAACGTACACTAGTAAGATCGAGAGTGTCAGCAAAGCCTGAAAAGTATGTAATTAGGGAATTTATGCATGCATGGTAGATTTTAAAATTGGCATGCGTGATATAGATTTCAGTTGGTAGCTAGACAGTATAGAGTTCTAATATAATTAGGTTAAATAAAGAGATTTGTAATCTCATTAAACTTTAGATTATCCTCTTTTTTGAATGACTAAGAAAATTGCAGATGATCTACTATACACACAGGATTGAGAAAACTTGAGAAGCGCTAAAAAAATTGACAAAAAAAAAAAAAAAGATCTTTGGGGTGAAAGAATATGACTAGCTACTGGTATATATATATATATATATATATATATATATATATATATATATATATATATATATATATATTGTACCGAGTGATCGAGGACAAGATCGACTTAATTAATAACTCAAGTGAACTAATATAATGCACCAAACAACCGTTCATCACTCCGTCAGACCAAGAGAGAAAAGAAAAGGTGAACACTCAGGAAACAAGCTTATATAGTCCTTAGTCCTTACTCCTCCTTGGTTGAATCACAAAAATGGTTATTAGCTCAAACTTGATTGCTTATGCTCTTTTCACAGCTTTTAGGGTGACTCGATCAAGATCTTAATCCCCAGAGAGTTGAGATAAGATTGGCTCAACAAAGTGGAAAAGATAAGATACCTTTTCTAGAGTTCAATCAGAAGAATCTCATAGAGGATTTGGATGTTTGATTCTTGTTCCTTGAATCCATTCACTTGATCATATGTAGTGGAAAACAGAATTAGCTTCTTCTACAGGATTCTGGATAGCTTTTGCGCTACGAACGAATGGATTCAAACAAAGAAGAATCACACATCGAAATCAATTATGTAAGCAGAAAAGACTCTACCAAGTACCAAGTAGCAGTTACACATAAACTTTTGGATATAGCTAGACATAACTTGTAAAGACGAACCTAACAATTTGGACATAGACCGGATATACTTGAACACTCCTCATTTAGTCAATTTTGATCTATGACTATACCAGCAACTTGAACACAGACCAGAGGTGCATCTGGACCCATGCATTATCTAAGGAATATTTGATAAATAATTAGGACTGCAAGGATATCATTAGCTTGGTAATTAAGCTAGCTAGCTAAGGCCCCCCATATGATTCCTTCGTATCTCTCTTATCCGCGTATGCACTTAGCAGCTTAGGATATATACCATCTATGAAAGCATACACGGCAAAGCAAAGCCAGAGCCAAAACCTTCTATCACACAAAGAGACAATGAATCTCACGCACCCAATATACGAGTCTGGTATGCCGATGAATCCCCCTAATCCCTATTTGGTTTATCCTCATTCTCCAGCTCCTGCTCATCCTGCTACTCCATATGGATCATCGTCGTCAACGTCATACCATCACGATCCATATTATGCAGTTCCAGCTCCTGTACAGCTTGCTCCTGCTCCACCTAGTAGTAAAAGCAAGCCCAAGAGAAACAAAAGTGTAGGCAAACTAGCAACTTATGCAGTCAGCGGTAATCGAGTTAGCCAAAACTCAGGTGACAATCATCGAATTTTCAATATTGGTGACCGCAGTTAAGATAATGGGAGCGGATGAAGAAGGGAATCCGTTGGCATAAAGTCTTTATTAAGAAGAAAAAGAATCGAAGAATGGATTATACAGCAACAATTTCCATATGTACGGGAAGAGCTTTCTGTATAATTAAGTTCATTATGTGCAATTTAAATAAAAGTTGACGCCTAAATAATTGTATTTGTGTAAGATCTTTGTTTCCGCACAAACCCGTAGGCCTGATAGAAGCACAATAATAAAGCTGTAAATAGACACAGGCAAGTATAGTGGTTCACCGTGCCATCGGAGGGCACGGCTACGTCCACTTGGAATATAGTATGATCGGCCGATAAACCATCGGATGGTGGTTACATGCCAAGAGTAGCAAGTATCCAAGATCTCTAACTCTAAGGGAGAAGCCTTCTATTTATAAGGAAGGAGGCTTCCCACCTCTACTATATCTCCAATGTGGGATGTTTATTACACTATTACATATTTCCCTACTCACGAAGCTACTTCAGGTGCCCGGTGGCACGCCCTCCGGGTGCGGCACCGGTGATCTCTGACATTGGAAATGTAGCCGGGGTGGCGGTCTACCCGCTGGATGCCGGAAATAGGACCTATGACGCCGGTTGCACGGTCCACGAGGTCGCCGAACATGCTTGGCGGTGCACCATATATACTTCCAACAAGTCCCCCAAGTTCCCGAGTAAGAGTGCAATCTTACTTGGGGAGTTAATCATCATGTGCCGTCAAGTGTAGGTGGTGACCGAGTCACCCCTATTACCACCAGTCCCTCAAGTCCCTAAGTGAGATTAGGCTCTTACCGGGCGTTCGAATGCCGAGTCCCACCCCTCCGCTCGAGTGTTACTGATGTGCTCCCAATGGTAGTCCCCCAAGTCCGTGTTTGGTCTTGCTTCGGGGTGTACTGAGGTGCCGGGTTCTGATCCTCACCGTCTGTGTCGGGTTCTGGAGCGGCGGTGGGTGCCCAGGGAGGATCCGGGTTTGACCGGTCCTGACTCGTTGAAGCTTGATCGCGCAGAGCCGCTGCTGAACAGAGCCGGGCCTGTTGAATATGGGGTGACCCGCTGGCCGAGGCGATTGCTGGACAGGACCGGGCCTGCTGAATCTAGGGTGACCCGCTGGCCGAGGCGATTGCTGGACAGGACCGGGCCTGCTGAATCTGGGGTGACCCGCTGGCCGAGGTGAACCGCTGATCAAGACCGGGCCGGAGGGTGAGCTGATAGACTGAGCGGCCGACCTCACGAGGCCGGAGGTGAGGTGCTAGCGTGAGCTGTGGTGCAGGGGTCGAGGCTCTGGCACAGCAGTGCGGAACCGGGGTGCCCATGCAATAAATGTGGAGCGGGTGAAACCCGGACGAGTGCATGGGATGATGATGTGAGGACTCGACCGGTGGACTGCCATGTCGGAACGAGTCCCCTAGTACAATTGCTGCCAACGGTGAGGCAGGCTGGGGAGTAGCCCGGTGGTTCGGCCCAGCTTGTGCTGGAATAAGCGTGGGGTAATGTGCAGGGTTTCTAGCCTGTGGGGAGACTTGTTCTGTGTTAGAGAAACAATCTGCCCGGTGGGGTGGCGTTGAGATAACAAGTCTCGCCATGTATCCCCATATTTATCACAGTTCAGTGTGATGTAGGGTTTTTAGCCTGCTGAAAAAGTTTGCATGTGTTAGATGTAAACTCTCCCGGGTTTATAAAACCCATGTGTTTGATGCCATGGAGCCGGTTGAATGCTACATAACCGGTGAGATGCCATGGAGCCGGTTGAATGTTACCTAACCGGTGAGATGCCATGGAGCCGGTTGAATGTTACCTAACCGGTGAGATGCGCGTGCACCGTAGTGCGATGCATTGTAATGCCATGCATACTGATATACGATGCATTGTAATGTCATGCACTGAAATGCGTGCACCGTAGTGCGATGCATTGTAATGCCATGCATACTGATATGCGATGCATTTTAATGTCATGCATTGAAATGCGTGCACCGTAGTGCGATGCATTGTAATGCCATGCATACTGATATGTGATGCATTGTAATGCCATGCACTGAAATACGTGCACCGTAGTGCGATGCATTGTAATGCCATGCATACTGATATGCGATGCATTGTACTGCCATGCACTGAAATGCGATGCATTGTAATGCCATGCACTGAAATGCGATGCATTGTAATGCCATGCACTGAAATGCGTGCACCGTAGTGTGATGCATTGTAATGCCATGCATACTGATATGCGATACATTGTAATGCCATGCACTGAAATACGTGCACCGTAGTGCAATGCATAATGATATGTACAGCACTGATAAACGCATAATGATATGCGATGCATCCTGGACCATGCTCGTGCTTTTATCACATGTCTAATTATCAATATTCCCAAACAGATTATGCACAGGTGAAGCATGCGTTGAGTAATAATGAATAAGTTGGAATACTTAGCTTTGGAGAAAGCTGCCGGGTGTTGGAATAGCATGCGGGAATGATTCCCGGGTTGCCCGGTGAATGTCTACGGGTGTAGAGTACAGCCGGGGTGTCCATAGAAGACTGGTGGGTGGCCAAAGGAAGCTCTGCTGAACCGTACCCAGTCTAGGCCCAACTTGCTGACCTGGGCAGGACCAATGACCGGGCGGGCCCGTTGAACGGGCTGACCGGGTTGACCCAAATTTTTCTTCCTCCTTTCCCGCTCTTTCTCTTACTTTTCTTTTCTATTTTTCCCGCCCTTCTTCTTTCTACTGTTTCTCTCTCTCCCTCTTTCTTCCTTTCTCGTCATACCCGGAGACGAGGGCTACGACCGGAGGAGGATGGCACTGGTGCAGCCGCGACGTCCACCTGCTGACCGACTGTTGCTGACCCGCTGACCGGGTTGACCGGGCCGCTGACCAGATGTCCCTTGCTGACCCGGGCTGGGCTTTGGAGTGGCCTGGTGATAGCAAGTGGTCCCAGCAGGCTCTTTGCTCTCTACCGGGCTGGGCAGCAAGTAGCCTGATGGCAAAAAAAAAAACATGACTGGTTGATTTCTACTCGCTGGTAGAGCAACAAAACTTTTCGTATAGGTTCCCACAGACGGCGCTAATTGTTTCCGCACAAACTCGTAGGCCTGACAGAAGCACAATAATAAAGTTGTAAATAGACACAGGCAAGTATAGTGGTTCACCGTGCCATCGGAGGGCACGGCTACGTCCACGTCCACTTGGAATATAGTATGATCGACCGATAAACCATCGGATGGTGGTTACATGCCAAGAGTAGCAAGTATCCAAGATCTCTAACTCTAAGGGGGAAGCCTTCTATTTATAAGGAATGAGGCTTCCCACCTCTACTATATCTCCAATGTAGGATGCTTATTACACTATTACATATTTCCCTACTCACGAAGCTACTTCAGGTGCTCGGTGGCACGCCCTCCGGGTGCGGCACCGGTGATCTCTGAAAATGGGAATGTAGCCGGGGTGGCGGTCTACCCGCTGGATGCCGGAAGTAGGACCTATGACGCCGGTTGCACGGTCTACGAGGTCGCCGAACATGCTTGGCGGTGCACCATATATACTTCCAACAATCTTTTTCTTATTTCCTCTGAAAAAAACCAAATGTTGATATATACGCATGCACTAGCTAATTTATATTAAGATTAAGTGGATATTATCAAGACTTAATTGGTACAATATGATTTTATCCCCATAAGATGGATGAAGTTTCAAGTTATTCAGATCTCTTATACAAAAAGAGGGTGAAATAATTAAGTATAGATGTAGCATTACCTATGAAGTAGGCTATTAGGTTTTGGGTTCGAGTCACAACAGGGGTATGTGTGAAACCCTTAGATCATCTTCTAAAAAAAAAGTACAGATGTACAAATTTTTTAATATGCCTTTGGTTCACTATGCAAAATTTTATTGACGAAGAAATGAGAAGAGATCAAATTCAGAAGTAATTTGGGGCTATGCGCGTCACAGTCCCGCTACCTCTGACAGGACCCGAACTAGATTTCACCCTGAAACTCGGATAAGGCCCTGCGGGGACTACTTTAAGATTAACTCTATCGATAAATCGATAAGCCAACCGTAAGATAGACAACCCTAAAACCTGTAAAATTTAAAATCACTTCTAATTCCAGTTCCAACCTCAACACCTGGAGCCATCTGCTCCCCAAACACAACCACCGCCATAGATAAACACAAAATCAAATTAATTTAATATTCAAAGGCTCACAGGTAATCAGAGCAATCTAATAAAATGAACTGGAATCACAAATGGAAATATAACAAGAAATGTAATATGAAAATAAAAGAATAAGGGATCACAGATCCCACCTAGCGGAAACGACAACGATGATGGCTATGCCTCGACTCCGAGTACTCTTGACCTCTGATCACTACTCTGCACACTGGGCGATTTTAAAACGAAGGGCCCATGGGAAAGTAAATTAAAAACGTTAGAGTGAGTGGATAAAAATAAAACAATTTAATATAATACTTTAATTGAAAGTATCATATTACTTTCTCAATATTTTATAAATAAAACCACATTGCATGCCTTTAATAAAACGTTCCACGTTTTAAGAAAATCGTATTTAAAAATCAGCCCCGCTAATATATCAAATAAACAAATAATACTTTTGTTTATATCTGTATTTCAAAACGAAATATTTTTGAAAATCAATTAATAATATTTCACGACCAATCTCATTGGTCATATAAAAACTCAGCCCCGCTGGTTCGAGAATTTATTAAAATCAGAAATCTCGTAGAGAAAATATTCCCGAAAACCTCATAATATAAAAATCTTGACCAAACTCATTGGTCATATAATAGAATAGGGGAACGTTATTACCACCATTTAACTGTAGCCTCCAAGGCTAAGGGTCGAGCCTCCAAGACTCTCTCTATAGCGTCCCACGCTATGCCCGTACACGTCGACCACCGAGCGTGAATCTGACCTATGTGGTCAAGTCGTCACCTCGCATGGGCTCAGGCGACACTAGGGGTGGCATTTTTCAACCGAACGAAACCAACCAATTACATACCAACCGACTTGTAACACATTCGGTAACCGACTTGTCGGTACAGTGTGAAGCTGGTTCGGCAGTGGTAGCAAATTCAGAGTTACCGACAGACTTCGGTCGGTAGGTGGTTTGAGGAAAATGGAGTCGGTTTTCTACCGAACCCAGCCGAACAAACCACTACTCTCCTCAAAATTTTGTTGGTGTCGGTCTTTTCTTCAGCTCGACATCAGATCCTTCTTCTCTTTCATCAAATGCAGAACAAACTTGGTCATTCTTTCAGATCCAATACTCCTCCCTCATCTATCTAATCAATTGAATATTGTTTGCAGCACCCAAACCATGAATTTCCAGTTCTTTCTTCCACTTTTTACTATGTTTCTCCTTGATTTCCCAGATCTGGACCTTCTACGAAAAACTTGAACTGAAAATCTAAGTTTCTTTCCTCTTTCACCGTTGCAATTCAAACGGCTTCAACCTTCGGCTGAAACGGCGGAACCAACCGATACCGATCGAAAAGTTCAGTAACCGACTTGTCGGTACAGTGGCGAAGTTGGCTCGGCAGTGGTAGAAAATTCAGAGTTACCGACAGCCTTCGGTCGGTAGGTGGTTTAAGGAAAATGGGGTCGGTTTTCTACCGAACCCAGCCCTAGGCGACACTATGCCCGTACACGTCGACCACCGAGCGTGAAACTGACCTATGTGGTCAAGTCGTCACCTCGCATGGGCTCAGGTGACACTATGCCCGTACACGTCGACCACCGATCGAGCGTGAATCTGACCTATGTGGTCAAGTCGTCACCTCGCATGGGCTCAGGCGACCAAGCTAGCTAGCATCAATAAACATATCTGGACCCTGATATGGTGAAAATCCGAAAACAAAATCGAAAGTACGCTTCTCCTGATATATCATAAATTCGTACGGTCCCCGACTGCACATTTGAGGCTTATAATAATCATTAGTATAATAGCCTCGAAATATACTCATATATATCCGACATATCCAACATGCCGTAAAACAATATCAAAAATTATATTTATAACGTCAACATGTCTCACATGTCGAAAATCATAAATAATGAAAAATATAAAATCCACGGAAATCTCATTTCCGGTCACTACCTTTAATTAAAACTTATTTAACATAATCAAGTTATGAATAATTAAAATATACTATTTCCGGAAACCTCGTTTCCGGATAAATCACATAGTAAAAGCAAAACCCAAATCCATAATTTACTTTAAATATTAAATCAACAATTATAACAGAAGTATATGAATTATCGACTTTCGATAATTCATATCATGCTTATGAATTCATTTAACTAAATAAATTGCATTTCAATAAAACGTAATTGCATGTATTTATTTTAAAATAAAATTCACTCACAGTACGGCCGAGAGCGCCGCTAATCCGATCTCTCGTCCCGTCGAATAACCTCTCGACCTGTAACAGAGACGGGTTTAAAAACATATTTCAAAACTCGAAATTGGATTATAGAAATTAGATCCACAGACGTCCTCACTCGTCCGAATAATCCAATTTTTAAATTCTTGTTATCGGTATTGGAATTACGCCTCAATACCGAAAATCTACTTCTGAAATTACTCAGGACATCCACCTCGTGTTCGATTAATCCTTTTTCTAGTTATTTCGTCATAAAACTCTTTCAATCCGTTTTTATCATTTTTACGGTAAGTCAACAGTAATAATCCAATGTCAAACAGTAATTATTCTAAGTCAAACAGTAATTCTGAAAGTCAAACAGTAAATGATTAAAATCTAATTACTATTTACCATTTACTTTTACTGTTTACCATGTACTGAATTACCGTTTACTGTTTTATCGTTTACTATTCACTTTTTACCCTTTACCATTTTACTTTTTACTTTTTACCGTTTACTGTTCATCGTCTTCTACCTTCCGCTGCCGGAACAGTGGCGTCGCCGCCACCGCCACCGGCAGCTCCGCCGCAGGAGGCCGAAAACACCTCCAATCGGCACCAAATTCACCCAACACCACCACAAGGACTCATCCCCCTCATTTCCGCCGCCATTAGATGTCTCCTCCGCCACGAACGGCGGCCCCGAGGCGGTCCAAATTATCCAACTTCCAATTTTTATAAAAACCACCCAATCGAACTTCCAATTCCATCTAATCAACTCTAAACAACCTCCAAAATCTGATTTCAACACACAATTACAACAAAAACACCCAATATCCAACATCCACCGAAAATCACACAAAACCCTAAAATTTCCAAATTTCAAATTCTCCTTACCTGGGCTGAATTGGATCGATTCCTTCCATGGAATTGACATACAAGCCGAGGTCTCCAATTC